>CM046039.1:49467954-49779986 GCA_025215565.1 Flaveria ramosissima
CCAGCACTCCTGTCCTACCAAAGGATCAGAAGTTAAAGGGAAAGGTTGCTTATGAAGAGAAAAAGAACAAGAAACAACAATCCTTAAATTCCCAGAAGATTAACATTGCATGCATAATGTGTGATCTGCGAAACCACATGGCCAAAGATTGTTACTACAATTCTGCTAGCACACATTATGAAAATAATGTTAAAAGAGAAGGAGTCAGGGAAGGTTTCTCATTTGGACCATATCAAATGGTTTAAGTGATAAAAAAGGGAAAGCTTGTTTCCGAAGCAAGGTTGCTCTCGGAAGAAAGTCATTCTTTCGAAGGGAAAATGGCTTCGGAAGTTAAAGTTGTCAAGACTCAAAAGAACAAAAGAGTCCCCTTGAAACCATCCCAGAAGAAGATTACTTCGGAAGAAAAGGTTGTGAAGGCTTCTTCCGAAAAGAAAGAAGCTACGGAAGAATGCCATGCTTCAAAAGCTTCAACAAGCTCATCCTCCATGATCAACGAAGGGATGGAATGGAAGATCAAGGAAGAAGCCGCAGCCCAAACCTCTTCCTCAAAGACATCCATTGAACCCCCATGCATAAATTTTGGTTCAATTATGTCACTATCATTGGAAGAACCCAAGACCAACAAGGCTTGGGTTTCCAATCAAAACTAATCATCTCATCTTACGTGCAGGGACATCCATATGACAAGAATAACAATGTTTGGATTGTGGATAGTGGATGCTCCAGGCACATGACAGGGAACAAATCTCTCCTTAAACAATTTTAACATTATGATGGAGGTCCTGTCCAGTTTCGAGGTGAGGCCAGAGGATATATTTTTGGCAAAGGAAGTATATCCAATGGAAAATTAAAAGTTGACAAAGTTCACTTTGTCAAACAGCTTGAACACAACCTGTTAAGTGTTTCTCAACTCTTTGATCAAAAGCATCAGATGCTCTTCACAGAGCATGAGTGCATTATCCTCAAACCCAGGATGACAATTCCTCAAGAATTGGTGCTTCTTAGATCTCCCAAGGAAGGGGATAAATTGGCTAAAAATAACTTGGTACATGGTTTGCCTAAAAAGGAATTTTTCTGCAAAGATAACTGTGTTGCATGCCTGAAAGGGAAGCAACACATGGCATCTCATAAATCTAAAGTTGTTAACTCCATCACCACTCTATTACACTTATTACACATGGATCTATTTGGTCCCACAAGTATAATGAGCATTGAAAGGAAATCATATTGCTTTGTGATTGTTGATGATTTTACAAGATTTACATGGGTATTCTTTGTAAGAACAAAGATGAAACTGCTGAAACTTTAAAGTCTTTTATTCTTAAAATAGAAAATAAAATTGATCACAAGGTTAAAATTATTAGAAGTGATCAAGGGACTGAGTTTAAGAACCATGTTCTTGACTCATTCTGTAACTCAAAAGGGATTGCCAGAAAATATAGTGCTCCTAGAACTCCTCAACAAAATGGTGTTGCTGAGAGGAGGAACAAGACACTTATTAAGGCTGCTCGGACCATGTTAGCTAATTCAAAGCTGCCTCTAACATTTTGATAGGATCAAATGTACCAATCTGTGATGATGTATGAACACAATTCAAAGAAATACAGACAAAGTAATCAAATCAAGCAAGATATCAACAAAATTCACCGTTTCATTAATATCAAGGAAAGACAAATTACAAAGCAAGTAAGCAGTTTCGTCTCTATCCTCGTTACTTACGACATGCAAGTCTAAGCTATTTATAATGAAACAGAAGGAACTAACAAAATTACAAAACTAGTCCCTATATTATTACAAATAGTAAAAAGACACATAAAGACAACATGTTAATCTTTCTAGAGCACTAACAATACTCCCCCTAAGATTTACATGGTCTTCGGTCTTCAAAATCTTCAATCTTGTCTTCTTTTTATCTATTCTTCAGCTTCCATCTTCAGTTTTTACTTCAACTTTTATCTTCATCACTCAAAGAAATCTTCTGGTTCTTCCTTGATTTTGAACATTGGCTTCTTTTTGTACATCTCAAGTTCTTTCAAAGCATTAGCAATAGCAGATTTAAATTTGCTAGCAAGAATGCCTTGTTCTGGTTTTGCTTCATTCGTCTTTATCTCCATTTTGTTCATTCTTTCCAATGTATCTTTTGATAGACACGAGATATCAATATTAGCATATAACTCAATAGGATTTTGACTTTCTTTTGAGTATATTTCTAATACTCCTTTTCTTGAAATTCTCATGAATTCAATGTCTTTGATGTCTTTCTTAACAATGTTTGCATAAGCAAGAGCTTTCCTTAATGATATTCTTTCCATTGCAGCATTCATCACATTGATGATGGAAAGAAAATACTTCTTATCTTGCTCTGCAATCTCTGAAGATACCTTTTCAAACTTTTGCACAGACAAAAATGATATATAACTTGGATGCAATAGTTTTAGTTCAAAAACTCCAAATAATGTAATCATATCCTTATCCCATTGTTCGAGATTTTGGACCAGCTTAAGCTCAAAAGTCTCAGTGTTATAGAACCATCAGAGAATTGGCATTGACTTTTGATTACTATTAGTCACTTTTAAACCAGGAGTTGTGACTTTTTCAAAGTACTTGTCACAAAATTCTATCATGAGATGTTCTTCTTCAGACTGTAATCCTTTGAGCTTTTTGTTCTTCTTTAATGTAGCAAAGTACTCTTTGTCTTCTTGCTCACATCTTGTTTGAATAAAATTACTTGATCTATCCATTCCTTCTAGGCTAGCCGGGGGCGGAATTCAATTCCACTCGACCACTTCAGGTTTTGGGGTAGGGAGAGGTGAATGCCCCAGTACGTATGCGATAGAGTATACAGATACTTGAATTGCCCTTAAATCATCAAAGAAAGCAACGGGAAATCAAAGCTTGATCTTGATGTCTGACTTTCTGATTAAAGAAGCAACCAAAAGAGCAAGTGGAGGTATAAAGCCGGTTTCGGATAGCTAGATTCCCCCCTCAATTGGATTCCTTTTTCTTCCCAGTTGGCCTGCATCGGCTAGGGATGGTACGTTATTTAAACAGTGACATTTCTCATGGATTTGAACACATAATCTTAGCAATCCTAGATCACACCTATCTTAATAATTCTACCATCATCTTACCACGTTTAGAATCATATGGATTGATCAGAGGTAATCCGTTTAACTCTTTCAAGTCTTGCACTGGAAGTTTAATGATGCTTGAGTAAAAATGATATTGAGGATTATCAGTATCAAGTATGATCATCTGTTTAATCTCTTGAGGCTTTAACATTCTTGTTCTTTTAGTAATCTCAAGATATTGAGGATTATTAGTATCAAGTATGATCATCTTCTTTGATTGTTTTTCAGTTTCTTGAAAACTTCTAACAAGATACCTCAAAGATACAGATTGTAATCCTTTCAGTTTCCTCCATGGGTAATTCCTAGCTTGCAACCAAGACCTTTAAGCTTGAATACTCATATCATCAGGATCAGGATGGTGCAGCTCAAAGTTTGATAATTCTTCTACATTAATACTTTCTTTAGCTCTACTCCATTCACCATGTTCCATTACAATCTCATTTGGATCAACAGGAGCAACTGACTCTGCAGTAATGCATTCCAGGCTCAAAAATGATAAATAAAGCACTCTGGAGTCAATGGATAATTTAAATGGTCAAAGACACAAATAAATGACGTTTTAACTAAAAACGGGTACAAACCGAGCATCGTTTTTGAGAAAAATCTATAAAAAAATAGAGTTCAAAACTAAGATTTTTAAAAATCATATGATTTCAGTAAGTTAAGTAATAAAGGACTTAAAGGATTTAAAAATTCGGTCAAACAAGTTTTAAATGGTCAAACCCGGTCAAAACCGCGTATTAACGGGTCAAACGTAAAAACAAGATTTTCAACTATAAAAGGCCAATTTACACAAGTTAAGGACTTAAAAATTTATAAAGAAATCTTTTAGAAAATACCTACTGGTCTAAGATTTTAATATATGAAACTATCCGGCTTTTACCGTAACCGGGAGCGTTAAACGCGCAGTTTTTAAAATCGAACCCGTAGACTAAAGTTTTGAAACACTTACCCCATAATAATTATAATATGACTCTAATAATCTGAATTTTGGTCTTAAATGACATAAAAGGGAAAGAAACTAAACTTGAGGGTAGAAACTGTCAATTTTGAAACTTGAGGGACCAAACTGTAAAATTTTTCCAAACCTTATAACCGACTACCAGGAAGCTAATAAACACTTGAACAACAAAATTTCTTAGTATACTTAACCAAATGAAGTGAAAATCCCAATTTTCATGAAGACGCCTTGACCTGCCATAAAAGGAAACTTTTTATACAAACCTTCACGAAACCAAAGCCTTACTCAATAGCTAAACTCTTGACACCATTGTTGCACTTTAAATGAGTTTAGGGCAGTAGCTTATTGCTTAATATGTACATGTTAGGGTGCTAGACTTGTGACACTTCCCGGCACACCAAGAGACTTTTGATTTGGAAACCTAAGGTGAGTTCTAGTGATCCCCTTTTTTACTATTGTTTTGGGATGAAACATGCTCTACTTTTGTGAACTATGATTGTGCTTTATTTGATGATTCTATGTGAGATTTGTGGTTACCTGCTGATACTTATATCATAATCATTAATTCTTTTGTGAACCGCTTGATTTATATGGATAGATCTATTTGGGGAATCCCCCACACACAGTGGCTTCCGTTCCAGGAAGGTTACCCCACTGAGATCCTAAGGGATCGTTGTGGCATGTAACAAGTTTTGTAAGATACTATGGTGAACCATCCGGGCAGGTAGGGTTCACTGGTTTGGGGCTCAGTTTCTTCCTTCGGGAATATCCGGAAAAACACAACTTTAGAAGAGGCCAACCGGGACTGAGTGCAGGGTTGATTATGATTATCCCCACGATGATAAACAATGATTATTTTCTTTTAATCAAAGAAGGATTTGTTAAGTCCTTTTGTTTTTAAACTTTAAGCACTTGAATTCACCAACTTTTTAGTTGACACAATTTTCTTTTGAGCATGTTTCAGGTAATGTATGAAGAGATCCTAGCTGTTGTGAAGACCTAGACTTATCCCCGTGACATGGCATTGGCTTATTTCCTTGATGAAACAATTGAACAATTTATATTTTGTGTTGAACAAGTACAATTTTATTTTTATGGATGATTGTAAAAACTCATTTGGGGGCTTGATGTGTCTCTAGCCCTGCTATCTTTTCAAAACTTTAATGCCATGTGATATTCTCTCCTTTGAGCTCTTATAATGGTTTGTTTCCGCTTCCATATGTTGTTGCTAGTCTGTGACGTCCCACCCTACCTGGGCCCGGGGTGTGACAGAAGAAAAGACTGATCGATCTATAATCAATATCATTCACAATTTCAGTCAATGAACTATATATCAAATTGCTCGAAATTTGATACATATCAACAATTCAGAGTCAATTTTAGATATGATTAAGATTTGATTAGTTAAACTTTGAATGTTATAGTGTTCGAACGCCCGAATTGCAGTCAAACGCCTATACCAATCATTTAGTTTTAACTAAAATCTACTGATTTGAATCACACACTTACGTTTATAGACCCAAATAATATCTAACAATCAACAAGATTTGTTGCAATCAATAAGAATCTGAGACTTCGATGATGACTGAGAATCGATAGTTCAGAGATTTGTTTTTCGAGAATTTTGAGTGTGAATGAGAAACAAGTGTAAGTGTTCAATTTATATTAAGTGAATTTTAGACGCATGAGCACTGTTTGTGCGTATAAGACCCTAAAATTCACAAAATACTGAGACGCATGAGCACTGTTTGTGCGTTTTGACTCAGATGCATGAGAACTGTACAGACACATAAGCACTGTTTAGGCGCTTTTGCACTATTCAGCCGCATGAAGTTCCTGAAACGTCTAACATGTAACACTTGAAACATTTCAACACTATGTAGACGCATGAGACATTTAAAACGTCTAACACTTTGTTAAAATCAGACTCATTATCACTGTTTAGGCGCATGGGTTTGTGTAAAACGCCCAAACACTTGGTTAAACTCATGGACTTATTCAACTGTTTAGGTGCATGGGAATATGAAAAATGCCCAAACACTTGTATAATTCCTTAAAGTTCACCATGCTCCTATTTAGACGTATGCATACTATTTAGGCGCATGAGTTGACTTTGAGTTGACTTTCATGAGTCCAAAACTTGTGTTTTCTAAATTCTTCACCTGCACACTGTTTAAACATATTAGTAATATTTCATACTAATATTTAAACATTTTAAGCATAATGTTGAATTTTCCAAAATTTACCTTTTAGTCCCTCAAATTTGAACTTTTTGCATTTTGCACACTCAATTTTAATTTTTTAACAATTTTAATTCTTCATTTTTTGTTTAACTTTTTAAAATTTATTTTGTCCCTTCATTTTAGTCTCAAAACAAAATCAGTTATGTATTTTTCAACTTTTGAAAGAAGCATTTCCACTTGCAAATTTATATAGGTTCATATTATCATTTTCAAAAGCTACATTATCAACATACACTATGAACATATAGCATCATCCTTTCAATTCGACATTTTAACTTTGATTTTGATTTTCTTAGAACAACATTGGCTTCTTTTTGTACATCTCAAGTTCTTTCAAAGCATTAGCAATAGCAGACTTAAATTTGCTAGCAAGAATGCCTTGTTCTGGTTTTGCTTCATTCGTCTTTATCTCCATTTTGTTCATTCTTTCCAATGTATCTTTTGATAGACATGAGATATCAATATTAGCATATAACTCAATAGGATTTTGACTTTCTTTTGAGTATATTTCTAATACCCCTTTTCTTGAAATTCTCATGAATTCAATGTCTTTGATGTCTTTCTTAACAATGTTTGCATAAGCAAGAGCTTTCCTTAATGATATTCTTTCCATTGCAGCATTCATCACATTGATGATGGAAAGAAAATACTTCTTATCTTGCTCTGCAATCTCTGAAGATACCTTTTCAAACTTTTGCACAGACAAAAATGATATATAACTTGGGTGCAATAGTTTTAGTTCAAAAACTACAAATAATGTAATCATATCCTTATCCCATTGTTCGAGATTTCAGACCAGTTTAAGCTCAAAAGTCTCAGTGTTATAGAACCATCTGAGAATTGGCTTTGACTTTTGATTACCATCAATCACTTTTAAACCAGGAGTTGTGACTTTTTCAAAGTACTTGTCACAAAATTCTATCATGAGATGTTCTTCTTCAGATTGTAATCCTTTGAGCTTTTTGTTCTTCTTTAAAGTAGCAAAGTACTCTTTGTCTTCTTGCTCACATCTTGTTTGAAGAAAATTACTTGATCTGTCCATTCCTCTTCTTTATAATTCTACCATCATCTTACCACGTTTAGAATCAGATGGATTGATCAGAGGTAATCTGTTTAACTCTTTTAAGTCTTGCACTGGAAGTTTAATGATGCTTGAGTAAAAATTATATACATCACAAACTGCATTTACTCTTTTTATTAAAAATGCATCAAATATCTCATCATACTTCCATGCTATTATCTTTACTTGGTTTGTAAAATCCGGAGCAATCATAGCATTTAACAACTCAGCAACTGATTGTCCTCTTTGTAATACATTTCTCACCAAGTCTCCAGTTGATCTGGTATTATCAAAAATTTGCCTTTGTTCAGAAGTTGCTTTATATGCTTGTCTTTCAGGATCAGAAAACAATTTAATCAGATCTTTTCGACTATCATGAGCATCTGATTTTCTTGCCATCTGTTTAATCTCTTGAGGCTTCAACATTCTTGTTCTTTTAGTAATCTCAAGATATTGAGGATTATCAGTATCAAGTATGATCATCTTCTTTGATTGTTTTTCAGTTTCTTGAAAACTTCTAACAAGATTCCTTAAAGATACAGATTGTAATCTTTTCAGGTTTCTCCATGGGTAATTCCTAGCTTGCAACCAAGACCTTTAAGCTGGAATACTCATATCATCAGGATCAGGATGGTGCAGATCAAAGCTTGATAATTCTTCTACATTAATAATTTCTTTAGCTCTACTCCAGTCACCATGTTCCATTACAATCTCATTTGGATCAACAGGAGCAACTGACTCTGCAGTAATGCATTTCTCATATTCATCATTTATTTGAGAAACAGTTAGCCCATCCAAAAATACTCTATTGTATTTCATCTTCACAAGGTAGTTGTATCTATCTTCAAAGTCTTGTGGAATTTCATCTTGATCTTGAGTTTGTTTTTGCGAAGAGAAATTTGATACAAATTGAGCTTCATCTATGTCTTCTTCATCTAAGACTTCATCATACCAGTCATCAGTGTAAACTTCTTCAATGTCTTCTAAAGCTTCAATTTGTTCTTGAACGTTTTGCTCTTCAACAGTTTCTTCTATTCTTTGTGCTTTTGAAGATGACTCTGTTAAACTTGTATCTGCTATATCATCAAGTTTTCTTTTTCCTTTGATCACCTCAGGATTCTCTTCAACAATCATCTCAGACCTTATCATTTGATCTGGTGAAATAGGCTTTTGAGATTCTTTTTCCTTTATTAATTCATCTTTCAATTTTTCATTTTCATTAGATAATTTCTTGAATTTTTCTTCAAGAATGTCATAATCCTTTATCATAACTTCAAAATTTTTGATGACCTCTTATTTGTCTTTTGCATAGCTCACAAGCTTTTCATCTTTCAGTAAATTTTCTTCATTTAACTTAGAATTTTCATCCTTGAGCTTTTGAATTTCCTTTTCAAGAGATATATTTATCTCTTTCAATCTTTCATTCTCAACTTTTAACTCTTCAATTTCTTTCTCTTTAATCACATTTTCTTCTTTCATATTCTCCATCTCATCTATATCAACTATCTCCTCTGTTTGTATTGACACATTGTGTGTTGTACTCACAGGAATTTCTTCAACATCTTCATTCACTTCAGCTTGAAACACTGGTTCATATAACATATCGTTCACGAAATCAAAATCAAAAGTTTGATTTTGAGAATCTTCTTCATGTACATAATCAGCATGAAAATCAGCAACAGTAGTTTCTTCAGCTAAGTTTTGAGGTTCATTGACATTATCATCATCATTTCTTTCATCAATTTCTTCTTGATGTGCTTCAGTTGCACGAACATTATCATCATCATCATCATTATTATCATCATCATCATCAATCATATCATCTACAACATCCTCAATAAGATCATTTGGATCTATTGGTTCATCTTCAGATAAATGATAGTGTTCTTGATTGATGTCTACTTCGTCCATAGCTACATTCCTTATATAATCAAATCATGGAATGTTTTGAGCACCAGTAATCATAGCAAGTCTCTTATACACAGCATCAGACATGTGCTCTAATTGCAACTTATCTCCTTTAACTCCTTCAACATATAAATCTTGATTCTCTTCATTAATGAGCAGTTGGAGAAATCTTGGATACTGTGACAACCGGTCTCTAGGTTGTTATTCTAACCCTAATTTACTTGCATCATTATCCGTCTTATGAGTACTAATAATAGAAACAATCTAACCTTATCATGAATTTAGAAACATTTCTTGCTATTTGATCCAATTTATGATTTCATATGATTTTATTGGCTTTTAGTTAGTTTAGGTTTTACCTTTTTTAAAAATTAGTGTCCCGGGAATGTTAACTAGTCACCCTTACAAAATTTAATCTCAAGTGAAAGAATTAAAATGTGAGCATACATTCACACTTATATATATATATATATATATATATATATATATATATATATATATATATATATATATATATATATATATATATATATATATATATATATATATATTTTCGGTTCATGCATGCATGGACATGCACAAGATACTACAATTTACATCACCCACCAAATAATATATTCTACCCAATACTACAAAACTACACTACCTAATAATCATTTACCATTAAAATTTAAATCAAATACACCCACACTAGAAGCCAAGATCGGCCGACCCCTCTCCCTCCACTCACCTCTCCTCTACACCACCCACACCCTCACCATTCACACTTCATGCAAAGACTTCATCTCTACACCTCTCTCTCTTATTCTTTCAAATCTTCATGAGCTGAATACACACTCCAAACACACACACAAACCATTCTCTCAAGATTTCCAGCCTTGTTCATCGAAGAACAAGGCCTTCCCACTCTCGGTCGACCGAAAATCTCAAGAAGGTGGCCATATTCGCGAGTTTGGACACACCTCTACATATTGTTCGACTTTTCCAGCTTTGTTAGAAGATTCTTCAGCCTTGTCCAAGGAGTTTCGAGCTATCCAAGACCATCTACACTCTCCAAAATGTGAACAACACCAAGTGTAAGCTTCATGTCACCCGAAAATGGTCTTTTCATGTGTTTCTTTCACTTCTCTTTTAAAAACACCTCCTCTCTTTGTTGTAGCAGAAACCCGACACCATTACCTTGTTCTTGAGGAGCTTTCAACTTCACAAGAGGTATCTCACTCTTTATACTTGTCATTCTTAAGGTGGAAACCGATTTCCACCATGAAAACCCTATTTTTGGGACTTTTTGCACCATCTAACTTGTAGATCTTGTAACCCTTGAAAGCAAAACTTATAACCTGCTTGATAATGGTTTAATTGTGACATCCGCTTAATTTTAAATTATAAACCCAAAACCTGAGCTCATTTTGGACTTTAATGCAAAGAAAGTTTCATTGTCAAACTTATTTTATTGAACCATATGAATTAGAAGTGTAGTTTAATCTTAAAAATTGTTTTATTTAGTTCCATTTATTAAATTACTTAAACAATTTATAATAAATTTTATACTTTATAAAATTGTGAGTTATAAATTTATATAGTCTTAAATTGTTCTTTATGAGTTAATATAAAAAAGAATAATTATATCGTAAAGTTTCTACAAAACTTATAAAGTAATATAAGTTTAATGTTAAACGATGATGTTTTATATATCATTTATGAATTCCAACTATTATTAAAAAAATTATTAAGTAAACTTTAAATTTCTAGGAGATTTATAAAGATAAATAAATAAAATTGTTTAACAAGTAATAATAAATATTTGGCAAGATTTATAATTTTTATAATGTTTTTTTTATAAATATATAAATGGATTAATCATTAAAAGTTTGGATTGTTATAAACTATAGGGTTGAATTTGTAATTTTTAATACTTGCAATAAAAGCTTTATTACCTAAAATAATAAAGACCTAAAACTACAGGGACTAAACATGTAAATTAATTAAAACAACCCAACCACCCCTTCTTTCCCCGTTTTCCCGGGGAACGGCCGGCGGGATCTCCGGCCAAGTCCGGCGACTCCCCAAACCTCTGTAACCCCCGAATTCGATGTCATAATCAATGCCAATCACTGCTAGGAACCGTTTCGAGTATTAGTAGCACTTCAATTGGAGTTAAAGGGGACGGTTGAACTTGTAACCGATTGCCATAAATCCACAAAGCCGTTCCACCACAAAAACCTGATTATTACACAATCAATCGAACCTTAAGCAACCGTTTAACCATTACTAAGCTACAACTAGACTCAATTCCACCCAACACAGGCTTAATCATCACCAACGAATCGCACATTCTACCCGAACCTGCAACTCAGCCGTTGTCCATCTTCTGGGTTCCATTAATCAAAATTGACAGAGGGCAAATGATCATCATCATCAAATGAAGCTTTCCAAACGATTAATTGAATCAAAACATCATAATCACCCCGCAATGATTCTTGAACAAACGCGACTTCACCTCGCATCAGTTCATCCCCACTCCAACTCAAAACAGGTAATTAAACACACCCTTCTACTCGATTTCAAGGGGGAAACAAAAGCCCTATGATTGATTCTATCAACAGCAACGAATTGGGGTTCAATTTGGGACAATTCGGTTCTAGGGCTCATGTTGATTTGGGGGATTTTGCAACTAAAGTTTTTAAACATTTAAAGGAGCATTTAACCAGATCTGGGCTTCTAGCCCAACTGGTTAATACTCCATCCACCCAAAACCGAGGTCGGGGGTTCGAACCCCACCCTCAACATTTATTATTTTTTTGTCATTTTGATATATTTTAAACTTCAAAAATTATACTAATATGTTATTAAATCAAAGTAAAAGTTATTTTAATAACTAAAATATTTCAGAAATTATTAAATTAATTTATATTTATTAAAAATTTATGATTTTAAATTTAATTATTTTTAGGATAACAAAGACTATAAAACATTATTAATTCTTTTATGTAATTTAAATGCTAAAAATATATTATGATTCAAATTTAGATTGTTTCAAAACATCTTGAATCTATATGTTAAATAACTAATTATTCAAGTAGTTATTGAAATAATTATTTAAATAATTAATTATTCATCTAATCATTTAAGCATGTTATATCATAATTAGTTAATAAATTTATTCGTTAACTTGCATTTAAATTCTTGAAATTTATAAAAACAATATAATTTGCTTTATTCTTATTTTTTTATGATTTTGTATTATAAAACCTTTATAATAAATCATGTAAAAGTTCAAAACTTAATAGAATGATTTTAAATAATTTTAATGTAACTTAAATAAGTATTGTATTAATTCTCTTTATCAAGTTTTAAATAATTAATTATTAAATTAATTATTTCTTTTCACATAGTATACTTAATTTCTATTAAATCAATAACTTAAATTGTTGAGACATTTTTATTCGTAAACTTAATTGATTTATATTATCTTTATTAAACCAAAACGTAAACGATTCATTATTTTATTATTTAAACCCCCAAATTCCAATGGAAACCCTAGTTCACGTCTCATAATAAATCTTATTATTGAACTTAATCTTGGAACATATACATTTAGGCATCTTGTAAGAGACATCGTTGGAGCTTCATTTGTTTTTCTTATCATCATCTTATATATATAATGTGAGTTTTCTTGCCCCCTTTTTACTTTAAGCATTTGAATTCACCAACTTTTTAGTTGACACAAATTTCTTTTGAGCATGTTTCAGGTAATTCATGAAGAGATTTTAGATGTTGCGAAGACCTAGACCTATCCCCGCGACCATGGCATTGGCATATTTTTCTTAATAAATCATTTGAACAATTTTATATTTGTGTTGAACAAGTACAATTTATTTTTATGATTTGTTGTAAAACTCATTTGGGGGCTTGATTTGTTTCTAGCCCCAGTACCTTTTTAAAACATTTAATGCCATGTGATATTCTCTCCTTTGAGCTCTTGTAATGGTTTGTTTCCGCTGCCATATGTTGTTGCTAGTCTTTGACGTCCCACCCTACCTGAGCCCGGGGTGTGACAGATACATCAAGTATTTGTTTCTCTTTCCTCTTTCAAGATTGAATAGGTATCCATTCATTATCCACTTTGCCATGTTAAATTTTCTGTCTGTGGCTAAAGAAATGATAGGAGATGCGATGTCCACTGGGAATGAATCCCAACCTGCACTTCTTTTGGACATGCAATGTTGAAATATATAACACAATAATTTCCAGTGTTTATATACTCTTGCTCTGAAGAATTGTTTCTTAGGAAAGTGCTCAGGATGACCCATTTGTAGAAATACATCTCTACATTCATTGAAAGTATACTCAGACAAGTCTTCTGGATCATTTTCACCAAGTTTAAGTGCTGTTCTGATTGATTGTTCAGACACTTCAAGCATTCTATCAGATGAAATGAAAGCTCTTAACACTTTATGCCCTTGTTCATCTCTTTCTACTTCTGTTGTTCTCCAGAATCTTTTGATCAATCTTGCATTAATCATTGGTCTTGCACACATTGCATAGACATATTTTGATCTTAGCAGAAATCTTATAGTTTCTTCATAACGAACAGCTTCTCTGTTTTCATCATTTAAGAATGCAGCAACATTATGTTTAGGCTGAAACTTCAAAGTTGCCATCTGCAAAACATAGAGAAAAAGAATATTAGAGCATTGAAATTTTGATTAATGAATTTCATTTTTTTACATATGAATTTGCAATTTTGTAACATTGAATTCAATTTTGACTTATGATTTTGATTTTTGAATTATGAATTTAATCTGTGAAATCTTAAAATTTATTCATTTTGTATCTACCATTTTTATTAATAAATTAGTTAAATTCTGATTTATTTACTTTTCATTTAAATTGTTTATTATTTTTATTTAAAATTTGAAATTTTTGTCTGTTCATCTTCTTCTTCTTCCTTCGAAAAAAAGACTGATCGATCTATAATCAATATCATTCACAATTTCAGTCAATGAACTATATATCAAATTGCTCGAAATTTGATACATATCAACAATCCAGAGTAAATTTTAGATATGATTAAGATTTGATTAGTTAAACTTTGAATGTTATAGTGTTCGAACGCCCGAATAGCAGTCAAACGCTACCAATCATTTGGTTTTAACTAAAATCTACTGATTTGAATCACAAACTTGTAAGGCCCCGTTCCCGGGACGCTTACAGTTGGTCATTCATCGCACATAAAACATATAATTACATTACATTAAGAAATCATTGCAGTGGAAACATTCAAAAATGACATCACGTTTCATTATAATTACTTTTGCCAAATAATACATCACTATCCGGTTACAAAATTCATGTTTGCATTACATCACAAAAGCTATATAATTGGATGCCATCCCAAAAGAGCCGAGTAGCCTCGCCGTGCCATCCTCAGCAATCATTTACCTGCCAACTGGAAAATGCAATAAAAGTCAGCGTTGCTGAGTGAGTTCTAGTTTTATAACATAAATATTCTTTACTTTCATTGAAAACCATTCCTTTATCATGCGATCATTCAACATACGTATACACAGATATTATCATTATTATCTTTCATCTCATTCATTATCTTCCGTTCTTTTCGTTCATTCTGTCTTCCTAGTCTTTTGCGACAACATGGTCGCTCACCTCTATGGCAATCTCAATGATTGCACGCTATCCGAGTCTTTTGCACCCCTAGGGTTGCTCACCCCAATTGCCCATCATGATAGCAAGCTATCTGAGTCTTTTGCAACAACAAGGTTGCTCACCTCAAGGCAACATCATGATAGCACTTTACTCGAGTCTTTTGCAACGACAAGGTTGCTCACCTCATAGGCAATCTAAATGATTGCACTTCATCCGAGTCTTTTGCAACACAAAGTCGCTCACCCCAATATATATGCTTGCAAGCCTTTCTTTCGTTCATTCATCATTCATTAATGCATGCATTCTTACTTCATGTTCCTCTTTCATTATCTTTCGCTTTACATTACATAATACTTCATTCATTCATTCATTCATTAGCATGACATGTAAAGCCACTAGAAAGATAAGCATACATCATAATAGGGAACATATCATACACATTCATCATCATCATACAGGGCAACATCATAGATTCATAATATGCATAAACATGCAACATCATCATCATCATGCCCTACATGCTCTCTAAGGCCATAACCATCCTCTTACATGCTCTTACGGGTTACTTTACGTCAAAACTTACATCTGCATTTTTCCCCGAAGGCCAGAAGTCAAACTACACATTCCTTCGAGTGCAACAGCCCTGTTCGGGCGTATGGACACTCTTCAGTCGCATGGCCTCCATGCGACTGAACATCATGCGACTGGACTCATGCGGATGGTCATCTATGCGAATGAACATTCAATCGCGCGTATGGACCTTGTGCGAATGGGATTACTGCGAATGGGCACCTATGCGACTGACCTCATGCGAATGGACTCATGTGACTAAGCATCTATGCGACTGAACCCTCAGTCGTGCAATCCTCATGCGACTGGACTCCCAGTCGTGCGACTGAAACCTTAGTCGTGCGATTGAACCCTCAATCGTGGGAATGAATCCCAATCGTGAGAATGACCCTCAATCGCCCTCATTCGGCCATATGGCCTTCATTCGGTCGCCTAGCCCTAGCTGATGTAGAATGGAGTTCATCCCGAACCCAATCTATCATTTTCGGCCTCCAAGCTCATCCAAAACCATTCTAAGCCTAAATCATTCCTCCTGGACCTTAGGAATGCATACCTTAACACCATACAAGCACACACAAGCCCGTAAACATACACAAAACGCATCATACACATCACACCCAAATGGGTCAAACACACACACTTGTAAAAACGGGTTTTTGCACATCTTCCAGCCCCAAAATCAGTTCAAAACAAGTAAAAGTGGGGTCCTAGAACTCACACAATCGAGCACAAAGACAAGAGCTTCGATTTGGCTTGCCACTCGATGGATTTGGACACTCGAATCACCCGAAACACCACTTTTTCCTTCTTTTTCTCTTCTTTTCTCTCTTCCCCCTCTTGAACCCGAAAATGTGTGAAGTGTGGGGAGAGTGGGCTGCCCTCTCCCTACACATATCACCACATTTCCCAACTTTTCTTCGTTGGCGAGTTTGGTCCCTCGGCTTTGAACTTTATTTCTTTTCTTTCTTCGCCGGCTTCAAAATAATAAATTTCCGGGTGTTACAAGTCCACCCCCCTTAAATAGGTTTCCTCCCCGAAACCTGTTATTCCTCGAACAAACGTGGATAATGTTGTCTCATTTCTTCCTCAATCTCTCACGTAGACTCGGATCCCTTCCTGTGCTTCCACTGTACACGCACAAGAGGAACCACTTTATTCCTTAGCCTTTTCTCCTTTCGGTCGATGATTGCCACTGGTTGCTCCACATAATTGAGCCGTTCATCTACTTCGATATCTTCCAATGGGACAATCATATCTTCGTCAGCTAAGCACTTCCTTAGATGAGATACATGGAATGTCAAGTGGATTCCACTTAACTCATCTGGTAACTCCAGCCTATAGGCCACCTCTCCTACTCGAGCAATGATTCGGAAAGGGCCTATATACCTTGGGCTAAACTTGCCCCGCTTTCGGAAGCGAATGATACCCTTCCAAGGTGAGACTTTCAACATAACCCGGTCACCCACCTGGAACTCAATCGGCCTGCGCCTTTTATCAGCATACGACTTCTGTCTGTCTTTGGCTGCCTTCATGAAGGCTTTGATCTTCTCAAGCTTCTCAGTCGTAGCCTCGATTACCTCGACGCTTCCCAATTCCTTCTGACCAATGTCACCCCAACAAACGGCGTTCTGCATCTCCTACCGTATAGCATCTCATATGGGGGCATACCAATGCTGGCATGATAACTGTTGTTGTATGAGAATTCGGCTAACGGTAGGTGGTCATCCCAACTTCCACCAAAATCAATCACACAGGCCCGGAGCATGTCTTCCAGTGTCTGAATGGTCCTTTCTGACTGACCATCAGTCTGGGGATGATAAGCCATGCTAATATATAACCTCGTCCCCATAGCATCGTGGAACTTCTTCCAGAATTTAGATGTAAACCGAGTGTCGCGATCCGACACAATAGACACCGGCACACCATGACGAGTCACAATCTCTTTGATAAACCGATCAGCCAGCCTCTCAGATGAATATGTCTGCGGATCGGTAGGAAGTGAGCACTCTTCGTCAAACGATCAACTATCACCCATATGGCATCGTACCCTTTCGGGGTACGCGGCAGCTTTGTAATGAAATCCATGGTGATGTGCTCCCACTTCCATTCCGGTATATCCAAAGGTTGTATCTTCCCATACGGCTTTTGATGCTCGACCTTCACTTGTAAGCAAGTAAGGCACTTACTCACATACTCCACCACAACGCGCTTCATACCCGGCCACCAATAATCTTTCTTCATATCATGGTACATCTTCGTGGCACCAGGATGAATGGAGTACCGAGTCTTGTGAGCTTCATCCATTACCTTCACTCGTAGATCCCCAAAACGAGGAATCCACACACGATCGAATCGGGTTCTAACACCGAGCGTGTTTTCACCCAATTCTCCAACCAAACCTCTCATTCTTTCAGAGTTAAGATGATCTTCTTTCAATGCCTCATCTTGAAACTCTTTAACCTGCTTCATCACATCGGAGGTCATGATCAACTGATAGGCTGTCACCCGAATCGGCTCGGGCCTCTCTTTCGGGCTAAGGGCATCAGCCACCACGTTAGCCTTGCCCGGATGGTAGTGAATCTCGCAATCATAGTCCTTTATAAGTTCCAACCACCGTCTCTGCCTCATGTTCAGATCCTTCTGCTCAAAGAAGTACTTCAGACTCTTGTGGTCAGTGAATATGGTGCACCTCGTCCCGTAGAGGTAGTGCCTCCAAATCTTCAACGCAAAGACCACAGCTGCTAGCTCCAAGTCATGAGTAGGATAATTGACCTCATGAACCTTCAACTGTCGGGATGCATAGGCTATAACCTTTCCTCTCTGCATTAACGCGCACCCTAACCCCGAGTAAGAAGCATCGGAATAAACCACCAGATCTTCACTTCCATCGGGTAATGACAGAACAGGAGCTTGAGTCAATCTCGCCTTCAGTTCTTCAAACGCCTTCTCTTGAGCTTGACCCCATACGAACTTCACCTCTTTTCGGGTCAACTTAGTAAGTGGAGAAGCAATCTTAGAGAAGTCTTGGATAAATCTTCTGTAGTAGCCCGCCAAACCCAAGAAACTGCGAATCTCGGATGGCGTCTTTGGTGACTTCCATTGCATAACCGCCTCCACTTTTGCCGGGTCCACCATTATCCCATCAGGATTCACCACGTGACCCAAGAACTGAACTTCGCGCAACCAGAACACGCACTTGGAGAATTTAGCATACAACTTCTCCCTTCTCAATGTCTCTAGAACCTCCCGAATGTGACCGGCATGCTCTGCTTCGCTCCTCGTGTAAATCAGGATATCATCAACAAACACGATCACTGATTTATCCAACATAGACCGGCACACACGGTTCATCAAATCCATAAAAGCAGCTGGCGCGTTGGTCAAACCAAAAGACATGACAAGAAACTCGTAGTGACCATAGCGCGTATGGAAAGTTGTTTTAGGAATATCTTGCTCCTTCACCTTCAACTGATGGTAACTAGATCGAAGATCTATTCTTGAAAACCAACTGGCACCCTGAAGCTGATCGAACAAATCATCTATCCTCGGTAAGGGGTATCTGTTCTTCACTGTCAACTTGTTCAGCTCGCGGTAGTCGATGCACATCCTCATACTACCGTCCTTCTTCTTTACAAATAGGACCGGAGCACCCCAAGGAGAGATACTCGGTCTAATGAACCCCTTATCAAGCAACTCTTGCAACTGCTCCATCAACTCTTTCATCTCGGTCGGAACCAACCGATACGGTGCCTTGGCAACAGGTTGGGCACCCGGTATCAGATCAATCTGAAACTCAATCTCTCTGTCAGGTGGCACTCCTGATAAGTCTTCTGGGAACACATCTGGAAAGTCACACACAACCGGTACATCAGCTAGTTGTGGTGTTGGCGTATCCACATCCTTTACATAGGCCAAGTAGGCACTACATCCACGCCTCATACACTTTCCCGCCACCGCCATCGAGATCACCTTTGGAATCGTAGTAACCCGATCACCATACACCGTGATTGCACTACCGTCAGGCGCCAACAACCGAATCATCTTCTTGCGACACACAATGTTCGCCTCGAAATCCGCTAACCAATCCATCCCAAGGACCAAATCAAAACCACCCAAGGTCATCACAAACGGTCTAACAGGAAACTTATGACCCTCGAGTTCCACATCACAATTCTCTATCATCTCGAAATCCTGGTAGACTTACCTATGGCAGTTTCAACATCAAAGGGCGCATCAACACGTCTACTAATAACAGGCAGCTTCGCACAGAAAGCAGCAGAAATAAACTCTTACTCGCACCAGAATCAAATAACACAGAAGCTAAAATTTGGTTCACCAAAAACGTACCGGACACGACATCAGGGTCCGTTCTAGCTTCCTCCTGCGTCATGGTAAATGCCCTGGCGCTCACCCTCGGTCCATCACTTCCCGTCCTCTTTGCCCCTGAACTCTCAGCCCTCGGCTTCTTACAATCATTGAGCATGTGACCCTCTTCACCACAGTTAAAGCACCGGACCGTACGACAGTCCTTTGCCATGTGCCCCGCCTTTCCACACCTGAAGCACAAGTTCGACCCAAACCTGCACTCCCCGCTATGCTCTCGTCCACATTTACCACACCTCCTCGATCCCGCACTTGACATGCCCACACGACGATCATCCACCCGTGCCTTCTTATTACCCGTCGAGGCATTACCTCGACCAAACCTCTTCCCCTGCCAGCTTCGATCACCACCGCTCTTCCTGCCACCATCAGTCACCACCACCGTCCTTTCATCATACAGTCTCCCCGCCAAATCCAGCGCCGACCTAAACGTGCTCGGCCGGGCGGCGATCATGTGCCTGCGAATATCCGCCGGCAAACCGTGTATATACCTCTTGATCTTTCGGGACAGAGGCGTCACTTGATCCAGTTGCAGAAACTCCCTTTCAACCTTATCCATTTCCCGGTGAGGACAAAACTCCTCGATCACCATCTTCTTCAGTTCGGGCCACCTCATTCTCCCGATTGCCCGATTACCCTCTGGTTGGACAATGTTGTCCCACCAGCATAATGCCAAGTCCACAAAGGAGTGGGTGGCAAACTTTACTTTTTGATCTTCTCGGCACTCGCTAATGTCGAGAACAGCCTCCATTTCTCTCACCCATCGGTGAGCAGCAGTAGCATTGCCATTACCGTCAAAAGTAGGGGGCTTGCATCTCATAAACACCCTGTAGTAACATCCTCGTGCCACCTCCCGCACAGGCTCCTCTTCCTCTTCCTCCTCATTATCGGAGAAAATGGTTTCAGGCTCCGGTTGCTCCCCCGGGGCCCGGTTTCTCTCCTTCCTTTCCCCTTCCTTCACAGCCTTGATGACTTCGGTCACCACAGACGGTAAGATTGTCTGCATGACCTGATGTACTTCCTCAACAACAGCCTCCTTTACCGAGGCCCTTAAGTTCGCGCTCTCATCCCCAGCTTCTGGATGAGGAGTCTCAGGTTCTGCAGGAACCTCCTTCTCAGCTCTAGGCCTTCCTCTTTTAGGGCGTGGTTCAGCATCAGGGCCACCACGGCCTCCACCCCTAGAAGCTCTAGAAGATCTACCACCAGCCATTCTCTATCACACTAAAAGATTCAAACACCAACACGGTCATTCAAGGAAACAACTCAGTTATGTCAAGTATAGTAAGTCCCTAATTACAGTGGCCAGTTGTGATTAGCCACTTACTGTACTCTTCATACCCCAAGTATTACCTGTCCTGACTACATCAGTATTCAAATCTACATACAACACATAACCACATACCATGCGCACATAAACCGGTTAACTTTAAGAAAATACCTGATGGCACGCAGCTACTCAGTTTGGCATCCCATTCCCTTTTCGTCCCATTCTCAGTTTAAGTTAAGGTTTATTTTGAAAATTTACCCATTTCACTTAAACTTTGGCTCTGATACCAACTTGTAAGGCCCTGTTCCCGGGACGCTTACAGTTGGTCATTCATCGCACATAAAACATATAATTACATTACATTAAGAAATCATTGCAGCGGAAACATTCAAAAATGACATCACGTTTCATTATAATTACTTTTGCCAAATAATACATCACTAGGCGGTTACAAAATTCATGTTTGCATTACATCACAAAAGCTATATAATTGGATGCCATCCCAAAAGAGCTGAGTAGCCTCGCCGTGCCATCCTCAGCAATCATTTACCTGCCAACTGGAAAATGCAATAAAAGTCAGCGTTGCTGAGTGAGTTCTAGTTTTATAACATAAATATTCTTTACTTTCATTGAAAACCATTCCTTTATCATGCGATCATTCAACATACGTATACACAGATATTATCATTATTATCTTTCATCTCATTCATTATCTTCCGTTCTTTTCGTTCATTCTGTCTTCCGAGTCTTTTGCGACAACATGGTCGCTCACCTCAATGGCAATCTCAATGATTGCACGCTATCCGAGTCTTTTGCACCCCTAGGGTTGCTCACCCCAATTGCCCATCACGATAGCAAGCTATCCGAGTCTTTTGCAACAACAAGGTTGCTCACCCCAAGGCAACATCACGATATCACTTTACTCGAGTCTTTTGCAACGACAAGATTGCTCACCTCATAGGCAATCAAAATGATTGCACTTCATCCGAGTCTTTTGCAACACAAAGTCGCTCACCCCAATATATATGCTTGCAAGCCTTTCTTTCGTTCATTCATCATTCATTAATGTATGCATTCTTACTTCATGTTCCTCTTTCATTATCTTTCGCTTTACATTACATAATACTTCATTCATTCATTCATTCATTAGCATGACATGTAAAGCCACAAGAAAGATAAGCATACATCATAATAGAGAACATATCATACACATTCATCATCATCATACAGGGCAACATCATACATTCATAATATGCATAAACATGCAACATTATCATCATCATGCCCTACATGCTCTCTAAGGCCATAACCATCCTCTTACATGCTCTTACGGGTTACTGTACGTTAAAACTTACATCTGCACCTTTCCCCGAAGGCTAGAAGTCAAACTACACATTCCTTCGAGTGCAACAGCCCTGTTCGGGCGTATGGACACTCTTCAGTTGCATGGCCTGCATGCGACTGAACATCATATGACTGGACTCATGCGGATGGTCATCTATGCGAATGAAGATTCAATTGCGCGTATGGACCTTGTGCGAATGGGCACCTATGCGACTTACCTCATGCGAATGGACTCATGCGACTAAGCATTTATGCGACTGAACCCTCAGTCGTGCAATCCTCATGCGACTGGACTCCCAGTCTTGCGACTGAAACCTTAGTCGTGCGATTGAACCCTCAATCGTGCGAATGAATCCCAATCGTGCGAATGACCCTCAATCGCCCTCATTCGGCCGTATGGCCTTCATTCGGTCGCCTAGCCCTAGCTGATGCAGAATGGAGTTCATCCCGAACCCAATCTACCATTTTCGGCCTCCAAGCTCTTCCAAACCCATTCTAAGCCTAAATCAACCCTCCTGGACCCTTAGGAATGCATACCTTAACACCAACAAGCAACCACAAGCCCGGAAACATACACAAAACGCATCATACCATATCACCCCCAAAAGGGTCAAAGTTTCAACACACACACTTGTAAAAACGGGTTTTTGCACATCTTTCCAGCCCCAAATCAGTTGAAACAGGAAAAGGGGGGGTCCTAGAACTCACACAATCGAGACAAAGACAAGAGACTTCGATTTGGCTTGCCACTCGACGGATTTGGACACTCGAACCACCCGAAACACCACTTTTCCTTCTTTTTCTCTTCTTTCTCTTCTCTCTTCCCCCTCTTGAACCCGATATTGTGTGAGTGTGGGGGAGAGGGGGCTGCCCTCTCCTACACATATCACCACATTTCCCAACTTTTCTTCGTTGGCGAGTTTGGTCCCTCGGCTTTGAACTTTATTTCTTTTCTTTCTTCGCCGGCTTCAAAATAATAAATTTTCGGGTGTTACAAAACTTACGTTTATAGACCCAAATAATATCTAACAATCAACAAGATTTGTTGCAATCATTGAGAATCTGAGACTTCGATGATGACTGAGAATCGATAGTTCAGAGATTTGTTTTTGGAGAATTTTGAGTGTGAATGAGAAACAAGTGTAAGTGTTCAATTTATATTAAGTGAATTTTAGACGCATGATCACTGTTTGTGCGTATAAGACCCTAAAATTCACAAAATACTGAGACGCATGAGCACTGTTTATGCGTTTTGACTCAGATGCATGAGAACTGTACAGACGCATAAGCACTGTTATAGGGCGCTTTTGCACTATTCAGCCACATGAAGTTCCTGAAACGTTTAACATGTAACACTTTGAAACATTTCAACACTATGTAGACGCATGAGACATTTAAAACGTCTAACACTTTGTTAAAATCAGACTCATTATCACTGTTTAGGCGCATGGGTTTGTGTAAAACGCCCAAACACTTGGTTAAACTCATGGACTTATTACAACTATTGAGGTGGACGGGAATATGAAATGCCCAAACACTTGTATAATTCCTTAAAGTTCACCATGCTCCTATTTAGACGTATACACACTATTTAGGCACATGAGTTGACTTTGAGTTGATTTTCATGAGTCTTACACTTGGTGTTTTCCAAAATTCTTCAAAAGGCACACTATTTAAACATATTAGTAATAATTCATACTAATATTTAAACATTTTAAGCATAATGTTGAATTTTCCAAAATTTACCTTTTAGTCCCTCAAATTTAAACTTTTTGCATTTTGCACACTCAATTTTTAATTTTTTAACAATTTTAATTCTTCATTTGTTGTTTAACTTTTTAAAATTTATTTTGTCCCTTCATTTTAGTCTCAAAACAAATCAATTATGTATTTTTCAACTTTTGAAAGAAGCTTTCCACTTGCAAATTTTATAGGTTCATATTATCATTTTCATAAGCTACATTATCAACATACACTATGAACATATAGCATCATCCTTTCAATTCGACATTTTAACTTTGATTTTGATTTTCTTAGAACAACATTGGCTTCTTTTTGTACATCTCAAGTTCTTTCAAAGCATTAGCAATAGCAGACTTAAATTTGCTAGCAAGAATGCCTTGTTCTGGTTTTGCTTCATTCGTCTTTATCTCCATTTTGTTCATTCTTTCCAATGTATCTTTTGATAGACATGAGATATCAATATTAGCATATAACTCAATAGGTTTTGACTTTCTTTTGAGTATATTTCTAATACCCCTTTTCTTGAAATTCTCATGAATTCAATGTCTTGATGTCTTTCTTAACAATGTTTGCATAAGCAAGAGCTTTCCTTAATGATATTCTTTCCATTGCAGCATTCATCACATTGATGATGGAAAGAAAATACTTCTTATCTTGCTCTGCAATCTCTGAAGATACCTTTTCAAACTTTTTCACAGACAAAAATGATATATAACTTGGGTGCAATAGTTTTAGTTCAAAAACTCCAAATAATGTAATCATATCCTTATCCAATTGTTCGAGATTTCGGACCAGTTTAAGCTCAAAAGTCTCAGTGTTATAGAACCATCTGAGAATTGGCTTTGACTTTTGATTACCATCAATCACTTTTAAACCAGGAGTTGTGACTTTTTCAAAGTACTTGTCACAAAATTCTATCATGAGATGTTCTTCTTCATATTGTAATCCTTTGAGCTTTTTGTTCTTCTTTAAAGTAGCAAAGTACTCTTTGTCTTCTTGCTCACATCTTGTTTGAAGAAAATTACTTGATCTGTCCATTCCTCTTCTTTATAATTCTACCATCATCTTACCACGTTTAGAATCAGATGGATTGATCAGAGGTAATCTGTTTAACTCTTTCAAGTCTTGCACTGGAAGTTTAATGATGCTTGAGTAAAAATGATATACATCACAAACTGCATTTACTCTTTTTATCAAAAATGCATCAAATATCTCATCATACTTCAATGCTATTTTCTTTACTTGGTTTGTAAAATCCGGAGCAATCATAGCATTTAACAACTCAGCAACAAATTGTCCTCTTTGTAATACATTTCTCACCAAGTCTCCAGTTGATCTGGTATTATCAAAAAATTGCCTTTGTTCGGAAGTTGCTTTATATGCTTGTCTTTCAGGATCAGAAAACATTTTAATCAGATCTTTTCGACTATCATGAGCATTTGATTTTCTTGCCATCTATTTAATCTCTTGAGGCTTTAACATTCTTCTTCTTTTAGTAATCTTAAGATATTGAGGATTATCAGTATCAAGTATGATCATCTTCTTTGATTGTTTTTCAGTTTCTTGAATACTTCTAACAAGATTCCTCAAAGATACAGATTGTACTCTTTTCAGTTTCCTCCATGGGTAATTCCTAGCTTGCAACCAAGACCTTTAAGCTGGAATACTCATATCATCAGGATCAGGATGGTGCAGCTCAAAGCTTGATAATTCTTCTACATTAATACTTTCTTTAGCTCTACTCCATTCACCATGTTCCATTACAATCTCATTTGGATCAACAGCAGCAACTGACTCTGCAGTAATGAATTTCTCATATTCATCATTTATTTGAGAAACAGTTAGCCCATCCAAAAATACTCTATTGTATTTCATCTTCACAAGGTAGTTGTATCTATCTTCAAAGTCTTGTGGAATTTCATCTTGATCTTAAGTTTGTTTTTGCTAAGAGAAATTTGATACAAATTGAGCTTCATCTATGTCTTCTTCATCTAAGACTTCATCATACCAGTCATCAGCGTAAACTTCTTCAATGTCTTCTAAAGCTTCAATTTGTTCTTAAACATTTTGCTCTTCAACAATTTCTTCTATTCTTTGTGCTTTTGAAGATGACTCTGTTAAACTTGTATCTGCTATATCATCAAGTTTTCTCTGTCCTTTGATCAACTCAGGATTCTTTTCAACAATCATCTCATACCTTATCATTTGATCGGGTGATATAGGCTTTTGAGATTCTTTTTCCTTTATTAATTCATCTTTCAATTTTTCATTTTCATCAAATAATTTCTTGAATTTTTCTTCAAGAATGTCATAATCCTTTATCATAACTTCAAAATTTTTGATGACCTCTTCTTTGTCTTTTGCATAGCTCAAAAGCTTTTCATCTTTCAGTAAATTTTCTTCATTCAACTTAGAATTTTCATCCTTGAGCTTTTGAATTTCCTTTTCAAGAGATATATTCATCTCTTTCAATCTTTCATTCTCAACTTTTAACTCTTTAATTTCTTTCTCTTTAATCACATTTTCTTCTTTCAAATTCTCCATCTCATCTATATCAACTATCTCTGTTTGTACTGACACATTGTGTGTTGTACTCAAAGGAATTTCTTCAACATCTTCATTCACTTCAGCTTGAAACACTGGTTCATATAACATATCGTTCATGAAATCAAAATAAAAATTTTGATTTTGAGAATCTTCTTCATGTACAGAATCAGCATGAATATCAGCAACAGTAGTTTCTTCAGCTAAGTTTTGAGGTTCATTGACATTATCATCATCATTTCTTTCACCAATTTCTTCTTGATGTGCTTCAGTTGCACGATCATTATCATCATCTTCATTATTGTCATCATCATCATCAATCATATCATCTACAACATCCTCAATATGATCATTTGGATCTATTGGTTCATCTTCAGATAAATGATACTATTGTTGATTGATGTCTACTTCATCCATAGCTACATTCCTTATATAATCAAATAATGGAATGTTTTGAGCACCAGTAATCATAGCAAGTCTCTTATACACAACATCAGACATGTGCTCTAATTGCAACTTAACTCCTTTAACTCCTTCAACATATAAATCTGGATTCTCTTCATTAATGAGCAGTTGGAGAAATCTTGGATACATCAAGTATTTGTTTCTCTTTCCTCTTTCAAGATTGATTATGAATCCATTCATTATCCACTTTGCCATGTTAAATTTTCTGTTTGTGGCTAAAGCAATGATAGGAGATACAATGTCCACTGGGAATGAATCCCAACCTGCACTTCTTTTGGACATGCAATGTTGAAATACATAACACAACAATTTCCAAGGTTTATATACTCTTGCTCTGAAGAATTATTTTTTAGGAAAGTGATCAGGATGACCCATTTGTAGAAATACATCTCTACATTCATTGAAAGTATACTCAGATAAGTCTTCTGGATCATTTTCACCAAGTTTAAGTGCTATTCTGATTGATTGTTCACACACTTCAAGCATTCTATCAGATGTAATGAAAGCTCTTAACACTTTATGCCCTTGTTCATCTCTTTCTACTTCTGTTGTTCTCCAGAATCTTTTGATCAATCTTGCATTAATCATTGGTCTTGCACACATTGCATAGACATATTTTGATCTTAGCATAAATCTTATAGTTTCTTCATAACGAACAACTTCTGTTTTCATCGTTTAAGAATGCAGCAACATTATGTTTAGGCTCAAACTTCAAAGCTGCCATCTACAAAACATAGAGAAAAAGAATATTAGAGCATTGAAATTTTGATTAATGAATTTCATTTTTTTTACATATGAATTTGCAATTTTGTAACATTGAATTCAATTTTGACTTATGATTTTGACTTTTGAATTATGAATTTAATATGTGAAATCTTGAAATTTATTCATTGTGTATCTATCATTTTTATTAATCAATTATTTGAATTCTGATTTATTTACTTTTTATTAAAAAGAATTTTTCAATTTTAAATTTGAAATTTTTGTCTATTCATCATCTTCTTCTTCCTTCGAAGAAAAGACTGATCGATCTATAATCAATATTATTCACAATTTCAGTCAATGAACTATATATCAAATTGCTCGAAATTTGATACATATCAACAATCCAGAGTCAATTTTAGATATGATTATGATTTGATTAGTTAAACTTTGAATGTTATAACATTCGAACGCCCGAATAGCAGTCAAACGCCTATACCAATCATTTGGTTTTAACTAAAATCTACTGATTTGAATCACAAACTTACGTTTATAGACCCAAATAATATCTAACAATCAACAAGATTTCTTTCAATCAATGAGAATCTGAGACTTCGATAATGACTGAGAATCGATAGTTCAGAGATTTGTTTTTGGAGAATTTTGAGTGTAAATGAGAAACAAGTGTAAGTGTTCAATTTATACTAAGTGAAATTTTAGACACATGAGCACTGTTTGTGCATATAAAACCCTCAAATTCACAAAATACTAAGACACATGAGCACTGTTTGTGCGTTATGACTCAGACGCATGAGAACTGTACAGACGCATAAGCACTGTTTAGGCGCTTTTGCACTGTTCAGCCGCATGAAGTTCCTGAAACGTCTAACATGTAACACCTGAAACATTTCAACGTTGTGTAGAAGCATGAGACATTTAAAACGTCTAACACTTTGTTAAAATCAGACTCATTATCACTGTTTAGGCGCATGGGTTTATGTAAAACGCCCAAACACTTGGTTAAACTCATGGGCTTATTACAACTGTTTAGGCGCATGGGAATATGAAAAACGCCCAAACACTTTTATAATTCCTTAAAGTTCACCATGCTCCTATTTAGACGTATGCACACTATTTGGGCGCATGAGTTGACTTTGAGTTGACTTTCATGAGTCTTACACTTGTGTTTTTCAAATTCTTCACCTGCACACTGTTTAAACATATTAGTAATATTTCATACTAATATTTAAACATTTTAAGCATAAGTTTTGAATTTTCCAAAATGTACCTTTTAGTCCCTCAAATTTGAACTTTTTGCATTTTGCACATTCAATTTTTTATTTTTTTAACAATTTTAATTCTTCACTTGTTGTTTAACATTTTAAAATTTATTTTGTCCCTTCATTTTAGTCTCAAAACAAAATCAATTATGTATTTTTCAACTTTTGAAAGAAGCATTTCCACTTGCAAATTTATATAGGTTTTTATTATCATTTTCAAATGCTACATTATCAACATACACTTTGAAAATATAGCATCATCCTTTCAATTCAACATTTTAACTTTGATTTTGATTTTCTGAGAACAACTCTTCCATTTATTACTCCCCCTAAACTTTTAAGTTTGAACAACTTATAAGTTTCCTAAGGTGACATAATAAGATCAGCTATCTCATTGTTACATTGCCTTCATACATAGAAAACATGCATAAAATCAAATTGAAAGCAAATCAAAATTTAATATAAACAAAAGAATAAATGTCTGCAATGAGATCATATCAATGAAGATCACACATTAAAATAAAAAAATAGGAATAGTCATGGACAATGAATAAATCCTGATCAAGTCTGTTCCAGGTCAGTGATATCACAGCAAAGGAGACACAAGATCTAAGGACAGAAAATGAGTGTTTTTGGCAAATAATCAACTCACTTACTTTTTCAATTCTTGGATTGATTAGGGTATATTTAGATATGACATGATGTTGATAAAATACAGAGACTGAGAGAGAAGAGCTAAACTATCATCATCACATGCAAGAAATAACACATACTCAACTTGTTACCTGAAACATATGTATCACCAGAGTTCATGTTACTTAAATTAATAGAGAATGATCATGGATAACCATTTGATCAGCTCTAACTATTCATTTGAATAGTTTGTGCACATAGGCATCTTTTGCATCAAAGAGAAGATCTAGGTCTGTAATCACTTACCACAAAGGATATCTCAGCACTTCAGGTCTATGATGACTCATAACAGAGAAGTGATATGATGCTTTGTAACAGATCTTATGATTAATCACATTACCAACAGGTGTGAGTGGTGTAACTTAACAAGCAATCAATCTGATAAGCCAAAACATCTCAAAAGTACTCAGATCAATACACACAAGCATTAAGATTTAGTATGATCACAAGAATTTACCTATTCAGTATAATAGCATGATATTGTCTACTCAACGTATATGTTCATGTCAGACTTTATTAATGAGTGTAGTATGCAACTGATCTCACTAATGTACTATCATTTCTCACTTATTGCATTAACATATTGTTTTCTAAAAAAAACTGACAATAAGAAAAAAAACTCTATTTTTGGAGTTTTGATTTATACTTTTGTATTTGGTTTTTCTAAGAAAACAAAAATCACACACACACACAAATACAAACAGGCATTAACCTTGAGAGGATCACTTATGATGATCCTTTGATTTAGAGAGTTCACATATGATTAATAAGACCAATTACTCCACTAAATACTCAAACCGTCTTGGTAGGAAGGCTTTAGCAAATAGATCTGCCAACTGTTTTTTCGTTGCAATTTGAATCAATATGATTAATCCTTTTTCAGAGTTATCTCTGAGAAAATGATATCGAATTTCGATATGTTTTGTTTTTGAATGTTGAACAGGATTAGTTGTAATGAACATAGCAGCAGTGTTATCAATGTAAATAGGTGTTTTAAGAAAATTGAACCCATAATCCAGTAGTTGATTTTGCAACCAGAGGATTTGAGAACATCCTGCTGGTGCAGCAATATACTCAGCTTCTGCAGTTGAAACAGAGACGTTTGTTTGTTTCTTACATTGCCACCAGACTAATCGGGGACTAAGAAATTGACACTCACCCGAAATAGATTTTCTATCTTGACAACATCCACCATAATCACTATCTGTGTATCCATGTACTTCGAAGTTACCCTCATAACGATACCAATGTCCTAAAGTTGGTTTAACATTGAGATACCTGAATATCCTTTTGACAACAATTAAGTGTGATTCTTTCGGGTCTGATTGATACCTGGCACACACGCAAACTGCATACATAATGTCTGGTCTAGATGCCGTAAGATACATCAAAGAACCAATCATTGATCTGTATCAAGTTTGGTCAATAGATTTTCCTTTTGGATCAGGTTCAATCTTGGTGTTAACATTTGCTAGAGTTCGTATGGACTGACAGTCTTGCAACCTAAATTTCTTCAAGAGCTTGTCAACAAACTTCTCTTGATTGATGAAAATTCCATCGTCAGTTTGCTTGACTTGAAGTCCAAGGAAAAAATTAATCTCTCCCATAGAACTCATTTGGAACCGAGATTTCATGATTTCTTCAAATTCATTGCACAATTTTGAACTAGTAGAACCAAATATGATATCATCAACGTACACTTGTACACATAAGAGATCATCATTATCCTTCTTTATGTATAAAGTTGGATCAATTTTCCATCTTGTGTATCCATGTTGGATCAAGTGTTGTGATAATGTCTCATACCAAATTCTAGGGGCTTGATGAAGTCCATATAAAGCTTTACTCAGCTTATATACTCGATGTGGAAATTCTGCATCCTCAAAGCCCGGAGGTTGCTTCACAAACACATCGTCAGTGATAGGACCATATAGAAATGCACCCTTTACATCCATTTGATACACCTTAAATTTCATGAATGAAGCATAGGCCAGGAAAACTCAAATGTATTCAAGTCTTGCAACTAGTGCAAACACTTCATTATAATCTATCCCTTCTTCCTGGGTATATCCTTATGCAACAAGTCTCGCTTTGTTCCTTGTTAATACACCACGATCATCAGTCTTATTCCTAAACAACCATTTCGTGCCTATAGCATTTTCTCCTTCAGGTAGATCCACTGAATTCCACACTTCTTGTTTGCGAAATTGAAGTAATTCTTCTTGCATAGCTTCTATCCAACCATTGTCCTTTAATGCTTCGGTAACATTTTTAGGAACAATTTGAGAAAGAAAACAAGAGTATAAGCACAAGTTTGCTTGTTCTGATTTACTCCTTGTTGTTCTCTCATTCAATGGACCAATAATCTGAGAAATTGGATGATTCTTGTGAATACGAGATGTTGGAATCTCATCCCATTGAACATTCACATCCATATTTGTTTGGTTTAAGTTGGAAAGCTGATGTAACAAAGTAGAAGAATGTGGATTGAAGTTTGGAACTTGAGTCGGTGAGTTAATAAAGTAATCAAAGTTACCAGTATCAACTGCATCATTAGAGATGGATGATGTTCCAGACACAGGTTGCACAAACTCATTACCATCATTAGGAATTGGTTGTGAGTCTTCCTGATCAAATAAAACTGAATGATCTGAAGCTGTATTAGCATGATTATTGTCATTGAATCATATTATTGAGTCCTTGACAAATGATAAAAATGGGTAGTCTGAGTTAGAATCATCTGAGTCGTCAAAATCTGAATCCTCACTGAAAGATCCAAGATCTCCTCAAGATTTCTTCTTACCTGTAGAATCAAGACAATTTGATTGATTAAACAAGTTAGATTGAAGAGAGTTTGATAATGAATCTAAATCAAATAACCATGCAGGACCATTTGAAACTGATTGAAAAGAATTTTCCAGAAATTTAACATTGAATGTTTCAAGAATTATATTCATCCGAGAGTTGTACACTCGATAGATTTTCAAACAAATGAGTATCCAACGAAAAATCCATTATCAGATTTTGCTTTGAATTTTCTTAATTGATCATTTGAATTAAGAATCATAACAGGACAACCAAATGATTTTAGAAAGTTTATGTTCGATTTCCTGCCAAAAATTAACTCATATGGAGTTTTCATTTTATGTTTCACAATTAAGATTCTGTTCTGAACGAAACACGTAGTTGATATAGCTTCATCCCTAAAAGTGATAGGAATTTTTGCATCAGCTAACATAGAACGAGCAGCTTCAATCAGTGTTCTATTTTTCCTTTCAGCAACTCCATTTTGTTGAGGAGTTCTGGGAGCACTGAACTGATGAACTATCCCCTCTGTGCACAAAACATTCTCTCCTTGTTAGCACTTGGCTTGGACTTCCTGTTGACATATGATGGTTTTTGTGTCCTGTAAGCAATCATCACCATCTGCCAGCTTAAGTCCATCTCTTCAACATCTTCAGGATCCATCTCAAACAAATCTCGCAAAACAAAGTCTAATTAAGTTAAATGGCTACCTTGATATGCTTGAAAACTAGCCATAAATGCAGTGAATGCAGTTTTAGACTCTTCATCCTCTAATAGGATGTTTATCACATCTTTAACTTTGCTAGATTTAGCAAGTTAGATGAAGAAGTCTCTGTTTGAATATTAGATGTTTGAGACTAAGATTTAGAAGGAGATTGAGAATGAGACTGAGTTGTATAAGCAGAAGCACTAGTAAATGATGACTCAGTGAAAAATCTTGCTCCAACAAATAAATCTCCCTCTTCTTCTGTAATTTTATCACTTTTTGCCATGAATGCATTTTCAATAGTGGTTGCAGAAGAAGCAACAAACTGATACTGAGACATTGATGCTGCTCTGTCATTATTCCTTGAGCTTTCATCAATCTCTACTGATTCTATCTTGGCAATAAGTAGATCTAGATCCATAGGGAACTTCTCAATATGCTTTAGTAAGGTTACTGTTTGCTTCCATGATGAGGGTAAAGCATTGAGTAGTTAAGATTTAGATCTTCAAGATCAGGCTTAATACCAGCTGTTGACATCTCAGTTGTAAGTTAACAAATCTGTTCATCATATGATTTATGGTTTCTCCAGACAAATGTTGAAACAATTCTAATTGCCTTTTCAACTTTTGTTTCTTGAGATTTTGAATCTCCTTGCCTCCTTCACAAATGGTCTTTAAGGCTTTATATAAGGTATATCCAGTTTGATATGCATCAAGCCTTGCAAGAACTTCCAGAGGTAGTCCTTTACACATCAAGGAATATGCTTTGATATCATTCTTTACTCTTCTCAAATCATCTCCTTGAAGACCATCTTCAAGATAGGGTTCTGGAGAATCTTTAGTATAAACAAACCCTCTGTCAGGCCCATCAGTGATTATAGGAATGTATGGTCTTTTCTCTATAGATTTCCAAAGATCAATGTCAATGGAATTAAAATGCCGTTTTAACCTAAGAGACCAATTTTTGAAATCTGCTCTATTTTTAAGTTTTGGAACTCTATTTTTAGAATCTTCTGATTTCACCATTCTTATATTTTTGTTGTTTTTCTTAGATTTTAAATTGAGACAAGAAATGAAAAAGTTTTTGAAAAAACTTTTCTTTAAAATAAAATTTAAGTATCAAGGGTGATACGCCTGAACAGTAATCAAACGCTCAAACAGTTAATGCGCCTAAGTTGAGAGACGTCTAAGGGAATGCCTTAGAAAAATTTTCCAAAAACGCTCAAGTTGATGCTCTTGAACAGTTCTAATACGCCTGAACAGTTGAAATGCGCCTACACAGTTGTAAAGCGCCTCAACAGTCAAACGTCTTAACAGTTCTAATACGCCTCAATAAAGATGATACATCTGGCCTTTTTCTCTTCAACGGTAGTTAACCGTCTGAACTGAAAACGTCTACACAGTGTTAATGCGACTAAACAGTAGTCAAATGCCTAACACTTAGACAATTTTTCAGCAAATCTCAACTCTAATGCGCCACATTCATCATCTTCATATGAATGTAACTAACTCAAATCTTCTGAAATTCTTCAAAAGTTGATGAATTGGATTGAAACTTTCCAATTAGACATGTTTTATACCGATAATCATTCTTCTAACATCAATTTCTTTCAATATCAACAACAAATCAATCAATTTTGTGATTTTCAGTTCGAAAAATAGTAACCTTTTTCGAACACAAATTCAACATATTATCTCGAATTTGATGAATTTAACTGCTGATTGTGGTTCAAATCATGTTTCTGATGATGAAACACATCTGAAATCCACAAAATTTCAATTGAATTGTCTATCAATCACAGATTTAGTGGAATTTTTGAGTTTGAAAGTTTGACAAACCTCAAAAATCACTCACCAACAGCTTACCAACAGCTCTGATACCATTTGATAGGATCAAATGTACCAATCTGTGATGATGTATGAACACAATTCAAAGAAATACAGACAAAGTAATCAAATCAAGCAAGATATCAACAAAATTCACCGTTTCATTAATATCAAGCAAAGACAAATTACAAAGTAAGTAAGCAGTTTCGTCTCTATCCTCGTTACTAACTACATGCAAGTCTAAGCTATTTATAATGAAACAGAAGGAACTAACAAAATTACAATACTAGTCCCTATATTATTACAAATAGTAAAAAGACACATAAAGACAACATGTTAATCTTTCTAGAGCACTAACACATTTTGGACAGAGGCAGTCAGCACTGCATGCTATGTGTAGAATAGGGTTCTTGTAGTTAAGCCACATGGAAAGACAATTTGGCAAAATTTGCTGAAAAGTCGGATGATGCTATCTTTGTTGGATATTTCTCTAACTTTAAAGCTTATAGAGTTTATAACATTAAAAATCAACAATTTGAGGAATCTTTCAACATTGTAGTTAATGAGCACACTCCTTGTGTTAGGGGGAATGTCCCTGATCATATATTTGATTTAGAATTGATTCCAAACAATTCTAAACCATCTTGTGAGAATGTTTCAGCTGGAACATGTGCTCAAGTGATTCTGATGATGACCAACTGTTTGAGCTACCCAAACCTATTCCAAGTTCTCCAAGAGCTGCAACAAATCAAGCTCCCACTATTGGCAGATTTGACAGTATGACTATCTCAAGGGATAGTGGAGCTTCAACCAGTGGTTCACCTGTTGACCCTCAAACTTCATCAGGTGACACTACACAACACCAAGCTGATGGAAGCAACATCTTAAAGGAACATGCAACTGTTAATGCTGCTTCACAGCCAACAAATGATGATGATGTTTCTCATTCATTCAATCGGTCCCCATTGAATGAGTCTGAAACAACACCTGGACAAAGGGTTCAAGCTCCTGAGCAAAATATGTCCAATCTGGATCTATCTTTGCGACTGGAGGTAATTCGTAGACTTAGATTCACAACACTCATCCAGCTAGGAACATCATAGGGGAAGTCTTTGAAGCTGTGAGAACAAGAGGACAAACTCATAATGGGAATGTCTGTTTGTACTCATGCTTTTTATCCCGGATGGAACCCATGAAGATGGAAGATGCCTTGAAAGATAGTAGCTGGGTTGAATTGATGGCACCAAGAACCTAGGCTGTGGTATGAGACATTGTCTTAGTTTCTCCTGAAGAATGGTTACACTAGAGGTACCATTAATAAGACTGATAGGATCGGATCAATTAGATTTGAATTATGCAGCGGAATATCACGAATTAAGATCGAATTCAAGCAAGAAAAGTAATGAATATGCAAAACACTCAATCACAATTATAGAGAGAATATTTCTGTTAAAGGAATGTTTTCATTCACGCGTAATGCTCCGATTGGAATACAGCTAGGTCAACATCCCTTATATAGAGGAATGTGACGTCTGCTGATGTCACTTGACAGTGACATCTAACAGAATTTACAAAACAACTGAAATATGCAAACTACTGAGATGTTCTCAACAACTGATTACATCTCAGAGAATGCTAAGTACAATTACATGAAACTACTGACTAACAACTACTGAAACAATAAACTACTGAAATGTAAGATTACAAGTACTGAAAAGTAAACCATCACAACTACTGAAGTAAACAACTTCAGCTGTTGTGACAACTGCTGATCACTCTGGTCTTCAGTCTTTGTCTTCAGCACTTCATTTTCAGACTTTGTCTTCAGTTCTTTGCTTTCAGACTTTGTCTTTAGTTCTTTGCTTTCAGACTTTGTCTTCAGACCTTTGTAATCAGCTGATGTCTTCAGCTGTTGTGATCTTCATCAGCAGTTGTAATGTCTGTGGGACTTAGAGGTTTTTCTGATCAGGCTCATTGGTTCTTTTGGTCCAACAAACTCCCCCTGAACCAATGCAGCCAAAACCTCTAACTTTATTGAAGATCCCACTTATTCTTTGGCAAAAGTACTCTCTTGATCAGCTTCAGAGGTAGACAAATAAGCATAGGCCAGGAAAGGTTTCTAATCATTTGATTGGCTAAGTATGGAAGGGAACTCTGTCTTGGGGAAATTGGACACAGAGTCTTGTCCTAACCATGAAACCTATTTCCCATTGATGAGTCTGAAAGACTCCCTTGCATAGGCCTCAAGGAGAACAACTTGTTCCTCCTTAGTGAGTTCTTCTGCTTCTCCCTCAAAGAAGAACTCAGGCCCATAGTACTCAGACAGATACCTCACTGTCTTCCCATTCTTTAACTCAACAGTTGTTATCTCTCTATATGCGAATTCATCTGGATGAGAGCCTTCGAGCAACAACTGGAGTTCACTCTTCTGAAGATCTTCAAGTCTTTTGTACAACAACCCCTTCTTGATCATTTTGTTCTCAAGAATAGACATAGGGGTTGATTTGGATGTGTGAGCTCTCATGAATTCTTCAATGATTTCCCAGGGTGAGACTACCATGGCCAACATGATTGCAGCATTCAAAGTCTTTCTTACTTGGCCATGATATCTACTTGGTAAGTTTTTCTTGTGAATTCTAGAACTTACCCTGAGATCTGGCCAAATCCTCACTCTTTCTTTTTGATGTTGAAAAGTATGTCTGAGAGTGTACAGCCTATGAGCTTGAATCTTCATAGCTTGAATGGATGAGGACTGAGGGAAGTCCTTGTCAACCATTTTAAGAAACTGCTCATCATGCTGCTTCTGCTGTTCTTCTTCTTCAATTTTGACCTTAACTATCTGCCTTTGAGTTTCAGGAGTTATTGTTTGTGATTGACTCCTAGGCTTCAGTTTCTTCTTTTCAAGAACAGCAGATATTGGCAGATTGTCTTCTTCATCCTCTTCTTCTTCTTCCATCCTCAGCAGCCTTCTTTTTCTTTTGGGTGCTTCACTGGTGGAATCTTGGATGGGTTTCTTGGGTGAAGGAATTGGTTTAGATGGTTGTGAGGTTGATTGTTTTGGAGGTTGAGAGGTTGGTTGTTTTGAAGGTTTTGAGATTGGCTGTTTTGGTTGTGAGGTTGGCTTTGAAGATTGTTTTGGTAAGGGAGATTTTAAGGGCTGCTCTATCATTTTGTTGGTGAGGGTGGCTTTGGATAATTTGGCCATATCAGTTCTCTTCCCAGCACCAGCTTCATCCAGAGCTTTAATGATTAAGCCTTTGTTGAAGCTTTCAGATGAGCATATTTTGGTAGTTATCTCCAAGATGCTATCTCTGGACCATGACTTGATCTCAATGATAGGTCTTCCCAAATGTTTAGAGAGAAATCTAATCATAGCCTCTAATCTCTCCCTTTCTTCTTCATTGCAACTTGCCCATCGATCCTCAATTTCTTGAATCTCAAGTCTTCTGATCTCTGAGTCAAGTTTGGCAGTATCAAATCCTTGCCTAAAGAGCTGATCAATGATCCTGTCCATGGATCTGCTATGTTGGTCATCAGCTTCTTTGATCATCTCATCTAACCTCTTCTCATCTTCAGTTTGTTCACCAATACTTTTCTTTCTTTTGTAGGTGATGATCTCTTTGCCTTTATTCTCTTCCTTAGCTTCTTCCTCTTCAGCTCTTTTCCTTTTATCATCCTTTACTGACTTAGACTCCCCCTTTTTGGTTGCATTGGGTTCAGGGGTTTGAATGTCAGAAAGGTGCTTGGACATAGCATCAGTCACAAGGGATTTAATATCTGAGGAGAGCCTCTCATCAATGGTTTTATGAACAATAGATGTGATGATGGGAGTGATGAGAGGTAAAGAAGATTTGAAAGCAGCAACCATTTGCTCAGAGGGGTTCTCTCCCTGAGAAATGGTGCCTGAGCCAGAGGCTGGTGGTTTGTTTGATTTGAGTGGCTCAGTGTTTGGTGAAGCTTCAACAGAAGCTGCCATCTGTGGGTTTATTGGGGCAGATGGTCTTGATTCCTGAGGCATGATGGGAAGCAGATCTTTTAATCTACAAACCTCAGCCTCAAGAATAGTATTTTGGGCTAAGACTTCAAAGAAAAAGCCCAGGTCATCATCAGTATAAACTGAATCAGCTGACCTCCTGAGTGAATCAGGATGAACATGTGCTGAGTGTAAATCAGTGATCACATGTGCCCCTTTGTCTTGGAACTGGGGACTTCCTGCCTCAGGAACATGTCCTTCATTGACAGTTGCCTCTGGTGAGGTCTTAGAGATGATACCTGCTTCATCCTGTTCATGTGTTGAAACAGGGAAGAGGTAGCCTCACCAGATGTTCTAGTCTCCACATTTACACTAGGAGACTGAACTTTATAATCCCTATTGGATATCAACTACATTTTGATCCTCTCCCTCAGCTGTTGAGGTTTTCCCAGTAGTAACAGGTTTCTGGGGAGGGGTAGAGGAATGTAGCTGAGTCAGCACTTGTGCAATGACTGCAGTTGGGCTTGTAGGGGTGGTATCAGTGGGAGATGGGTGTGAAAAGGTTTGCACCTGGTGAGAGTGGTGCTCTTCAATGGCAATCTTCTCAAGTGAGATAGATTCCAGTAATGTGGTGTCCCCATTATTGGTTGCATCAGGATCCTGTTAAGAGGATACCTGAGCGGTCTCAGCTGGTGGAGTCATTGAAACTACAAGGGGATTAAGGCTTGTAGTCTCATCCTGCGTTTGTGCTACAGGGGCATCATCAGGGGACTCAACTCCCTGAGTAGCCTTTTTGGTTTTCTTTGGTTTGGGTTTGGAGGGGACTTTAGATTTGGAGGTGGAGGCTGTGGGTTCCCTCTGCTTGGGTTTGAGCAGTTTGGCAGCCTCTTTAAGTTGTGGGTTTGAGTTATGCCTGGAGTATACCTTTGGCAAAACCAGCAGAGCAGGGACTCCAAGGCCAACAAGGCCATCAGATTTTAATTGGTTTAAAATGATTGCCATAAGAAACCTTGGATATAATATCCATTTGCCACAGGTTTCAATGCCAAATCTTTAGTTCCAAAAAGATAATATCAGAAAAATTTAGATTTTGATGTTCAAGGATAGAATATAATACCTGTTGCCACCTGGATGACATTTGATCCCAAGAGGATGTTTTGGAGCAAGGCAGACATTGATCATGTGAAATATAAGTCGCTCGACATCATGGAAGTGCTTCTTCAGGATGGTAGTAGCACTTAGGTCACCTTCATAACCATGATTAGCAAAAGAAAGATCAATGGTGCCTTTTGGGTACTTGGTGGGATAGGTGACATCATTCAGGTCTAGGGTTTGACGAATGATCTCAGGAGTAATTATCACCCGTTTTGGTTAACAAAAGACTGGAGAGTGATGGTGGCATCATTCTCAGTAGTATGAACGGTTACGTTTGTCCAGAATTGGCACAGGGTATCGGGGTGATGGTGGGATTTAGGAGAAAGGCTGTGCGGTATTGGGAATCAACATCAAGTCGATAGCAGCATCAAACTTGTTCCAGAAAGGTGATTTGGTAAGATGAGCAACACAGTTGTGTCGAGGTTTGATTTGCATGGTCGCCATTAATGGAAGATGAACATTTGGAAAGTGGGTTATGAAAAGATTGAAGTTAGGGTTAGGTATATATAGGTTATGAAACGGCTAAACAACTGAAAGTGTTGGTGTTAGTAATCAGGTGTTAGAAAACAACTGAAGACATGGTTTTAACTTTCAAATGTTGTAAACAACAGAAGACATGGTGTTGGTCAGCAGTAGTTGATAAACTACTGAAGACTTGGTTTTGGCTTCAGTTGTTTGGAAATAAAACAGTAGTTGTCGTCAATTCACAAAGTTCAGCTGTTTCAATGACCTTGACACTTACTCATCAGATCATCTGATTTTCAGATGTTTCATTGGTCATCAGTACTTATTTATTATAAAAGACATCAGTAGTTTGAACTACATCAGTATTTTCTAACAAATAAGGTACTTCAGTACTTTTAAGTAATTTAGTCTTCAGTAGTTGTAAAACTACTGAAGATAAAATGACTTTTCAGCACTTATTTTTGACAAAAGTATACTAATGCTCATCAGTATTTGAACTAAGAGCATCAGTAGTTGTCAAATTATATAGTTGCAGCATACCAAGCCTGAGTACAAGATTATGAAAAGTTGCACTATCCAAGGCTTAGTAATATATCTGCAAGCTCATCAGCACTAGGCACAAACTTTGGATCAATCAGACCTTTTTCATAGCAATCCCTAATGAAATGATGTCTGATCTCAATATGTTTGGTCCTAGAATGCTGGACAGGATTCTTAACAATACAAAGAGCTGAAGAACTATCCATTAATAATGGAGTCTTAGTCTCTGTAATGTCATAATCCAATAACTGATTTTGAAGCCAAAGTACCTGAGATGTACAGCTTGCAGCTGCAATGTACTCTGCTTCAGCTGTTGATGTAGCAACTGATGTTTGTTTCTTACTCTGCCAAGAGACCAAACAGTTGCCTAGAAATTGGCATCCACCAGAAGTTGATTTTCTGGTTAACTTACACCCTGCATAGTCACTATCAGAAAAAGCAACCAATTTACAAGAGTGCCCAGTGGAATACCATAGTCCTAGAGATTTAGTTCCCTGCAAATATCTAAAGATCCTCTTGACTGCAATCATATGGGAATCCTTAGGAGCAGCCTGAAATCTAGCACAGACACAAGTTGCAAACATAATATCTGGTCTAGAAGCTGTTAGGTACATCAAGGAACCAATCATACATCTGTAAAGAGTTTCATCAACTGCTTTACCTTTTTGATCAGCATCCAGTTGTGTGTTGCTGCACATGGGAGTAGAACAGGTTTTACAGTTTTGTAAGTCAAACTTGGTTAACAAATCTTTTGTGTATTTTGACTGATGAATGAAGGTTCCATCAGTCAGTTGTTTGATTTGTAAACCCAGAAAGAACTGTAATTCTCCCATTGCACTCATTTCAAACTTTTGTTGCATCAATTTTGTGAATGCATCACACAACTGTGGATCAGATGATGCAAAAATAATATCATCAACATAAATTTGAACAAGGAGCTTATGCATGCCAGCTTTCTTTATGAACAAAGTTTTATCTATGGAGCCTCTAGTGAAATTATTTTGAAGAAGAAAGTTAGATAATGTTTCATACCAGGCTCTGGGTGCTTGTTTCAACCCATAAAGAGCCTTATCAAGCTTATACACCCAATCAGGTGTTTATGATCTTCAAAACTGGTGGTTGACACACATAAACTTCTTCTTTTATTTTACCATATAAAAATGCACTTTTGACATCCATTTGAAAAACTTTAAGGTTATGAAAAGCAGCATAAGCTAAAAACAATCGAATTGCCTCCAGTCTGGCTACAGGGGCAAAGGTTTCATCATAATCAATACCTTCTTCTTGTGAAAACCCCTGTACAACCAGTCTGGCCTTGTTCTTGACAATTTGGCCTTTTTCATCAGTTTTATTCCTAAACACCCATTTAGTGCCTATTGCACACTTACCTTGGGGTAGAGGAACCAGTTCCCACACTTGCTGTTTTTGAAATTGAAGAAGCTCAAGCTGCATGGCTTCAACCCATCCATTGTCCCTTAAGGCCACATGATAATTCTTTGGCTCTTGCTGACTGATGAAGAGAGCATAGAGACAGAAATTGGACAATTGATTTCTTGTTGAAACACCAGCATTTATGTCACCAATGATCTGGGACATGGGATGATTCTTCAATTCTTGATATGCAATGATATCTGTGCAAGTATTTGTAGAAGATTCAGCAGCAGCAGATGTTGATGTAGACTCTTGAAACCTAGACTGAGATGGCAGTTCAAATGAAGTAGAGGATTCAGAGATTTCATCAGCATTTGTTGTGGATGGAGGTGCTGAGGCTACAGGAACATCAAGTGTAGTAGAAACAGGCAGATGATCACTAGAACTTGCATTTGAATCTTCAGTTGGAGAGGATGGAACTTCAGAGACCACAGCAGGTGGAGGCTATATGGAACATATTGCAGTATGTCCAAGTCAAACATCTCAACAGGGTTTTGAGGAATCTTGTCTTTTGGGGATTCATTAAACTTGACATGCAAAGTCTCTTCAACAATCTTTGTTCTGCAGTTGAACACTCTGTATGCCTTGCAAGTAGATGAATACCCAACAAAATACCCTGCATCCACCTTGGAATCAAACTTCTGAAGTATACTCTTTGTGTTAAGAATATAACATGGACACCCAAATGCTCTAAAGAATGAAATCAAAGGAGCCAAATGATGTAAGAGCTCATAAGGAGTCTTCATCAACCACTGATTCACTAATACTCTATTCTGAACATAGCAAGCTGTATTGACAGCTTCAGCCCAAAAGGTTAGTGGCAACCAGAGTCAGCCAACATTGTCCTTGCAGCTTCAATCAGGGTCCTGTTCTTTCTCTCCACCACTCCATTTTGCTCTGGAGTTCTTTGAATACTATATTGTCTTTTGATTCCCTTAGACAAATAGAATTCATCAAGAGTGTGATTCCTAAACTCTGTCCCATTATCACTTCTCACACACTTAACTGGAAGTGAATGCTGCTTCTCCACATGTAACACAAAATAGATGATTACTTTGAGCAGCCTCATCCTTGGAGTGCAAGAAGAAAGTCCATACATATCTTGAGTAATCATCCACAATTACCAGACAGTACTTTTTCTTTGCCATGCTCATTACTCTCACAGGACCAAAAAGATCCATGTGCAGTAATGCAAGCAGGCAGTGGACTTAGGTTCTTCTATAGGAGGGAATGAAGCTTTGTGTTGCTTTCCTTTTAAGCAAGCTGGGCAGGTATCATCACACTTGAACTCCTTTAATGGCAAACCTCTCACTAAACTATGATGAATGAGCTGATTCATGTTTTTGAAATTTACATGACCCAGCCTTCTATGCCATAGTTCAGATTCTTGAGGAGAGGCTTTGGAGAACAAACATGGATGGCCTTTTAGATCAATTTTCTTTGATAGATCTAAAGCATATACTCTTCCAATCCTGTTGGCCTTCAGGAGAGTATACTCATCCAATATTTTGTCAATCTTGTGCAAAACTGTGGAAGACAGAATCCGACAGTTTTGACTTGTGAAAAGTGCAACATGCCCTTTATCACACATTTGACTGACACTCAAAAGATTGTATTTGAGGTTCTCCACATGGTTAACATCATCAAATCTTATCTCTCCATTTGAGACAAAACCTTCCCAATGATGTAACCCTTGGCATCATTTTCAAAAGAAACAAATCCCTTCTTCCTTTGGGAATAGTCATGAAGAAGAGAGCTGCTCCCTGTCATGTGCATGGATCCTCCACTGTCCACATACCAGATGCTTCTTTGGCATGATGAAGAACCCTGCATTTATCACAAACATTAGTTAGCCTTTGAGACCCAAACCTTTTTGGTTTTGGGTCTGTTTTCATCAACAGATGTTAAACTAACAGATTGTGCATGATTAACACCTTTTGAAGATGTAGATGATGCTGAAAAGGATTCCTTGGATTTTGGCTTTGGTATCCTTTTCAGTGGTTTAATCACAGAAACATCTAATTGGTTAACTCTCCCCAATAGATGTTGAACCATCATCACAAGTTGTGTCTGATTTATTGACAGAGTTTTCAACTCAGTTGACACATCAGTACTTGTAGATGATTTGTTCTTGTTATTCACTACATCCTTCTTTTGAAAAGACACAGACTTAGTCTAAGTTTTCAATATTCCCTGAGGAATATTTGCAGCTGTTGTTTGAAAAACCCCTTCCTCCTTAGTGACTTTTTGAGAAAGCTTAGGTTTATTAGAATGAGATGATTGTGGTACAAACTTGGTTTGAAATTCATTTTTCATTTTATGCATTTCCTGCTTAATGATTTTCTCTTTATTGAATTTTAAACCCTTGTTATACCAGCATTCATCAGTCAGATGATTGAACAAACCACATATTTCACATGGCTTTCTTTTCATCTTTTCTTGATCAACTGCTAAGTTGATGAAACTACTGAAGATTTGTTCTTCAGTACTTTCTTCCTTTCAGTACTTTTGGGAAGTACTGAAGTATTTTCAACAACTGAAGATTTCTTCTTCAGTAGTTTTCTATCAGTACTTTTTAGAATCCTGATAAATTCTTCAGCAGTTGTCAAAGAATGCTTGTTTTCCTCTGATTTAAAATGCTCTTCAGGTGTTGTGTTTTGCCCTTCAGTACTTTGAGTACCTTGTGGAACAACACCTGAATTTCTCAGCCTCTTCTTGATCAAGTGTTTCGAAGCAGTGGGATCATCAGTTATTTGATTAACTGAGATACTCACACTATCTTCATCCTCAGATTTTGAATTTTTAGTTAAGGATGAAACACCTGATGATGTGGTTTGGGAATGACTCTCAACCTCAGATTGTACTTCTAACTTGGGAGTAAAATCTGTGGGAGGTATGGTATGATTATACCCAATCCCAAACTTCACATTGGAAGCAGTTTGCTTACTGAGAAGCATTTCAAATCCCTTGCAGGATGTTACCCATCGTTCACAATCAACTTGGGTAGCTGCAAGTGTTTCTTTGAGATTCTTGTGATTTTCTAGAATGACCTCTACCTTTGCTTTTTCATCAGTAATTGACATTTAAGTTTATAAATCTCCTCATCCTTCTCTTTTAAACAGACTCAAACTCAGATTTTCTTTTGGAAATTGCTTTTTCTAGGTCAAGATTTTGATTAATTAAAGCTACATTTGCTTCCCTAATAGAAACAAAAGCAGCTATGCATGATTCAGAACATATCTTGGCCTTAGCCTCAGAAGATACCTATGGTACCTGTGATGATGAAGGATTGTCATCAGTAGATTCCAGGGCCATCAAAGCAAGGTTTCCGAAAGGATTGTCACCACCATGTTGACCAGCACCAGCAAATTGCTCAGAATAACCAGAGACATCATCTGGTAGGCTGCTCCAGTCAACAACCTCAGGGGTGAAAAAGCTCTGATGAGATTGAGGTTGAGATTGCTGATTTGTTTGAGATGGCTGAGGATCAGGTAGAGCATGTGATTGTTGAGCCATGGGTACAGAAACTTGACCAGACTGAGGCATGTAAAAGCATGGATAAGGATAAGGCATGGGGCTTTGAGGGACAAAGTATGCAGGAGATGATTGATGTTGTGAATGATGATCAGAACTGGTAGGATGTTGCCCTTTGGATTGTGAATTATTATTTGGAAAAGTCCCAAAGGGTGCAGATGAGTTAGATCCAGATGATCTACACTCTCAAGCAAAATGTCCAAGTCTGTGGCACTTGTGACATCTCAACTTACTCTTGTCAAAACCAACCTTGGTTTTGCCAGAGAGACCAGGAAATTTCCTACCTGTTCTTTTATAAAACTTTTGAGATCTGATATTAATCAATGCCATTTGGCTCAGAATATCCATCTCTTCCAGATCATCATGAGCAATTCCTTTCAAATCATCCATCATGAAACACAAATTATCAACATTAAAACCTGAGTTTCCCTCAACTCCAACAAAAGCATGATTTCCACTGTTTGAAGAGAAATCAATATGCTCATCATATGAACTTTCAGATGAAGCATATTCAGACTCATGACCAACCAGAGCAGTATTGCCTGGTACAAAGTCATCAGTGAGCTTTCCAGATGAAGATAGTTTCCTTTTCTGTTCTATCTCTCTCTCAAATGTTAAGAGTTTCCCATGAAGTTGGGTGAGAGATAGAGTATCCAGATTTGCACTAGAGCATAGGACAATGGTGTAAGTGTCCCATCTCTCGGGCAGGGATCTGAGGAATCTGTTATTCATCTGGCTGTTTGTGTATTCATGTTGAACCATTTTAAGCTCAGAAATTAAACATGAAAACGCTCAAACTGTTGAGTCAGTGTCTCACCCTTCCTATGAGAGAATGTCTCATATTGCTGGGCAAGGATTTCTCTGTTGTTTGCTAAGACCTCATCAGTTCCTCCAAATTGTTCATTCAGAGCAACCCAGAGATCATAAGCAGTTTCATGATGCATGAGCCCAGAATAGATTTCATTAGGCAGTGCCATGGCCAGAATTCCATGGGCTTTAGCATCAATCTCAAACAGTTTTAAATCCTCATCAGAATATTGTTCCTTCTTTTTAGGAACCATCTCATTGGTTTCAGGATTACTCACCATAGGCTTGTATGATCCATGAACCACAGACTTCCAACAACCTGAACTGTTAACAGATAGGTGATGGAGCATTCGGCGTTGCCATATGTTATACTCACTCCTAACAAGCATTGGAGGCTTAGTTGAGGAGCCAGTATTGTGAGGATCATTCATTGAAGTAGTCATTTTCACTAATTCAATTGAATTCAATGAGATTAAAATCGGTCTAGTTTGAAAACTCAACAACACACTTAGAAAACACAATTAGAATCTCAATTAATTAACCGGAAGCACAGAAAATCAATCTCTATAATCAATTCTTGCAAAAATACTAATTCGATCAACCTTTGCTATCAAAAGAACAGTTTCAATGATCAATTGTTAGATCGATCAATGATTAACCTGCTCTGATACCATTTGATAGGATTGGATCAATTAGATTTGAATTATGCAGCGGAATATCACGAATTAAGATTGAATTCAAGCAAGAAAAGTAATGAATATGCAAAACACTCAGTCACAATTATAGAGAGAATATTTCTGTTAAATGAATGTTTTCATTCACGCGTAATGCTCCGATTGGAATACAACTAGGTCAACATCCCTTATATAGAGGAATGTGACGTCTGCTGATGTCACTTGATAGTGACATCTAACAGAATTTACAAAACAACTGAAATATGCAAACTACTGAGATGTTCTCAACAACTGATTACATCTCAGATAATGCTAAGTACAATTACATGAAATACTAAACTAAAACTACTGAAACAATAAACTACTGAAATGTAAAATTACAAGTACTGAAAAGTAAACCATCACAACTACTAAAGTAAACAACTTCAGCTGTTGTGACAACTGCTGATCACTCTCGTCTTCAGTCTTTGTCTTCAGCACTTCATTTTCAGACTTTGTCTTCAGTTCTTTGCTTTCAGACTTTGTCTTCAGTTCTTTGCTTTCAGACTTTATCTTCAGACCTTTGTAATCAGCTGATGTCTTCAGCTGTTGTGATCTTCATCAGCAGTTGTAAAGTCTGTGGGACTTAGAGGTTTTTCTGATCAGGCTCATTGGTTCTTTTGGTCCAACAAAGACTCTTTTCATAAGGAAGTCTGGAAAGGACATCTTTCTCGTTCAAGTCTATGTTGATGACATCATATTTGGTTCCTCAAATGACCGAATGTGTAAAGACTTTGAGAGCATCATGAAGAAGAATTTTGAGATGATTTCCATGGGAAAATGGACTTTTTCCTTGGACTTCAGGTGAAGCAAATGAAGGAAGAGTTTTTCATCAATCAGTCTAAGTATATAAATGACATCTTAGAAAGATTTGACATGAAAGATTGTAAGGCAGCCAAAACACCTATACCCAGAAACCATAATCTCTGCCCGTACTCTGAAGGGGAGGATACTGATCAACATCAGTATAGAGAAATTATTGGTTCTCTGATGTATCTCACAGCAAGTAGACCTGATATCATGTTTGCAACTTGTATCTGTGCAAGATATCAGGCTGCTCCAAAAGTGTCTCACCTAGTTGTTGCCAAGAGAATCTTCAGATACCTCAATGGAGCACCTAAATTAGGTCTTTGGTATCCAAGTAATAGTGATTTCAATCTCTATGGTTACTCTGACAGTGACTATGGTGGCTGAAATATCAACAAGAAATCAACATCAGGTGGATGTCAATTTCTTGGTGGAAGGATCATCTCATGGCAATGCAAGAAGCAATCCTGTGTCACTATATCAATTGCTGAAGCTGAATACATTGCTGCTGCTAGTTGCTGTGCTTTGCTGCTGTGGATTCAGAACCAGATGATAGACTATGGATTCAACTTCCTGAGCACTCCTATCCACATTGACAACAACAGTGTTATCTCCATTACTGAAAATCCAGTGAAGCACTCCAAGACAAAGCACATTGATATCAGGTACCATTTCATTAGAGATATTCATGAGAAAAATCTAATTAAGCTAATCAAAGTTGACTCAAATGAACAATATGCTGACTTGTTCACCAAAGCTTTTGATGAACAAAGATTTAAGTATCTCATTACAGCTATTGGGATGATAAACATTGATTAGTGTATCTAATTTGAAAACCTTTTTAATGAGTAAAGTCTTGTGTTAAAACAATCTAAGCCCTGTTACAAAAAGTCTTTCTCTGAAATTTTCACTAACTATAAATTCTTCCGAAGAGGAATTAACCCTCGGAAGATGTTGTATATATCTTCCGAAACAAATTCCTCCTAGGATAATTTTCTTCTCTAATGAGTTTTTAGTCTCGGAAGAAGCGATTGATTACATATCAGATCTACTTCCGAAGCTTATAACACTCTCTATTCGGAAAGCAACATTTACTCTTGAAAGTAAGAACTTTACCTTCGGAAGTAGATTTGCCTTCGGAAGAACATTATCTTCGGAAATGCTTTATACTCGGAAGAAAGACTCTACTCTGTAACGGACATTATTTGGGCCCCACTATGTAAAAGGTAAGGATTTTTTTAATGATAAACCTTACCGCCCCTGTCACATCCTCCACTAAAACATCCCATCATCTTATCCAAACCCCTTTAAACTGCTATTTCACCCATTTAAATAACCCGGACTAATCATGTAAGGATTCCTGAAGTCTGATGCAACCCAAAACAGCTAAGTGTCTAGCAAACATGCACTAAGTACTGAAGTGAAGAATGCTTCGGAAGTTTTACACAAAGCATTAGAAAATACTCTAAGTGTAAAATCTTCCGAAGCCAAGACCAATATCTTCCGAAGCCAAACATGAAGTCTTCCGAAGCTTCAGAGACAAAGTCTTCCGAAGCCTCATCCTATGAAGACAGATTTCTTCCGAAGACTTTTAGTACACATGCTTTATCTGATGTACTGTTCCATAAAGCACCTTTTCCGCTGCATCTCTGTAAAGTCACCAACTTACATGAGTTGGTGAAAAGGGTCATGCTTTTGGTAACTGTACATTGAGGTCTTGAGTCTGTAACTTTCCACTTTATGTACTTTATCCTTTTTGTATTGTAAAAGGATGTGAGCTATGGCATGTCATAGTCACAAGGTCAAAAGGCAGATATGCCTTTTGATCCTACAATTGATTTTGTTAGTGTCTAGTCAATTGTATCCAGCTGGCCTTCAAAGTATGGCCGGCTGTAGGTTGTAGTATAAGTATTTCAAGTTCTTGTATCTTTTCTTAATGCTTTGTAACACTTGTAAGAGAACTTGAGAAAGCAATATACTGCCTCCTTGAAACCCAACTCTCTTGTTCTGTCTCTTTACTTACTTGTGTTCTTAGTTCACCTTGGTTACCAGTTCACTGTTTGATTAGAGCTTAGTTATTCTCCTCATTGTGTTGTTGTGTTGTAATTGTGTTAAGCCCTTAAACGGTCCTGCAATTGGTATCAGAGCATTCCAGGCTCTTGATATAAGATCTAACCATCTTAAGATCCCTCACACACACAAAAGCTAAACTCTTCAAATGGCTGCCATCTCTAAGACTGATATGGAGACTGGAACCATGAACAAATCCCCACTGATCACTCTTGATGATTTTGACACCTGGTGCATGAGGATGGAAGGCTTCATCAGGTCTCTTGATTCAAGAATGTGGGAATCTGTTGAGAATGGACCTTTCATACCCAGCACCCCCTCTGCTACTGGTGCTGGTATGATTCCTAAAGATGTGGCCAACTACTCAGATGAAGATAGAAAAAGAGTAGAGATTGATAGGAAGGCCATGACTGCTCTTCAGACTGCTCTCCCAAACTCTGTATACAGAGGCTTCAAGAAGTGCAAGACAGCCAAACAGCTGTGGGATGCACTGAAGCTGATGTATGAAGGCTCCTCTGAAGCCAAGGAGAACAAGAAAGATCTTCTGAAGCAGCAGTTTGAAAATTTCACCTTCAAAGCAGGTGAGACCATGACTCAACAATACTTCAGGTATGTTGAGATTGTGGATACCCTAGTGGATGGAGGAGTTCCTCTTGAGAACAGGGACATTGTAAGGAAGTTCATGTCCTCACTTCCTAGGCAATGGACACACTATTGTGTGGTGATCAAGAGGACTGAGAACCTTAAGACTCTTACTCTTACAGAGTTGTATGGGATTCTCAGTGGATACCAGATGGAGATGAACATGCAAGGTTCATCTGGCAACTCCAACAATCAAATGGGTTCAGCCCTTCATGTGGTTGAAAGGGACAGCATAGAACCTCAGCATCATCTCTTATGCTACCCTGACAACTCACAAAAGGGTCCTTTCATCACCTTCCCGGAGACACCAAGGGAGAACTTTACTCAAGGAAGCCCATTCCAAGAGACAAGTTCTTCTCAAGCCTTTGTGTCTGCAGATGAAAGCTGTGGGAATTATCTCTTCACTCTTGAAGACCTGGACTGTATCCATCCAGATGACCTGGAATACATGGAGATAGTTCAGCAGATGGCTCTCCTCACTCACAGAGCCAAGAAGTTCTACAAGAGGACAGGAAGAAGATTTCCAAGCAATGCTACCAGCAGCAAGTTTGGGCTGGATAAAAGCAAAGTTAAGTGTTACAACTGTAACCTTATGGGTCACTTTGCCAGGGAGTGTAAGGCACCTAAAACAAATGGGGGCCAAACACAACCCAGACCAAACTTTGCTGACAAAGCTCCTCAAGCTGAGAAGACAAAGCAACATGCTGCTGTTGCTGTTGAAGAAGGAGGCTTTGACTGGAGTTTTCAGGTGGAGGATGCTTCTCCAAACCAAGCACTGATGGCTGACCATGATGAAGCCAAGGTATTGGAACATCTTTGCTCCCCTGAATGCATTGCTAAAGTAAATAGATACAGGTCCTATAACCTAGAGATGAGATCTGATCTTGAGTCATTAAACATATTAAAATCTGATTTTAGAAAGTCTGAAAATGATTACAAGTTAAAGATAGAAGACTTGGAGAAAACCATTTCAGTACTAAAACATGAACATACAGATTTCAGAACTCAGATCCAAGATCTCATCACTAAGTTAACTGAGTGCCAGGCTGAGCTTGTGATCAGCAAAGCCAAGGCAGAGAAGAGTGTTCTTGAAGAAGAGACCTTCAAGAACATGATATCCTCATCCCTGCACAACAAGTTTGTTATCAAAACAGACAGGGACTAGGATCAAATGAGATAGCTCCTCCACACACAATCTTGTCTGTAAGATCTCCTAGGTGTGGAACTTGTGAAGATGAGCTTCCTCTCATAGATCCTGTAAGTGAGGATGATGAAGAAGTGATAGTGAAGAATTCCTCTGAGAAGAGTGAAGAAGAGGATTCTCCAAGGGCCACTATCCTTCTGAGGAGAAGAAATCAACTGTGATGACCAAGTCCAAAAGAAAGAACTTGATCAGAAAGAGCAAAAGAAAAGCAAAGAAGGCTCAAGAAATCAAGGCTACTTTTGATGCTAAGCAGAAACAAGTTTTTATCTCTGCAGGTTTCAAAGTAGTAAGGACTGAAGACATCAACCAAGACTCCTTAGCTAAGAGTCATGGTTCTTGTTCAAATCATCTCAGTGCCAAGAAGAAGACTGATTTGCTGTGTACCACTGCTGCACAGCCTGGACCATCAAACTCCAAGAACAGTTCACAGCCCAAGGAACTGTCTCAGCATCTACCAAGATGAAGATGGAGAGGGGATGTGACCAAAGTCAGTCTTGTTCTCAAAGGGAGACTTCTTTGAAGAAGATAATGTTATGTGTCATGTGTGAAAGTACTTCTCACATTGCTAAGGATTGCCCATACAATCCTAAAAGTACTGTCCACATGACTAAAACAAAGACTTCAAAGAGTCTCAAGAATCTCAAGCTTCGGAAGGAAAGTCTGTTTCCTTCGGAAGCTCCAAATCAAAGAAGGAGGTAAGTGGAAAATTACCTTCGGAAGCAAAGTTGGTCTCGGAAGAAAGGAATTCTTCCGAAGCACTAAAGTCTGCTGCAGTGACTGTAGACTCTTCCGAAGGATCAGTCATCAAAACTTATGAAGTTCCAAAAGCTTCTAAGGTTTTGAAGGTCAAGTCCAAGACTCCAAAGGTGGTGTGGAAGTCTAAGAAAGACCAAATGACTGAGGTTTCTCCATCAACAACAGCTGAAGATCCCTATAGTACAACCATAGGATCTATTACTGTTGCATTACCTTCTTTTACTGTTAATGAGCCCAAGACAAGTAAGGCTTGGGTTTCCAAATGTAACTAATCATCTTCTCTGTGCAGGAACAGCTCAAGACCAACAGGAATGTCTGGATAATTGACAGTGGCTGTTCCAGGCACATGACTGGCAATAGGTCTCTACTCCATAATTTTGAGAGGATTGATGGAGGACCAGTTGCTTTTGGAGGAGATGAAGGTGGTTACATTTCTGGAAGGGGCAAGGTCACAAATGGTAAGCTCAGCATTGAGAAGGTAAACTTTGTTAAGGAGCTTGGGTACAATCTTCTGAGTGTATCCCAATTTTGTGATCAGAGTCATAACATGCTCTTTACTGAGCATGAGTGCATTGTTCTCAAACCTGGTGTGGTCATTCCTCATGAGCATATCCTGCTCAGAGCCCCCAGGAAAGGGAACATGTACAAGATGGATTTGCAAGAAACATCTCCCTCAGGAGAAGTTTCATGCTTTCTATCTAAAGCAAATAGTGATGAGTCTTTCCTATGGCATAAAAGAATGTGCCATGTAAACTTTAAGAACATGAATAAATTAATTAAACATGATTTGGTAACTGGAATGCCAAAGAAAGAGTTTACTAGTGATGATCATTGTGTGGCATGCCTGAAAGGGAAGCAACACAAAGTATCTCACAAGCCTAAGGAAAAGAACTCCATCACTACTCCCCTACACTTGTTACATATGGATCTCTTTGGCCCCACCAGTGTAATGAGTTTAGGAAGGACCTCTTACTGTCTGGTGATCACAGATGATTTTACAAGATTCACTTGGGTCTTCTTCCTTAGAACTAAGGATGAAACCCCTGAGATTCTGAAGAATTTCATCTTAAAAGTTGAGAATCAATGTGATCACAAGGTCAAAACCATAAGATGTGATCAAGGAACTGAATTCAAGAACCAAATCCTTGATGCATTTTGTGATGAAAAAGGTATTACAAGACAATATAGTGCTCCCAGGACTCCTCAGCAAAATGGAGTTGCTGAAAGGAGAAACAGGACACTTATTGAAGCTGCAAGAACTATGTTGTCTGACTCTAAACTGCCTATCACCTTCTGGGCAGAGGCAGTCAATACTGCTTGCTATGTGCAAAACAGAGTTTTAGTAGTTAAGACACATGGTAAGACTCCTTATGAACTTTGGCACAAGAGGAAACCTTTCATTGGTTTTCTCAGGTCATTTGGATGTCCCTGCACCATCTTGAATACCAAAGATCAAATTGCCAAGTTTGCTGAGAAATCAGATGATGGACATTTCATTGGATACTCTTCTCAAGCTAAAGCTTATAGAGTATACAATCTCAGAACTAGAATTGTTGAGGAGTCAGCCAATGTGACTTTCAATGAGCACACTCCTTGTGTGGCTGGTTCTGGTCCGGATTGGCTGTTTGATCTTGATTTAGTTACCAACTGTTTTAACAAATCTTGTGAGCATGTTTCAGGATCTGCAGAAAATCTAAATACAGGTGATCCTGATCCAAGATTTGAGCTAGGAAGATCTTCAACTCATACATCTTCAGCTCCAGTTGGAACTACTTCAGCAAATGAGGTTTCTATCAGCACAACAATGACAAATTCAGCTGATACATCTGGCATGCCTTCAAATTCCAGCTCAGAGGCCTCTCAACCAGATAAAGATACCTCACTTGTAGAAGACAACAATGGTGATGGTGATAGTGATCAGGAATTCCTTGATGCTAATAACCACACCATAGATGACAACATCAATGATGTCTCACACTCATTGGATCAAGTTAATCTTGATAAGTGTGATAATGTGGAGGGTGAATCTTCAGGACCAGATTTAAATTTCTCAAATTTAGATCTTTCCCAGCAACTTGCTGTGATCCCTCAGCTAAGGATCCACAAGTCTCACCCCACCACAAACATCATTGGAGATGTTGTCACAGGGGTAAGAACAAGAGGACAAACCCATGAAGCAAATGTTTGTCTTCACTCTTGTTTCTTATCTCAGATAGAGCCCAAGAAAGTTGATGAAGCTCTAAAGGATGGAAGTTGGGTTGAAGCTATGCAACAAGAGCTGCTTCAATTCAAAAGGCAGAAAGTTTGGAACCTTTGTCCTCTTCCTCATGGGAAGACTACCATTGGAACCAAATGGGTTTTTAGAAACAAGAAGGATGATAGGGGAATCATCATCAAGAACAAGGCAAGACTAGTTGTTCAAGGATACACACAAGAAGAAGGGATTGACTACACTGATGTCTTTGCTCCTGTAGCAAGACTAGAAGCTGTTAGGATATTCCTGGCATTTGCTGCATCCAAGAACTTCAAGGTCTACCAACTTGATGTAAAGTGTGCTTTCTTATATGGAGTGATTGATGAGGAGGTTTATGTCAAACAGCCACCTGGTTTTGTAGACCCTGATCATCCTGATTATGTCTGCAAGCTTGACAAAGCTCTTTATGGGCTGCATCAGGCACCCAGGAAGTGGTATGAGACACTATCTAAGTATCTCTGCAAGCATGGATACAGAAGAGGTACTATAGATGGAACCCTCTTCATCAAAGGACAGGGAAATGACTTATTGCTGGTTCAAGTATATGTTGATGACATCATCTTTGGTTCAACTAATCCAAAGCTCTGCAAAGACTTTGAGAAGCTGATGAAGGACAGATTTGAGATGAGTTCAATGGGAGAACTCAACTTCTTTCTGGGAATTCAAGTGAAGCAAGTTGAAGATGGCATCTTCATAAGTCAGTCAAAGTATGTTCAAGACATACTCAAGAGGTTCAATATGACTGATTGTAAGATTGCTAAGACACCCATAGCCAGAAACCACTCCCTTGGTCCAGATCTTGAGGGGGAGTGTGTAGATGAACACTTATACAGGGCTATGATTGGGTCTCTTATGTATCTTACAGCTAGCAGGCCTGATATCATGTTTGCTACATGTATTTGTGCAAGATATCAAGCCAACCCTAAGATGTCTCACTTAATCACTGTGAAAAGGATTTTAAGATACCTCAAAGGTGCTTCAACACTTGGTCTATGGTATCCAAAGAATCCAAATTTCAATCTGTATGCCTATACAGACAGTGATTATGGTGGTTGCAATATGACTGCAAAGTCTACATCTGGGGGATGTCAATTCCTTGGTGGAAGGGTGGTCTCATGGCAATGCAAGAAACAATCCTGTGTGTCTGCATCAACTGCTGAGGCTGAATACATTGCTGCTGCAAGCTGCTGTGCTCAAGTGCTTTGGATTCAAAATCAGATGCTGGACTATGGATTTAACTTCAAGGAGACTCCTATCCACATAGACAACAATAGTGCTATCTCTATCACTGAGAACCCTGTGCAGCACTCAAGGACCAAACACATCAACATCAGGTATCATTTAATAAGAGATAACTATGAAAAAGGATTAATTAAACTAGTCAAAGTTCATACAGATGAACAATATGCTGATCTGTTCACCAAAGCTTTTGATGAACAGAGATTTAAGTATCTGATATCAGCTATTGGGATGATTAACTTTGAGTAGACTTTTTATTAAAACTAATTCTAATTATTTCTTCTTAAAATATGTGTGTCCTAAGTTGTCTAGTTCATCACTTTCATAAGCTCATGTTTTCTTTGGATGTAAAATTCTTTTTGAAGACTTTCCTTAGATTCTTGAAAATTTCTGATACTTCGGAAGATAAAGATTTTATCTTCGGAAGAAAAACATGTCTTTAAAATAAATAACTGTCTAAGAGATTTTACCTTCGGAAGAAGTAAAGATTCATCTTCCGAAGCTTAAAATTCTTATCTCAGACACTTATCTATTTTCAAGAACCTTTTCCTTCCGAAGCAAAATTAACCTTCGGAAGCTTTGTTATTTTCATACAAAGCATTCAAAGGTTTATTTCTCTTCCGAAGCATAAATTATCAAGACTCTCAGGAAAATCTTCCGAAGCCATTTTAGCTTCGGAAGCTTTTTAAATCAAAACTTCCGAAGACAAATAAACTTCGGAAGCTTTTCGAATTCCAAGAAAACTACTTTTTGAGCAAAAGTAAACTACTTTTTCAGAGGTGGGACCGACTTTCGGATTTCAAAGTTTATCCTCTTTCATTAACTTTGGTTCAAATCCCTTTTCATATAAATACCCAACGGTTCCCCCTCTTTCCCACTATCTTCCTCAATTCTACTGTTTCTCTAACCTAATTCTCTAAACCGCCTTTGCTTTCTACCTTTCTTCACCCTTAAGCTTCTAAAATGGCCAACCTTAACCGCAGAAACAACCCTGATTTCTCCATGCAACTACACAGGCAACATAATCAAGTTGCTCTGTTAAGCTCTGAGAAAGATGCAAGTTTCTCAGAGATTTGCCAATTCTTGACTCTATCTAACTACTTCACCTCCCTGACCATTGATCCTCCTCTATATGAGGATCAGTTGCTTGAATTCTGGAAGACCTGCCAAGAGGTCATTATGGATGGGGAGAAGGCACTGTCTGCCACAGTGCAAGGGAGGACAGTCTTCATCACTCCGGCCATCATTAACCAACATCTACAGCTGGATGATGAAGAAGGTGAGGTGTCCTTTCCAAAAGAAGCTGTAAATCATTCTTTTGAGCAGATGGGCTATGAAGGAGATTTCTCTGTAAAGACCTTTAGGAAAGGGAAGGTCTCATCCCAATGGAAATTCCTGCTCCATGTGGTTATCCACAGCTTGTCAAACAAGCATGGTGGATGGGACCAGATTCCTGAGGATCTCTCCTTCATTGTTCATGGAATGGTTCAAGGGGTCAAGTTCAGGTATTCACAATTTGTATATACTAATTTACTTGCAAACTTAGACTCCTTAGAGTATTACATGTTTCCTAGATATGTTCAACACATTCTCAACTGTGAACTGGGCTCACAGTTGAGGGAAACAGGTAATATTCTTAAATTGGGACAGATGAAGCCCGGCATCTTTAAAATAATGAAGAAGCCAACTGTAGGCTTCTCTGGGGTAGAAACAGCCCTAGTCCCAAAAATGTTAGAGCTCATTGCTCAAGGTGACAACCTAGCAACACAAGCTAGTGTTGAACCCACACCTCTTTTGTCCCTACCATTAAAAAGACCAGAAATCACCCTCACCTACCAAAGAAAATCCAAACGAACCCCTGCTCAGACTATTGAGTCTGTGCAGGCCCCCAAATACTCAACCTTACAGGAAGAAGTGGACACTAGAGCTCCCACTTCTCCTGAGGAGCAAACCACTCCCATTACTTCACCTATCAGGGCTGAGGTTCCTCAAGCTCACCCTGATGAGCTCAATAGCCCAACAACCTTAAGCCTTCACTCTGAGTCTCAACACTCAAGTGGACAACCTTCAGGGGACAGCTACCATCCCCAGCCTTTGGATCTCAACCAACCAATTCCCAACCTATCCTTTTACACTGATGAAGACTTAGGATTCAGTGAGTACCATGAGTCTCTCTTCTCCTCCCCTACTCAAAGAGAGATGAGTACCTCTGACTCTCCTCAGTCTATCCCCCATCAGTCACCTGTTACTGAGGTGGACACTTCTGAACCTGTTCAGGATGTCCATATGGAAGAGGCTCTCACTTTTGAAAGTGATTACATCATTAAGACCTCAACCATGGCAACTCAGCCCATTGGCATCTCAACTGAGGCTGCCAGTGAGCAGAGGAAAACCAGCAGCCAAGAAACTCAAGCTGGTGGTGAGAGAGAGGACTTTGGTCCAATCATCTCATCCCCCAATGAATCTTCTGATGAAGATGAGGGGAATTTGAGGCTAAAGGTGCAAAAACTGTCAAAAACATGCACCTATTTAGTCTCTAAGGTTAGTCACTTGGAATCTCAGGTGACTACCTTACAAAACAGGGTCAATGATCAGCAACTCCAGATTTCATATCTGCAGGAAAAACTAGCTGGGAGACCTTTAAGAAGAGCTCAACCAGGAACACAAGAACCTGTGGAAGTGATTGACTTATCCTCCAGCTCACCTATGCAAGTGGGTGATGCTACCAAAAAGGGGGAGAAAGTTGTTACAACCACAGAACCTGGGAGTTCTTCAGAGAGAATGGACATAGAGGACTCACCATCCTCACTTGCTGTTGTGCATTCTCAGCAACTTCCTCAAGTTCACATTAATGTGGACTCTATAGACTCTCTCATCAGGAGTCTATTTGAGGAAGGCATACCAAGGGCTGTCTCATCTCCACCACTGGGAACTAACAATCAAATCATAAGGTGGAGGTATGATGATGACAGAAGAGCCCTCATACTTCAAAGAGTTCAAGGCCAACAAGAAGTTTTTCAATTCCAAAGCCTGAGCTTTTATGAAAGACTGGATTTAGTCAACCTACCACTTGTCAATCCAAGCAATTCAAGACAAGCTGATAGGCTGGCTCAAAGAATCCAAGACAGGATCATGGCAGAGTTCTCTCTAAGAAGGAGACTTAGGGAATCAGGCAATGTCATCGGTCAACTGGATGTTGAGGTGGACCCTAAGATTAGTTTCATAGGGGAAACCTTGACTGAAGGCCCAGTGACAGAACCTGAGACCCCTGTCTCATCATCAACAACTGCTGCTGAGGTCCAAACTCCATCTGAGACACCTGCTGGTGAAGGTGTTTCTCAGCCTCTCTCTGGCCAGAGCATGGAAGCTACTCCAAGCAATGAAGGCCAAGCCTCAATCCTCCCTGAGTCACAAAGGTCTGTTGGTGACAAAGGGAAAAGGATAATGACTCCTGAGGAAATTGAGGAGGAAGAGAGAGAGAGGAAAAGGAGACTAAGGGGAGAAAGTTCCACTGGGTCATCTAGCTTCATGCAAGCTGCAATCAGGGCTGCCCCCAGACCAAATACTCAGGATGATGAGTTAAGGGCAGTCAGGATTACTTACTTACAGACCAGGAACTATGATATTGATGAGATCATCTCCCTCCCCTTAGAAGAACTGAATGAACTGGCTGACAGAGAAGTGTCAAGAGAGTTGAAGGAGAAAGAGGATGCAATGATACTTCTCCAACTCAAAGAGGAGAAGAGACAGAAAAGACTTTACAAGCATGCTCCTACTCTCTCACCAGTTCAAGAAAGTCCTGCACAGGAAGATGTGGCTCCACAAGAACCTCAGGTAGATAAAGAGGAAGATAGGATCAAAATGATCAACTACCTGAGTGCCACAGGCTTCTATCAGGCAGATGCACTTCTCCCTTTGTCCTATGACTTCATTGAGTTGAGTATTTAAAGCAACTTGAACTTGAGTTAGTCAAGGAAAGAAAGACAACCAAAAGGAAACTAAGGGAAGAAGCTGCAAAGTCAAGGGCCACCATTCAAAAGAATGCAAAGAAGTCTGCTGACAGACAAAGAATGGTGAGCTTCTTGAAGCTGTATGGATTCTCCGGAAGGAGACTTGGCCCCATGTCTCTATCCACTATGGATGAGCATATTAGGGTGATCAAGCAGAAGATTAAGAGTGGAGAACTTATTGACTTGCACTCTCTTCCAAGTCAAGTCCCACCTGAAGTGGAGGTCAAGTTTGAACAACCAGAGACACCTCAACCAGCACCTCCAGCTGAGCCCCAGCAAGCTTCATCTTCTGATCCTAGGCAGGGTCAAACTCCCTCTCCTTCTGAACCTGTGAGGGAGGAACACCCAACTGAGAAAGACACTGATGATCAACATGGTGCTGCAGACCAGTCTTCTCAGTTAAAGACAACCAAGAGGAAGAAGAGGATGGCTTCTAAACCAAAGACAAAGAAGAAGAAGCCAAAGTCATCTACCTCTGCACCTCAGGCTGAATCAGATCAACCTGAGGAAGTGCATGATGAGGCAGCCCAATCAACTCCTATTCAAGTGGCTCCTCTAACTAGTGAGACACCCATCTTGTCCTGGACATACTCTACCAATCCAGAGAGATGGACTGTTATCAGAGATCAAGGTGTTGAGAATGTCTACTCATGGCAAGACATAATCAACTTACCTCTGCATGATCTCTTTGAGATGAGAAGATACTATGAAAGTCTTGATGATCCTGACCATCTCATGAAGAAAGGAATGGTCCTGATTGTACTGAAGACTACCAACATTTGAAGATCTTCTAAGTGTTTTGGTAGCATCAGCCTAGGGGGAGTTTGTAAGGATTCCTGAAGTCTGATGCAACCCAAAACAGCTTAAGTGTCTCAGCAAACATGCACTAAGTACTGAAGTGAAGAATGCTTCGGAAGTTTTACACAAAGCATTAGAAAATACTCTAAGTGTAAAATCTTCCGAAGCCAAGACCAATATCTTCCGAAGCCAAACATGAAGTCTTCCGAAGCTTCAGAGACAAAGTCTTCCGAAGCCTCATCCTATGAAGACAGATTTCTTCCGAAGACTTTTAGTACACATGCTTTATCTGATGTACTGTTCCATAAAGCACCTTTTCCGCTGCATCTCTGTAAAGTCACCAACTTACATGAGTTGGTGAAAAGGGTCATGCTTTTGGTAACTGTACATTGAGGTCTTGAGTCTGTAACTTTCCACTTTATGTACTTTATCCTTTTTGTATTGTAAAAGGATGTGAGCTATGGCATGTCATAGTCACAAGGTCAAAAGGCAGATATGCCTTTTGATCCTACAATTGATTTTGTTAGTGTCTAGTCAATTGTATCCAGCTGGCTTCAAAGTATGGCCGGCTGTAGGTTGTAGTATAAGTATTTCAAGTTCTTGTATCTTTTCTTAATGCTTTGTAACACTTGTAAGAGAACTTGAGAAAGCAATATACTGCCTCCTTGAAACCCAACTCTCTTGTTCTGTCTCTTTACTTACTTGTGTTCTTAGTTCACCTTGGTTACCAGTTCACTGTTTGATTAGAAATTAGTTATTCTCCTCATTGTGTGATTGTGTTGTAATTGTAGTTAAGCCCTTAAACGGTCCTGCAAATCACTTTCATCTTTTTACCAAATTTAGTGCCCTAAAAGCTTCCATCATCCCCAATTCACCTAATTCCGAACTATCCTCCTGCAACTTTCTCAAATGGCACTTAACCCTCAGCACAACCAAGTCGCTCTCCTTGATTCTTCAAGGGATGCCGACTTCTCTGATATCATCTCGTTTCTTACCCAATCATCTTATTACACTGCTCTGACTGTTAACCCCACCGTATACTCAAATCACATGGCTGAATTTTGGGCCAATGTCAGATTGAAACCCTAATAGTGTTCGGGTAATAAGATCGAGCATTTCTGGCCTGGAGTTGGTCATTTCCGAACAATTCATTAGGGAGCATCTCGAGCTTTATGATGAGGGCGCTCCTACAGAGTTCCCCAAGACAGATTTGGACAACACCTATATCCAAATGGGATATGGTGGAGATGAAAGCAAGTCAACTACCTACAAGTTTAACTTCTTTTACAACTAGAAGTTCCTGCTACATGTTCTTCTTCATTGCTTGTCCAACAAATCTGGGGGATGGGATAAAATCCCATATGATCTACGGTGCCTAGTTCATCGATTGTGTTGACAAAGGTTTGTGTTGACCAATCTTATGGGGAACCTCTAACGGGCCACATTCTTCATGTATCCCAGGTTCCTGCAGCACATAATCAACTGTAAGCTGGACCAGAGTCAGCTTGTCAGTGCAGCTGCTCTGACTGTCCCTCAAATGAGGCCGACCATCTTCTATACTTTGAAGAGAGTGTCCACCAATTTCACCGGAAGATATACTACACTTCTTCTAGGTATGACTGAGCCAATGGCTCCTGGTGACATCCCTGCTAACCCTACAGGTGATGAACCCACACCAGCAACCACCCTCACACTGCCAAATCTACCTTCTTACCACATCACTATCAGATATCAAAGACGCATCAAACGAACCCTTGTTCAATCTACTTTGATTGAACAAGCTCCTCCTGTTCAATTCAAAAAGACTAGAGTGGAACAATGGGCTCCCACTCAGTCTGAGGTCCAACCATCATTTATAATTGACCACAATATGGTATTGAGTCTCCTCAGTCTCAAACCCATGAGCCCGAAACCCAAGCTGAAAACCCTCATGGAGAGTGTTTATACTCCCCTGAGTAGCCAAAAAGGGACAGCCCCACCATAGGCTCAATGCCATTAGATATTGACCAAGGTCTCAGGTCATTAGGCTTAACCTCTATATCCTTTACTGACCTACTAATAGGAACTGATGAAGAGATTATGTCTCTTCAAGGCAATGAAGTTTATCCACAACACCCTCTCAAGGATCAACAGAGCCTAGAGAGACCTCTTATCTCTAGCCCCCATCAGCAAGCCTTTACTTAAGTGGGTCCCACTGATGTGGAGGGGACTCATGTAGATTCAGCTGCCACTATCGAAGGATCCTCAATGGACCTTCAGGACAGTGGTAACATCACTGAGACTGAATCTACGACAACCATGCCCTTTGATGACTCTGAAAGAGACATCATTGAGCAAGGGAAACCAGGGCGCCAAGAAACCACATTTGGCGGTGAGGATGAACATACTAGGTATGTTACCTCATCTCCCATGATTTTTCAAAAGAAGATGAGGGAAGACTGCAACTCACTATTAAAGACCTACTTTCTAAAGTCTCAAACCTTGAATCTAAGGTTAGGACTTTAGAGGATAGGTCCGCCACTCAGCAACTTGAGATTGAAAATCTCAAGGCCAAAGTAGCTGAGAAACAGATTGAGAGGTCTGTTAGGCATGTACCAATTTAGGTGTCATTGACCTCTTCCTCCAGCTCATCAAGCTCTGATGATGCTACCAAAAAGGGGGAGAGTGTTCAGAAAAAATCCAAGGACAAGAGGAACCACAAAGTCAAGCTCTCACTTTCTTAAGTTCAAGATATCCTATGCAACAAGCTTCAATTTTTCCGGAGCCTCCTCCAGTTGCGATTCAAGTGGATCAAAGGATGCTCCAAGATCTCAACAGGTTCTTCAACAAGTTCCTGTTGGAATCTCTCGTTGAACAGCCAAGTCCCGACTTGTCTGTGATTTACTTTGGAGCTCAAGAGCTTTAGAGGTTAAATGCACCTTCTACCATTATTGAGGAAGTTGGTCAACCTAAGGTCCAAGTGGAACCTGAGATTAATTTCGAAGGGGAAACAAGGACTGATGGCCTAGCAACTGAGACAGTTGGGACAGATAGTGCATTCTCACAGACTTCCGAAGCACAAGTCAAAGCCTCGAAAGAACAAACTTAATCTTCCGAAGCTGAGATTGCAGCTGCGGAAGGACTATTCTCTTTATCCGATGATCTAATAGTCACAGATGCAATCCTAGAACTTGCATCTGAGGTTAATAGAGAGGATTTTCTCATCCAAACCCTAGCTCAAACATCAACATTGACTCCAGCTCCCATTTCTACCACTCAACCTGAACCTTCCATCCAAGAACCCCCAAAGTCTAGCACTTCTGAAGACGTCAAAGGAAAGAGGAAGATGATTGAGGAAGAGCTTCAAGAGGAAGCAAGGTTAGAAAAGCTCAAAAGAAAAGGTAGACTTCCAACTTGGAAGCTGCTAGCTGCTAGTAGCAAAGCAGCTGCAGCCAACTAGGAGGCTGTCAACAATAAAAGAAGAGTGGAAATCTTTGACAAACTTGTCAATTTAAGAGCTATGAATGAAGATGTACTCTTGCTACCACTAGAGGAGTTAGTTGAGTTGGAAAAAGCAACTTTGCTGCAAATACAGCTAAAGGAAGAAGCATCAAGGTTGGCCTCAGAGGAAGAAAGGAGAGGAAGAAAAGAGAAGTTGATCAGCAGCTTAGGAGGGAAAGGATAACTTTCCTAACCTCTAGGGGTTTCTCTCTGGAAGAATTATCTCCACATAACAATGATACAATCTTATGGATCTTCAACAAAAAGCAAGATCAAATGGAGAAGGAGAGAAATAAAGCTGCCAAGGAGAAGCTGAGGTTAAAAAGGAAGAAGGAAGAGGAAGCAGGACTCGCTGCTGCCAAGAAGATAGGTGAAAAGGCCTGGATGAAAGACTATCTCCGTGCTCATGGCTACTCTGGCAGCCAGGTGGGTCCTATGTCTGAGAAGATCCTCCAGCGACATGTCAGTGACATAAAGGCTGATATTCGCTCGGGGAAGAGGAAGGAGATGTACAAAAGGGGACAGGGGATGATCTTCAAATAAACCACTTAACCCCAACCTCAAACCCAACCACAACCTGAACCAATTCCTTTTCCATTCCCTATCAAGACTGAACCAACCACTGAGCCTTACACTCCTGAACCTACACCATCAACCTTACCAACCTCCTCACCTCAACCACCTAAACTACCCATCCTCCAACCCAAAACACTCATCAGAACCCAAACACAACAACCTACCCAACAACCTCCCAAACCATCCCCTTAGCCTTCCGAACATCTCCTCTTAAAGGAGTTCAAGGCAATCAAGACAAAGCTCATCAACTGCACAACCCTGAGCGACATCTCCTGCGAGGAGGATTTTGTCAAACTGACTTATGTTGATGGATCTTTATGTTCCCTCACTACAGATCAATTTCTTGATCTGCCCAGAGGAACATTGGACCAAGCTGCAAAGCTCCTTAGCCTTAATTCAGATACTCTGAATGAGGAAGAAAAGAAGCTAAGGAGAAGGCTGGTGACTCTGCTGGATACTAAGAGAGGTGACAAGGTACCAAGTCAACTCCTTGTGCCAAGGAAGAAGATTAACCAGTGGAGGTTCGAAGACTCTTCTCATAACTTTGTTGTTGAGAGAGAGAATGGAGAGCTAAACACGCTAAATGCCTCTTCTCTGCTACACTTAAGCAGATTTGATATTGTTGAGTTAGCAGAGAAGCCACTCTCCGACCCCTCCAACTCTGAAGTAGCTGCTCACATCAGAAATCACCTGAGCAGTCTTCATCTGGCCGAGCTAATTGCTAGGACCAAGATCGAAGAAGAGTTGAAACTGAGAGAGGAGGAGAAAAGGAAGGGATCAGCAACCAAAGGCAAAGCCTTTCTTCAAATGGTTAAGGGTCCTGAACTTGAATCCATAGTTAGATGGGAGTATGACTATAACTCCCATCAACTTACTCTTCTCAGGGGGGCACAACAAAGGGTACATGTCATTTAGAGTGATAGACTAGATCTCCTATCCACTAATGACTTGTACAAACTTCTCAGCACCACTTTAGGGAAGAATAAGGAAACAGACAAATATCTTCTGTCCCTAGTGTTGAAAGTTTTGAGAAGTAGAGACAAGTGAGGTTTTGGTAGCATCAACCAAGGGGGAGTTTGTTGGATCTAGAAAGTCCGGTGCAACCAAAACCAAATCACTTAGACTATTTTGGTGCAACTAATAAAGGACTTCCGAAGCTAAGTATGGAACTTCCGAAGGAAAAGGAGTTCTTCCGAAGACAAAGTGTAAGATCAACTTCCGAAGGAAAACTCCAACTTCCGAAGATAAAGTATTGACTTCCGAAGATCAAGGCTTAGAGTGAATGATCAGAATTTAACTTCCGAAGTATGAAGAAATAAAGAAGTCCTCAAGCCTCGGAAGTATAGTAGCCTCTTACGAAGTATAAGTGGCTTCGGAAGAAGTTGTTCTTTCGAAGCCAACTAACCTTTGGAAGACACTACTATTAACTAGTGTACATAAGTATGGTCTCTCTGACACTCCATTAAAGACCTCTGAGATGCTGCATGGCGTTTTCTCAAAAGCCATGTAGTTGACCATACTTTATTCCACCGTTTACCTTTATCAGTTAGTACAGTTGCCAACTTTAGTTGGTGACAAAAGGTAAGTCATGGACATGTCATGACTACCATATCTTAGATAATATTTTATCTAAAATACCTTAACTTTAGCATTGTAGTATATGCTTTAGTCTTAGGTTTCCAGCTGGTATCAAAGTATATTCGGCTGTAGGATCTAGTATATATAGTTTCTTATTGTAACTCTTGTTTCATGTTTGTAAGGGTCTTGTAATACTTTGAGTTGAGAAGTAATATATACAAGTGCCTTGAAAATTATTTCTTTGTGATCCTTGCTACTTATTATAGTATTATTAACTCTTAAAAGAGATTCTACTTCATATGATTTGAGTGTAGTATAAGTAAGTTCGAGAGAAATCCAAGTGTTAAGTGACAAAACCAGATTCTGCAATCTTTTTCAGAGTCCAACAGAGCAACCTGATTGTGTTGTCTGTGGAGTTGCATGGAAAAATCTGGGTTGTTTCTGCAATTGAGTTTAGCCATTTAAGATAGCTTAGTGGTGGAGAAAGATAATAACAAATGCGCTTTGTAGGTGAATTTAGGTTTATGGGAATGGTTCAGATGAAGAAAAGAGTGAAAAAAGGGGGAACCATTGGGTATATATATGAAATGGTCAGAGACAAAGATAATGTAAGAGGATAAACTTTAAAATCCGAATGTCGGTCCCGCCTCCAAAAAGTAGTTTTCTTTTGCCCAAAAAGTAGTTTTCTTGGAAGTTTAAAATCTTCCGAAGGTAATTTTACTTTGGAAGTTTGATAAAAAGCTTCCAAAGCAAAAATGACTTCGGAAGATATTCCAAAGAGTTTAGAAAATTTTGCTTCGGAAGAGATTAAGACTTAGAAAATTTATTCTTAAAATAATAAAAAGCTTCCGAGACTTAACTGCTTTCAGAAGAAATTTTTTCTTTAAAACATACAAGTATTCAAGAGTAATTTGTAAGCTTTAGAAGATATTTTGAATATTTCTTCCGAATGTAAATTCACTTAAGTAGTTGTTTGTTCTGAAGACATAACTTTCATCTGAAGGTAAATGCATATCTTTCAAAGTATAAAGTATCAAAATTTTCAAAAATCTAAGGAATATCATTTTAAAAGATTTTTCTTACAGAGTAAATTGGGGCTTATGAAGGTAATAAAATAGACAACTTATGACACACAGATTTTAGAAATAGTATGAGTTACTTTTAAGAAAAGCTACTCAAAGTTAATCATCCCAATAACTGATATAACATATTTTAATCTCTGCTCATCAAAAGCTTTAGTGAACTGATCAGCATATTGTTCATTTGTGTTAGTTTTGACTAGTTTGATTAAACAATTTTCAAAGTTATCTCTAATCAAATGATACCTGATATTTATGTGTTTTGGCCTTAGTTCTGACATGATTCTTTGTAATGGAGATAGCACTGTAGTTGTCTATGTGGATGGGATACTCTTTGAAGTTGAATCCATTGTCCAGCATCTGATTCTGAATTCAAAGCACTTGAGCACAACAGTTTGCGGCAAGAACGTCTTCAGCTTCAGTAGTTGATGCAGATACAAATGATTGCTTCTTCCATTGCCATGAGGCTATCCTTCCACCAAGGCATTGGCATCCCCCTGATGTAGACTTTGCAGTCATATTACAACCACCATAATCACTATCTGTATATGCATACAGATTAAAGTCAGAATTCTTTGGATACCAAAGGCCAAGTGTTGAGGCACCTTTAAGATATTTTAAAATCCTTTAGACAGTGACCAGGTGTGACATCTTTGTGTTGGCTTAATATCTTGCACAAATACATGTGGTAAACTTGATTTCAGGCCTGCTAGCTGTGAGGTACATAACTTACCCAATCATAGCCCAATTGAGATGTTCATCCACACACTCCCCCTCAAGATCAGGTCCAAGGAAGTGGTTTCATGCTATGGGTGTTTTAGCAACCTTATAGTCAGTCATGTTGAATCTTGTAAGTATGTCTTGTACATACTTTGACTGACTAATAAAGATGACACTGTCAACCTTCTTCACTTGAATTCCTAAAATAGAATTGAGTTCTCCCATTACACTCATTTCAAATATATTCTTCATTACCTTCTTAAAGTCTTTGCAGAGCTTTGGATTGGGTGACCTAAAAATAATGTCATCTACATATACTTAGACTAACATTAAGGTATTATGTAACGCCCGAAATAAAGTCAAAACGAGCCAATTAATAATAATGGGCTTAGACGATATTATTTAATATAAATAAGATGGAAATGGGTTATAGACCGAGTTAATCTTTTGGGTTATGTGTTTGACGTGTTTAAGGTACCGGGCCGCCCAGTATATATAAACGGATCAGCAAGAGCCACTCTCATTTTCAACTCAACACCCAACTTTTAAAGAGAGAGAAAGTGGTAATCCAAAGCTCGGTTGATCAAGAGATTGAAGATTGTTATTTGTGAGCATCCAAACAACAAGAAAAGACCAAGAATCCAGGTAAGAAACATCGTTTAATCATTTCTTTGAGGGTAAACCCGGATTCTAGGGCTTGGGGTTTTTAAAAGTGGCAAAGAATCACCTAAAACTCACATTTTTGTGTAAGAAAACATGTAAGAAGCTTAGATATTGCTTATTTGGTGATAAACCAAGGTTTTGGGTGTAAAAGATTGAAGTTTTGGGTCAAAAATGGGTTGCTTTGTAATTTCAGCTCATTCTGCGAAAACTAGGTGTTCATCCAGCAAAATTATGTAGTCATCCAGCGAAACTATGAAGACTTTCTGCGAAACTATAGTTTCGCCAATAGTTTCGCAGACTTAGATATTCCAACGAAAGTTGCGCGAAACGGGTAGCGAAGATGGCAGCGAAACTGCTGGCGAAACTAGCAGCGAAAGTGCTGATCATGTAGCAAAAGTAGCAGCAAAATTATGCAGAAATTAACCCCTTTGAGTGTTAACTTATCTCCAGGCTGTGTAGTGCGACCCTTGCTTAGAAAGATTGAGTGAGAAGCTACTCACCGAGTCCAGGTGAGTTATGATCCCTCATTTTAAAGGTTGTAAACTTGTTTAGGGCTGGAAATGCATACCAAATATACGTTTTAAATGACCATGATTTTAAAAGGTTTTAATAGGAAGATCGATTTTTTTCTATAAGGAAAAGTGCTGTACAAAGGTTTTAACAGCACGGCCCCAGCTAGCGGCGTTGCGTATGTATATGTTATGTTTTCTTTATGTTCTTTATACGTATTATTGTGTAGCTTTACGTGGTGTGATTATGTTAACAAACGTAAAGTATTATCTTAACAAAGCGAAAGATTTAAGATAAGAAAAGTGGAACATAATGAAAGAATGTATGAAAGTCTTGCAAGCAAATGTAAAGGGTGAAATGTACGAAACGTGTATTGCGTATGAAAACAACTCTATGAGGGTTGTCATCTCAACTGTGTGTTATAGCATGCGATTTTGGCTAACTCATTAGGGTTCATACACACAGTGGGAGTTAGTCTTGGTGACTGCTCTATACGTGCGATATGGTGAAGTAACCTTGCATCCTCTTTTTCTTTCATCTCTCTTGACACTTCCATGTCAGCCAGTTCAATTAGTTGTTCTAAGGGGAGAGAAATAATTTCATCAATGTCATAGTTCCTGGTCTGCAGGTAAGTAATCCTGACTGCCCTCAACTCATCATCTTGAGTATTTGGTCTGGGGGCAGCCCTGATTGCAGCTTGCATAAAACCTGAAGACCCAGAGGAACTTTCTCCCCTTAGCTTCCTCTTCCTCTCTCTCTCCTCCTCCTCAATTTCCTCAGGAGTCAAAATCCTTTTCCCTTTGTCACCCACAGACCTTTGTGACTCAGGGTGGATAGAGGTTTGGCCTTCATTGCTTGGTGTAGCATCCATGCTCCGGCCAGAGAGAGGTTGAGAAGCACCTTCACCAGCAGGTGTCTCAGAAGGAATGTGGATCTCTGCAGCAGTTGATGATGATAAGACAGGGGTCTCAGGTTCTACCACTGGGCCTTCAGTCAAGGTTTCCCTATGAAACTAATCTAGGGTCTGCCTCAACATCCAGTTGACCGATGGCATAGCTAAACTCTGTAAGCTCTCCAAATTCTATAGCTTGAATCTCTCAACATCATCGAGTTGACCGATGGCATTACCTGATTGATGCCTAAGTCCTGTGATTGCTAATCTGTCTAAGCTAAACTCTACAATGATCATGTCTTGGATCTGAGCCAATCTGTCAGCTTTTCTTGAGTGGCTTAGGTTGACAAGGAATGTTGACTAGATCTAGACCTTCATAGAAGTTCAATGTTTGAAAATCAAATACTTCTTGTTGCCCTTGAACTCTGTGAAGAATAGGGCTCTTCTATCAGCATCATACCTCCACCCAATGATGTAGTTTGAAGTTCCTTGAGGTGAGGATGACATAGCCCTGGTATACCTTCCTCAAAGAGACTCCTGATGATAGAGTCTAAGAGCATTAATTGTGAACTTGAGGAAGTTGCTGAGAATGCACAATTGCAAGTGAGGGTAGTGAGTCCTCAATGTCCATTCCTATGAGAACTCCCAGGTTGGTGGCTGCAATGACTTTCTCCCCCTTTTTGGTAGCATCACCCACTTGCATAGGTGAGCTGGAGGATAGATCACTTACATCCGCAGGTTCTTGTGTTCCTGGTTGAGCTTTTCTTAAAGGTCTCCCAGCTAGTTTTTCCTTAAGATATGAAATCTCAAGTTGCTGATCATTGACCCGTTGTGTAAGGTAGTCACCTAAGATTCAAGGTGACTAACCTTAGAGACTAAATAGGAGCTTGTTTTTGACAATTTTGCACCTTTAGCCTCAGATTCCCCTCTTTTTCATCAGAAGAATCATTGGGGGATGAGATGATTGGACCAAAGTCCTCTCTCTCACCACCAGCTTTAGGTTCTTGGCTGCTGGATTTCCCATGCTTATTAACATTCTCCGGTGAGATGTCAATGGGCTGAGTTGCCATGGTTGAGGTCTTAATAATGTAATCACTTGCAAAAGTGAGAGCCTCTTCCATATGGATATCCTGAACAGGTTTAGAAGTATCCACCTCAGTTATAGGTGACTGATGTGGGCTAGACTGAAGAGACTCAGGAGTACTCATCTCTCTTTGAGTAGGGGAAGAGAAGAGAGACTCATGGTACTCACTGAAACCTAAGTCTTCATCAGTATAGAAGGATAGTTTGGGAATAGGTTTATTTAGATCTAAAGGTTGGGGATGGTAACTGTCCTCTGAAGGTTGTTCACTTGAGTGTTGAGACTCAGAGTGAAGGCTTAAGGCAGTTGGGCTTGTGAGCCCATCAGGGTGAGCATGAGGAACCTCAGCCCTGATAGTTGAAAAGATGGGAGTGGTTTGCTCCTCAGGAGAAGTGGGAGCTCTAGTGTCCACTTCCTCCTGTAAAGGTGAGTATATGGGGACAAGGGCTGTTTCTACCCCTGAGAAGCCTACAGTTGGCTTCTTCATGATTTTAAAGATGTCGGGATTCATCTGTCCCAATTTAAGAATATTATCTGTTTCCCTCAACTGTGAGCCCAGTTCACAGTTGAGAATTGTTGAACATATCTAGGAAACATATAATACTCTAAGGAGTCCAAGTTAGCAAGTAAATTGGTATAGACAAATTGAGAGTACTTGAACTTGACCCCTTGAACCATTTCATTCACTATGAAGGAGAGATCCTTAGGAATCTGTTCCCACCCTCCATGCTTGTTTGACAAGCTCTGGATAACAACATGGAGTAGGTATTTCCACTGGGATGAGACCTTCCCTTTCCTGAAGGTCTTTACAAGGAAACCCCCTAAATAGCCTATCTGCTCGAAGGAATGATTGACAGCTTCCTTTGGGAAGGACAACTCACCTTCTTCATCATCCAGCTGCAAATTAGTGTTGATGATGGCCGGAGTGATGAAGATTGTCCTCCCTTGCACTGTGGCAGACAGTGCCTTCTCCCCATCCATGATGACCTCTTGGCAGGTCTTCCAAAATTCAAGCAGATGATCCTCATAGAGAGTAGGATCAATGGTTAGGGAGGTGAAGTAGTTTGATAGAGCTAAGAACTGGCAATCTCTGAGAAACTTTCATCTTTCTTAGAGCTTAACAGAGCAACCTAGTTGTGTTGCTTGTGAAGTTGCATGGAGAAATCTTGGTTGTTTCTGCAGTAAAGGTTGGCCATTTGAGAAGCTTAAGGATGATGAAAGGTGGAAAGCAAAGGCGGTTTGGGAATTAGGTTTGAGGAATAGTAGAATTGAAGAAGATAGTGAGGGAGAGGGGGAACCGTTGGGTATTTCTATGAAAAGGATGTGAACCAAAGTTAATGAAAGAGGATAAACTTTGAAATCCGAATGTCGGTCCCACCTCCGAAAAAGTACTTTACTTTTGCTCAAAAAGTAGTTTTCTTGGAATTCGAAAAGCTTCCAAAGGTAAATTATTTCGGAAGTTGTGACAACCGACCTCCAGGTTGTTACCCTAACCCTAGATTACTTGCATCATTATCCATGCTTTGAGTGCTAATAATTGAAACTATACAACCCTACTATGAAATTGGAAACAATTCTTGCTATTTGATGTAAATTATGATTCCATGTGATTTTTATTTTTGATTTTAACCAATTTAGGTTTCTACCTTTTTAAAAAATAGTGTTCCGGAATGTCAACTAGTCACCCTTACAAAATTAAACTCAAGAGAAGGCAATTAAAATTGAGCATACACACTCACACTTGCATAATTCGGCCATGCATGCATGGGTATGCATTAGACACCTCAAATCACCTTCCACTAAATAATACATAATACCCAATACTACAAAATTACACTACACAATATTAATTTACAATTAAAATTAAATCAAAACTCTCCCCACTACACTCCAAGATCGGCCGCCCCCTCCCTCACCACTCTCCTCTCCTCTTCACACCACCCTCTCACCCACTCACAATCCATGCAATCTCTCCCTCTCTCTCTCCCTCTCTCCCTTATTCGAACCACCTGATCCAAACACACTCACAATCCTCACAACACTCTCCCAACAATTCTCTCTAGCTTTGTGAAGAAGAATTCGAAGACTACACCAAGAACCTTTCGGCCAAGACCAAAACCGCAAAGGAGTAGCCTTGTTCACAAGATTTGGTCACACAAACCGTGTTTGTTCCACCTCTCCAGCCTTAGTTCGAGTTTCTCCATCCAAGTCCAAGGAGTTTCAAGCCATTCACGGCCATCAACACCCTCCAAACCGTGAGTTACATCGAGTGTAAGCTCAAGATGTCGGTTTTGTGACATTTCTCTTGTTTTCATCATTTAACATCTAAGAACCGTGTATTTCCTTGTTGTAGCAGAAACATCTCACCATCATCTCATTCTTAAGGAGTTCCCAACGTTCTTGAAGGTAAATTTCACGTTTTGTTAGCCATTCTTGAGGTGGAAACCGATTTCCACCAAGAAAACCCTCATTTTGAGTGTTTTGACATCATCTAACTTGTGAAAGCTTAAACTCTTGTAAACCAAACTTGTAACCTGCATTTTTATGACTTAATGGACTCCCAAGAACCTGTTTTTAAAAGTTCCAAGTGGCTACATACTCAAACCCACGGTTGATACATGGATTTCACCTTGAAACCCCCCTTTCTACATGTAACAACACCCTCTTGAGCATTTGTTTGAAAAATCCTTTTAACCAAGACCCATAACCTACTCATGAACGACTTAATGACACCTTAAAAATCTGTTTGTGAAGTTAAACGAAGTGTTGGTAACATTTAAACTCAAGTTATGATGGTTTACACTAGTGTAATTGTCGGTTATGGCATTTTCTACATATTTGAAGCATATGGATGTATAGATCTACTAGGCAACATGTTGGGACTGAAATTTCAATAGGGTTTAGTGAATATTTGAAGTGTTAGCAATGTTTAATCTCTGGAATAAAGGACATGTTGTGATTTACCCTCTTTTAGTCACTTTCGGGACCCGAAAACATGATAAAATGACTTAAAAATAGTAAGACTATGAATTTAACATTCTTAAAAAGTATTCCAGGCTCAAAAATGATAAATAAAGTATTCTGGAGTAAATGGATAATTTAAGTGGTCAAAGACACAAATAAATGACATTTTAACTAAAAACGGGTACAAACCGAGCATAGTTTTTGAGAAAAATCTATAAAAATAAAGTTCAAACTAAGATTTATAAAAATCATATAATTTCAGTAGATAAGTGATAAAGGACCTAAAAGATTTAAAAACTCGGTCAAATGAGCTTTAAATGGTCAAACCGGTCAAAACCGCGTACTAACGGGTCAAACGTAAAAACAAGATTTTAACTATAAAAGGGCAATTTACACAATTTAAGGACTTAGAAATTTATAAAGAGGTCTCTTAGAAAATACCTACTGGTCCAAAATTTAAATATTTGAAAACTCCAAATTACTATTTAAAATTATCCGGCTTTTACCGCAACCGGGAGCGTTAAACGCGCAGTTTTCAAAATCGAACCCGTAGACCAAAGTTTTGAATCACTTACTCCATAATAATCATAATATGACTCTAATAATCTGATTTTGGACATAAATGACATAAAAGGAAAGAAACTAAACTTAAGGGTAGAAACTATCAATTTTGAAACTTGAGGGACTAAACTGTAAAATTTTTCCAAACCTTATAACCGACTTCCAAGAAGCTAATAAACACTTGAACAATAAAATCTCTTAATATACCTAATCTAATGAAGTGAAAATCCCTAATTTTCATGAACACGCCTTGACTTGCCATAAAAGGAAGTTTTATACAAACTTCACTAAACCAAAGCCGTACCCTATAGCTAAACTCTTGACACCATTTTTGCACTTTGAATGAGGTTTAGGGCAGTAGCTTATTGCTTAATATGTACTTGTTAGGGTGCTAGACTTGTGACACTTCCGGCACATCAAGAAACTTTGATTTGGAAACTAAGGGAGTTCTAGTGATTCCCCTTTTTACTATTGTTTTGGATGGAACATGCTCTACTTTTATGAACTATGATGTGCTTTATTTGATGATACTATGTGGGATTGTGGTTTACCTGCTACTTCTTATATCATGATCATTAATTCTTTCGTGAACCGCCTGATTATATGGATAGATCTATTTGGGGAATCCCCCACACACAGTGGCTTCCGTTCCAAGAAGGTTACCCCACTGAGATCCTGAGGGATCGTTGTGGGCATGTAACAAGTTTTGTTAAGATTCTATGGTGAACCATCTGGGCAGGTAGGGTTCACTGGTATGGGGCTCAGTTTCTTCCTTCGGGAATATCCGGTAAAACACAACTTTAGAAGAGGCTAACCGGGACTGAGTGCAGGGTTGATTATGATTTTATTTCTCCCACGATGATAAACAATGATTATTTTTCTTTTAATCAAAGAAGGATTTATTAAGTCCTTTTGTTTGTAAACTTTAAGCACTTGAATTCACCAACTTTTTAGTTGACACAATTTTCTTTTGAGCATGTTTCATGTAATATTTGAAGATATCCTAGCAGCTTGAAGACCTAGACTTATCCCCGTGACATGGCATGGCTTATTTCCTTGATGAAACATTTGAACAATTTATATTTTGTGTTGAACAAGTACAATTTCATTTTTATGGTTGATTGTAAAACTTAATTGGGGCTTGATGTGTATCTAGTCCCGTTTCCTTTTTTAAAACTTTTATGCCATGTCATATTCTCTCCTTTGAGCTCTTATAATGGTTTGTTCCGCTGCCATATGTTGTTGCTAGTCTGTGACGTCCCACCCTACCTGGGCCCGGGGTGTGACAGAAGTTTTAATGAAAAAGCTTCCGAAGCTAAAATGACTTCGAAAAATTTTCCTGAGAATCTTGAAAATTTTTCTTCGGAAGAGAAATAAACGCTTGAATGCTTTGTATATAAAACAACAAAGCTTCTGAGAGTTAATTTTGCTTCGGAAGGAAAAAGTCCTTAAAAACAAATAAGTGTCTGAGACAAGTATTTAAGCTTCGGAAGATAGATTGAAACTTCTTCCGAAGGTAAAATTTCTTAGACAGATATTTATTTTGAAGACATGATTTACTTCCGAATGTAAAAATATATCTTCCGAAGGATCAGAAAGTTTTCAAGAATCAAAGGGAAGTCTTCAAAAAGGATTTGAAATCCAAAGAAAACTTGAGCTTATGAAAGTGATGAGCTAGACAACTTAGGACACACATAATTTTAAGAAACAATTAGAATTAGTTTTTAGAAAAGATCTACTCAAAGTTAATCATCCCAATAGCTAATATTAGATATTTAAATTTCTGTTCATCAAAAGCTTTTGTAAACAGATCAGCATATTGTTCATCTGTATGAACTTTGACTAGTTTAATTAATCCCTTTTCATAGTTATCTCTTATTATATGATACCTGATATTGATGTGTTTGGTCCTTGAGTGCAGCACAGGGTTCTCAGTGATAGAGATAACACTATTGTTGTCAATGTGGATAGGAGTCTCCTTGAAGTTAAATCCATAGTCCATATCTGATTTTGAATCCAAAGCACTTGAGCACAGAGCAACATGCAGCAGCAACAATGTATTCAGCCTCAGCAGTTGATGCAGACACACAGGATTGTTTCTTGCATTGCCATGAGACAACCCTTCCACCAAGGAATTGACATCCCCCAGATGTAGACTTCGCAGTCATGTTGCAACCACCATAATCATTATCTGTATAAGCATATAGATTGAAGTCAGGATTCTTTGGATACCATAAACAAAGTGTTGAAGCACCTTTGAGGTATCTTAAAATCCTTTTACAGTGATGAGGTGAGACATATTAGGGTTGGCTTGATATCTTGGACAAATACATGTAGCAAACATGATATCAGGCCTGCTAGCTGTAAGATACATAAGAGATCCAATCATAGCCCTGTATAAGTGTTCATCTACACACTCCCCCTCAAGATTAGGTCTAAGGGAGTGGTTCTGACTATGGGTGTCTTAGCAATCTTACAATCAGTCATGTTGAACCTCTTGAGTATGTCCTGAACATACTTTGACTGACTTATGTAGATGCCATCTTCAACTTGCTTCACTTGAATTCCCAGAAAGAAATTGAGTTCTCCTATTGCACTCATTTCAAATCTGTCTTTCATCAGCTTCTCAATGTCTTTGCAGAGCTTTGGATTAGTTGAACCAAAGATGATGTCATCTACATACACTTGAACTAGCAATAAGTCATTTCCCTGTCCTTTGATGAAGAGAGTTCCATCTATAGTACCTCTCTTGTATCCATGTTTACAAAGATAGTCAGACAATGTCTCATACCACTTTCTGGGTGCTTGATGCAGCCCATAAAGAGCTTTGTCAAGCTTGCAGACATAATCAGGATTATCAGGGTCTACAAAACCAGGTGGCTGTTTGACATACACCTCTTCATCAATCACTCCATACAGAAAGCACACTTCACATCAAGTTGAAAGACCTTGAAGTTCTTGGATGCAGCAAATGCAGGAATATTCTAACAGCTTCTAATCTTGCTATAGGCAGCAAAGACATCTGTGTAGTCAATCCCTTCTTCTTGTGTGTATCCTTGAACAACTAGTCTTGCCTTGTTCTTGATGATAATGCCTCTATCATCCTTTTTATTCCTAAACACCCATTTGGTTCCAATGGTAGTCTTCCCATGAGGAAGAGGACAAAGGTTCCAAACTTTTTGCCTTTTGAATTGAAGCAACTCTTGTTACATAGCTTCAACCCAACTTCCATCCTTTAGAGCCTCGTCAACTTTCTTTGGCTCTATCTTGGATAAGAAACAAGAGTGAAGACAATATTTGCTTCATGGGTTTGTCCTCTTGTTCTTACCCATATGACAACATCTCCATTGATGTTTGTGGTGGGGTGAGACTTGTGGATCCTAAGCTGAGGGATCACGACAAGTTGCTGAGAAAGATCCAAATTTGAGAAATTTAGATCTGGCATAGATGATTCACCATCCACAGCATCACACTTATCAAGATTGACTTGATCCAATGAGTGTGTGACATCATTGATGTTGTCATCTATGGTGTGGTTATTAGCATCAAGGAATAATTGATCACTTTCACCATCACCATTGTTGTCTTCCACAATTGAGGTATCTTTATCTGGTTGTGGAGCCTCTGAGCTGGAATTTGAAGGCACCCCAGATGTATCAGCTGAATTTGTCATTGTAGTGCTGATAGAAATCTCATTTGCTGAAGTAGTTCCAACTGGAACTGAAGATGTATGAGTTGAAGGTCTTCCTAGCTCAAATCTTGGATCAGGATCACCTGTATTTAAATTTTCTGCAGATCCTGAAACATTCTCACAAGATTTGCTAAGACAATTGGTAACTAAATCAAGATCAAATAGCCAATCAGGACCAGAACTAGCCACACAGGGTGTGTGTTCATTGAAGATCACATTGGCTGACTCTTCAACAATTCTAGTTCTGAGATTGTATACTCTATAAGCCTTAGATTGAGAAGAGTATCCAATGAAGTGTCCATCATCTGATTTCTCAGCAAAAATGGCAATTTGATCTTTGGTATTCAAGATGGTGCAAGGACATCCAAATGACCTGAGAAAACCAATGAAAGGTTTTCTCTTGTGCCAAAGTTCATAAGGAGTCTTACCATGTGTCTTAACTACTAAAACTCTGTTTTGCACATAGCAAGCAGTATTTACTGCCTCTGCCCAGAAGGTGATGGGCAGTTTAGAGTCAGACAACATAGTTCTTACAGCTTCAATTAGTGTCCTGTTTCTCCTCTCAGCATCACCATTTTGCTGAGAGTCCTGAGAGCACTATATTGTCTACTAATACCTTTTTCATCACAAAATGTATCAAGGATGTGATTCTTGAATTCAATCCCTTGATCACATCTTATGGTTTTGACCTTGTGATCACTTTGATTCTAATTTTTAAGATGAAATTCTTCAGAATCTCAGGGGTCTCATCCTTAGTTCTAAGAAAGAAAACCCAAGTGAATCTTGTAAAATCATCTGTGATCACCAAACAATAAGAGGTCCTTCCTAGACTCATTACACTGATGGGGCCAAAGAGATCCATATGTAATAAGTGTAGGGGAGTAGTGATGGAGTTCTTTTCCTTAGGCTTGTGAGATACCTTATGTTGCTTCCCTTTCAGGCATGCAACACAATGATATCACTTGTTAACTCTTTCTTTGGCATTCTAGTTACCAGATCATGTTTAATTAGTTTATTCATGTTCTTAAAGTTTACATGGCACATTCTTTTATGCCATAGGAAAGACTCATCACTATTGGCTTTGGACAGAAAGCATGAAACTTCTCCATAGGGATTTCTTGCAAGTCCATCTTGTACATGTTCCCTTTCCTAGGGGCTCTACACAGGATGTGCTCATGAGGAATGACCACTCCAGGCTTGAGAATAATGCACTCATGCTCAGTAAAGAGCATGTTATGACTCTGATCACAAAATTGGGATACACTCAGAAGATTGTACCCAAGCTCCTTGACAAAGTTTACCTTTTCAATGCTGAGCTTACCATTTGTGACCTTGCCCCTTCCAGAAATGTAACCACCTTCATCTCCTCCAAAAGCAACTGGTCCTCCATCAATTCTCTCAAAGTTATGGAGTAGTGACCTATTGCCTGTCATGTGTCTGGAACAGGCACTATCAATGATCCAGACATTCTTGTTTGTCTTGAGCTGTTCTTGCACAAAGAAAATGATTAGTTACATTTGGAAACCCAAGCCTTACTCTCTTGGGCTCACTAAGTATAATAGAAGGTAATGCAACAGTAATAGATCCTATGGTTGTGCTAGAAGGATCTTGAGCTGTTGTTGATGGAGAAACTTCAGTCACTTGGTCTTTCTTAGACTTCCACACCACTTTTGGAGTCTTGGACTTGACCTTCAAAACTTTGGAACCTTTTGGGACTTCGGAAGTTTCGATGACTGAACCTTTGGAAGATTCTGCTGTCACTGCAGAAGACTTCAGTGCTTCGGAAGAATTCTTTTCTTTCGAGACCAACTTCTCTTCCGAAGGTAATTTTCCATTTGCATTCTTCTTTGATTCGGAGCTTCCGAAGGAAACAGAATTTCCTTCCGAAGCTTGAATCTTCTTGAAACTCTTTGAAGTCTTTGTCTTGGTCATATGGACAGTACTTTTAGGATTGTATGGACAATCCTTAGCAATGTGACAGATACTTTCACACATGACACACAACATTTTCTTCTTCACAAGAGTCTCCTTGTGAGAGCAAGACTGTCTTTGATCACATCTCTTCTCCACCTTCATCTTTGCAGATGCTGAGACAGTTCTTATGGGCTGGGAACTGTTCTTGGAGTTTGATGGTCCAGGCTGTGCAGCAGTGGTACACAGCAGATCAGTCTTCTTGTTGGTACTGAGATGATTTGAACAAGAACCAGAACTCTTAGCTGAAGAGTTTTGGTTGATGTCTTCAGTCTTTACCACTTCAAACCCTGTAGAGATAAAAACTTGTTTCTGCTTAGAGTCAAAAGTAGCCTTGATCTCTTGAGCCTTCCTTGCTTTTCTTTTGCTCTTCCTGATCAAGTTGTTTCTCATTGACTTTGTCATCACAGTAGTCTTCTTCTCCTCAGAAGGATAGTGGCCCTTCTTAGAATCCTCCTCTTCACTCTTCTTAAAGGAATTCGTCACTATCTCTTCTTCATCCTCTTCACTTATAGGATCTATGAGAGGAAGCTCATCTTCACAAGTTCCACACCTAGGAGATCATACAGACAAGATTGTGTGTGGAGGAGCTATCTCACTGGATCCCAGTCCCTGTCTATTTTGATAACACACCTTGTTGTGCAGGGATGAGGATATCATGTTCTTGAAGGTCTCTTCTTCAAGAACACTCTTTTCTGTCCTGGCTTTGCTGATCACAAGCTTAGCCTAGCACTCAGTCAGCTTGGTTATGAGATCTTGGATTTGAGTCCTAAAATCTGTATGCTCATGTTTTAGAACTGAAATGGTTTTCTGTAAGTCCTCTATCTTTAGTTTATAATCATTTTCAGACTTTCTAAAATCAGATTTTAAAATGTTTAAGGACTCAAGATCAGATCTCATCTCCAAGTTATAGGACCTGTATCTATTAACTTTAGCAATGCATTCAGGAGTACAGAGATGTTCCAATACCTTGGCTTCATCATGATCTGCCATTAGTGCTTGGTTTGGAGAAGCATCTTCCACCTGAAAGCTCCAGTCAAAGCCTCCTTCTTCAACAGCGACAGCAGCTTGTTGCTTTGGCTTCTCATTTTGAGGGGCTTTCTCAGTGTAGTTTGGTCTGGTTTGTGCTTGGCCACCATTTGTTTTAGGTGCCTTACACTCTCTAGCAAAGTGGCCCATAAAGTTACAGTTGTAACACTTGACTTTGCTTTTATCCAAGCCAAACTTTCCACTGGTTGCATTGCTTGGAACCTCCTTCCAGTTCTCTTGTAGAACTTCTTGGCTCTATGAGTGAGAAGAGCTATCTGCTGGACTATTTCCATATATTCCAGATCATCTGGATGGATACAATCCAGGTCTTCAAGAGTGTAAAAAAGAGTTGCCACAACTTTCATCAGAAGACACAAAGGCTTGAGAAGAGCTTGTCTCTTGGAATGGGCTTCCTTGAGTGTAGTTCTCCCTGGGTGTCTCTGGGAAGGTGATGAAATGACCCTTTGGTGAGTTGTCAGGGTAGCATATGAGATGATGTTGGGGTTCTATGCTATCCCTTTCAACCACATGCAGGGCTGAACCCAATTGATTGTTGGAGTTGCCAGATGAACCTTGCATGTTCATCTCCATCTGGTAGCCACTGAGAATCCCATATAACTCTGTCAGAGTAAGAGTTTTGAGATTTTCAGTCCTCTTGATCACCACACAGTATTGTGTCCATTGTCTAGGAAGTGAGGACATGAACTTCCTTACAATGTCTCTGTTTTCAAGAGGAACTCCTCCATCCACAAGGGTATCCACTATCTCAACATACCTGAAGTATTGCTGAGTCATGGTTTCACCTGTTTTGAAGGTGAAGTTTTCAAATTACTACTTCAGGAGATCCTTCTTGTTCTCCTTGGTTTCAGAGGAGCCTTCATACATCAGTTTTACTGCATCATCCCACAACTGTTTAGCTGTTTTGCACTTCTTGAAACCTATGTACACAAGTTTGGAAGGGCAGTTTGAAGAGCAGTCATAGCTTTTCTATAATTCTCTACTCTCTTCCTATCTTCATCAGAGTAGTTAGCCACATCTTTGAGGATGATACCAGCACCAGTAGCAGAAGGAGTGCTTGGTATGAAAGGTCCATTTTCAACAGACTCCCACATTCTTGAGTCTAGCGATTTAATGAAACCTTCAATTCTCATACACCAGGTATCAAAGACATCAAGAGTGATTAGTGGGGACTTGTTCATGGTTCTAGTTTCCATATCAGTCTTTGAAATGGATGCCATTTGAAAGTATTTGTGTGTGTGAGGGATCTTAAGATGGTGAGATCTTATATCAAGAGCCTGAAATGCTCTCATACCAAATGCAGGACCGGTGAAGGGTGGTCACTTACAACACAACAACACAAAGAGGAGATTAACCAAACTTAATCAAACAGTAAACTTGATTAACCACAATAATGATACTAAGAACACAAGTAACAAGTAAGAGACAGAACATGAGAACACAAGAGATTGGGTTTCAAGGATGCAGTATATTGCTTTCTCAAGTTCTATTACAAGTGTTACAAAGCATAAAGAAAGATACTAGAACATGGAATACTTATACTACAACCTACAGCCGACTATACATTGAAAGCCAGCTGGATACAATTGACTAGACACAAACAAAATCAATTGTAGAATCAAAAGGCATATCTGCCTTTTGACTTGTGACTATGACATGCCATAGCTCACATCCTAATATATTACAAAACGATAAAAGTACATAAAGTAGAAAGCATGGACTCAAGACCTCAATGTACAGTTACCAAAAGCATGGACCTTTCACCAACTCATGTAAGTTGGTGACTTTACAGAGTTGCAGCGGAAAGGTGGTCCAGCTCTATGGTAAAGTACACAGATAAAGGCATATCCTTAAAAGTCTTCGGAAGAAATCTGTCTTCACTATTTGGCTTCGGAAGACTTTGTCTCTGAAGCTTCGAAAGACTTCACTTTTGGCTTTGGAAGATATTGGTCTTGGCTTCCGAAGATTTTACACTTAATATTTCTAGTGCATGGTGTAAAACTTCCGAAGCAATTCTACTTCAGTTCTTTAGTGCATATCTTGCAGAGAGACTTTGGATGTTTTGGTTGCATCAGACTTATAGGAATCCTTACAGGTAGTCTTCCCTTAAAGAAGATGACATAGGTTCCAAACCTTTTGCCTTTTGAATTGAAGAAGCTCCTCTTGCATAGCTTCAACTCAACTTTCATCCATTAATTCCTCATAAACTTTCTTTGGCTCTACCGGGGATAGAAAACAAGAGTGGAGATAAACAATTCCTTCCATATTATTTTTGGTTCAACAAACAAAAGATTGTGTGAAAACTTTGAAACCTTAATGAAATCTGAGTTTCAGATGAGTTCAATGGTAAATAACTTTCTTCCTTGGATTACAAGTTCATCAGAAACCAGATGGCATATTCATCGATCAATAGAAGTATATTCATCAAATCTTAAAGAAGTACAACCTTGCTGACACTTCATCATGCAATTAACCAACTTCAACAATAGACAAGATTGTACCTGATCCTACAGGGAAATCAATTGATCAATGATTGTATAGATCAATGATAGGATCTTTAATGTACTTAACTGCCAGCAGGCCTGACATAATATTTGTTGTGTGTGTTTGTGCTAGGTACCAAACAGATCCAAAAGAATCACATTTGAATGCAGTCAAGAGGATTTTCAGATATCTTAAAGGGAAGCCAGCTCTTGGGCTTTGGTATCCCAAAGAAAGAGATTTCAACCTCTACTCATATTCAGATAGTGATTTTGGAGGATGTAATAACAACAGAAAATCCACACCTGGTGGATGTCAATTTATAGGACCAAGACTTGTTTCTTGGCGGTGGAAAAGCAAACAAATGTTTCAGTATCTACAGCTAAGACTGAGTACTTAGCTGCTTCAACTGGTTGCTCTCAAGTATTATGGTTGCAAAACAAATTACTTAATTATGGTTACAATTTTCTTCATACCCCAATTCACATTGATAACTCAGCTGCTACGTTCATCACTGCTAATCCAGTGCAACATAGTAAGACCAAACACATAGAAATCAGATACCATTTTATGAGAGATTGCTTAGACTAAGCGTTAATCAAGTTAATCAAAGTGGATACAACAAATCAGCTTGCTGATTTATTCACTAAAGCATTTGATGTAATTAGATTTAATTTTTGATTGAGTCATTAGGCATGATAAACTTAGATTAATCATCAACAAACGAAAAGCATGAGTTTGTCCTTGTACATTTTAATATGAAAAAGTCAAAAACATTTACCAAACATGCAAAATACAAAAATATTGTCTTTTAAATATTTTTTCTTCATTCATATTATGGGAAATGATAGTACATTATGACTTTGCTTTCTTTCCTGATTTCAAGTTATAATAAAGACTGGTCAAATGTGTTTTGACATGTGAGTAGGTTCAGCCTGGGTAGAAAATAAACAAGTTCATTCTTCAACATAATGCTTAGATGACTATATGTGGTCAGTTCCATCTTAAGAAGCAAGCAAGTAAGTTTATCCTAAAGTGATCATATTACTCACCCAAACACACTATGTTTTAACATATACTAATTTCTATCTTTGCAAATCATATTCCATTTGTTTTTGTTGGATTCTTTATGCCCAAGACACATAGAACATTGATGTGGTTAGTACGTTATGATCCAAGTCGGGTCATACCCAATAACAAGCTTAGCAAACACCAAATATTATTCAATTGATGATATGATCATACAATTAAATAAATACACCAATTTAGAAAATGGGTTTTCTAAATAAGTTGCATATGAGATTGAACAACTTATATTGACATTTGTTCATGGATATTATTTGTAATGTTTTTTAATTTGGTTAAATAACATCAAATAATAGGAGTATGTGTATAAGTTATATAATTAAAGGGGTAATTACATAACTTATTAAAAACTTTTGTTTAACAAAGATTAAAAAGTTTTTTGGGGGGGGGGGGAAAACCCTAAAAAAAGATAAGGGTTTGGCCGCCCCTTAGGCATCCCTCTCTCCCTTTGTTTTTCCTTTGGTTCTCTTGAGTTTTTGGGCTCTCTTAGAATACACACACTCTCCATTCAGATCTCTCTCACTCTGTCATATGCAAAAGGGTCACAAGAACATCAATCTTCTTTGGAAGAAAGATATCATGGATGGAACAAAGCTCTAGCAGCTTTGTTGATAGTTCACGGCTGGAACAAGGTTCCAGCAGCTTTCTTGATCCAATTTGGTGCTCAAATCCTAGCAAGAATGGTGTATGCTTCATGCTTGTAGGTATGGAAGCTTGAGGACACCTCTTCTTGGTGTTTTGGCTGCTCAAGAACATCATTCTCTTCATCTATATCTCGTTTTTCAGCAACCTTTGGAAGGTAGTATGTATTGCTTATTTGGGTTGTTATTTATTGGTGATAGCTAGTTCAAACACATATATAAAGATCCTGGTGTTCTTGGGTTTGTTGTTGTCATGAAATGAACCATATTTTCAGATTACAAATGATATTTATTTGATGTTAATCCGCTGCGTTTTCAAGTTTAAATGGTTAAACTAGTTTGATTTGGTCCAACAACCCAACATTGGCATCTAGAGCCGGATATGTGGATGACTAGTTTCATGTGTTCTTGTAAAATTGGTTTTATGAGGCTTTAACAACCATATTGGGGCTGTTTTGTGGTGATGATAATAAATCCCCAACCTTTCAAAGTTATATCTAACATGCTAGTGATTAAACCTTGAAAGTAAGATATCAAGTAGTTGATTATGTTTTTGTTTGGACAAAAGACCCTAAATTCATGGTTTATGTTGGCTGAAAATTTAGGGTCATATGGGGGTTTATTTTGTTCTTGAATGTTGTATATGATGTTTCATATTGGTGCATAACCTAGCCTTGACCTTTGTGTGATTTGATTTTGAATGGATGTTTGTTTTGGTTGATTTCATTCTTATGGGTTGTAATAATTATTCCTTTGTGCTTGTGTTTGGATGTAATCTATTTATTCATTCATTTGTGATGTAATAGATAGATTAGCACTAAAGAAGACACAAGAGAAGGACTTGAAGCATTTGGATGCAAGTTCAAGTGGGGGGTCTTTGGAGATCTCGTCTTTGTGTTGTGTTCAACCCTTAGGAAAGACCTAATGATAACACTTGTGATGGCAAACAAGTGTTGTCAACATAGTGGCTATGGTTATGCACATGTGGTTGTTTGGTATATGCTTGTTTGATTATTCATTTTATGTTGATTGTTTGATATATGGATATGCTTAACAATCTAAATAAATTATCATAACAAGCTGAATTTTTGGTTCTAATCATTAAGTGACTAATAAAAGGTTATTAAAAGGATTAATGATTTCAAAATAAAAGAGTTTTATTAAAAGAGAACCATAGGGTACCATGTATTTGAAAGCATGCGAATACAAGGTACATAGAGTTTTCATAACTAGAATTAATGGAAACTTAAATCCCTTTGGTAACAAGTCTAACACCATCCTTTTACACGACACTCGAATCACTTGGGAACTATTTGTGGGATAAAGGTCACCTAACCACTTGTAGGGAACTTGTATCTTTGAGGTGAGTCTAACGTACTTGTGGGATAAAGGTCACCTAACCGCTTGTATGTGAAAACTCACACGTGTGTGTAAGTAGGACGACTTGAATTGGAAACCATGTGATTAGGGTCACCGAAGCATGGCGTACAATGGTGTTGATGGGATTAAACATGCCGACTAAACATATGATGTTTAACCGATCCATAAGACTAGAAGTTGCAATAGGTTGCAATTGTCAACTGTTGACTACCTTGTTAATTTAAATAATGGGATAAAGGTCACCTAACCATCATTTAAATGTAACGTTGGATTCTAGATTTTAATTATTAATTGTCTATGAGACGTGTAAAGGGTATTAATAGTTAAAATGCAATTTTTCAGAAATACTAAACGAACTTTGTAATTTTGTAGTAATGGCCGCAAACAACAATGCTACTACCCCCGACCGTCCCTACCCTATCACCGAGAACCATCTTAAAGGGGATCGTCTTAACCATAATAACCTTATGGACTCAATTTCGAAACTTGAGAATCGTTCTCAAGAATGAGTAAAGGCCTATGTCCTTGACGATCCCATACCTCACCAACCAACGCTGTTGATGTTAAGGCTTTTGACGATTGGCTTAGGCACACTAAGGATTCTGTGCAAGTATCCTACCTCATGTTGGGAATATGATTCCCGAACTCCAAAAGGGTTTGGAGCATCATGGGGCATATGACATGATAATCTAGTTGAAGGAAATGTTCCTTCAACAAACTTTAGTAGATTGCTTCGAAACGGTTCGAGCACTTTATGCATGTCACATGGAAGAAACCCAATCGATATCATCTTATATATTCTTAAGATGAAAAGCCACATTGATAGCCTCAAGATGCTTAACTGTCCTGTCTCAAAGTAGTTGGCCAAGGATTTGATCCTTGATTGCCTAACTAAAGGTTTGAGACATTCATAATAAACTGTAATATGAACGGGTGGGACAAGAGCATTGGTGAACTTCACGCAATGCTCAAAGCAACCGAGGCAGGGATGGGTAGAGAGGTTCTACCTATTCTCTCGATCAATGAGGGAGGCTATAAGAAATGGCCAATCCCGATCCTAAGGCAATTATTGCCAAAGGAAAGGAATACATCAAAGCAAAGGTTAAAGCAAAACCTCGAAAAACCTAAGCTTATGAAGCCTAAGGTAACGGAGAACGATCCATGCTTTGAGTATGGAGAGATAGGATAATGAAAAGGAATTGTCCCTCCTATCTCAAGGAGTTGAAAGACAAGAGGGATGTTGAGCAAACCTCAAATACAATTTCCATGATTCACACATTGTATTAAATGTCATTTCTTCAAACACATGGGTATTGGATACCGGATGTGAGACTCATACTTGCAATTGTTGCAAAGGGGTTTAAAAGAAATGTGCGCTTCACAGGGAAACTCTATTTTGAGATTTTCAAATGGTTTGGAAGTTGTTCTCAAAACCTTTTGTATGCACCTAGTTTGACTAGGAACATAATTAATGTTTCCTATTAAACAATATGATCATGATTTAAAGTTTGTAAATAATGGTATTAAGTTTTATGGATGATGTATTTCATTTTAAGGATATGCCTTTTTTTAATGATATCCATGAATTGGTTCATGATAATTCGTCCTATAATAACTCATTATACACATTAAGCACCAAGAAACTTAAAATGGGTTTAAGTTATTATTATCTTTGACATTGTCATCTTGGTCACATAAACAAGAATTGGATTCAAACACTTCAAAAGAATGGTCTTTTGGAAACAAATGAAAATGTTTCATTTGATAAGTGTGAACCAAAAGACTTATTAGGAATGATACATTTGGATGTATGTGGTCCTTTTAAGACAATGACAAAGATTGGTGAAAGATACTTCATTATTTTTACCGACGATTACAGTCGCTATTATTGTGTGCACTTGATGACACATAATGAGAAGCTTTGAAATGTTCAAAATCTTCAATAATGAAGTAGAAAATCAACTCTACATAACTATCTATGTTCTTCATTCTAATAAAGGAGAAACTGAACCCTATTTGGATATGGTTCAATTTATTATGGATATGAGCTAACCACCTTTATCATTTTGGGTTTTCGCATTGCTCTCTGAGGCTCATATTATGATATGATGACCCGACAAAGAAAGTGTAATTAGTTGAGAATCCACAGAGACTGTATGGGATACTGTTTCTTTGACTCAACGGAGCAAAAGTATTTATTGCTCGAAAGGCTAAGTTCTTGGAAACCGAGTTCTTTATGGAAGGAATGACGTATAGAACTGTGGAACTTGATAAGGATCAAAATCCACAAGCCGGTACACTTTTGGTTGACACTAGCTACCAACAAGAGGTTGTTGATGATGATCAAGAGGTTGATAAATACACACAAAACGTTCACAAATCTGGTAGAGTTAGTATTCCATCTAAGTGATATGAATATTCCAAGAATGGATGCTATGTGGTTGACCCCTGTAGGCTAACCATATACCAAGATGCTATGTCCAATTTGGATTGGGACAAATGGCTAGAAGCCATGAACGTAAGGATGCAATCCATGTATAACAACCAAGTTTGGAAATTGGTTGACCCTCCACTTAACTCCAAACCGGTTGGATACAAGTGGTTTTCAAGATGAAAACAGATATACATGGAGACTTGAATACTTATAAGTCAAGACTTATAGCATAAGGTTTCCATCAAACTCAATTGGTTGATTATGATGAAACTCTTACGCCCGTGGCAATGCTAAAGTCGATTAGGATATTATGTGCCATAACTGCATATTCTGAATATGAGTTTTGGCAAATGGATGTCAAAACCGCTTTTCTTAATGAACATCTCGAAGAGACTGTCCATATAGTTCAGCAGGATGGTTTTGTCGCTCCATGACATCCTAATAAGTATATAAGTTAAATCTGATCAATCTGTGAATTGAAACAAGCATCGGAAGGTTGGTATATATGATAGCTATGGAGCATAATTGTATTCTTAGTGTTGTATGTTGATGACACACTACTATTTGGAAAATGATATTCCAACCATGGAAGGTGTTAAAACCTACCTTGGAATATGTTTTTCCATATAAGTTCTCGTTTAAGCCGCCCATATTTTGGAATAAAGATCTATAGGGATAGATCGACGCGGTGATAGGTTTAAATCAAAGTGCATATATTAATAAAGTCTTGAAAAGGTTCAAGATGGAAAAACTCTAAGAAAGGTATGGTACCTATTCAAAGAGGGACCATATTGAGTACATCTCAATGTCAAGCTCAAAGGATGAGCAATATCAATAAGGACATCCCATACGCGTCAACTATAGGATCCATCATGTATGCGATGATATGCACTAGACTGGACGAGTCATGCGCGTTAATCATGACTAGCAGATATTAGAAGAATCCAGATAATAGCCATTGGATGACTATTAAAAGTATATTGAAATACCTTAGAAGGACTAAGGAAATGTTTCTAATATACGGATCTGATGGAGAGGAACTTGTTGTAAAGGGTTACACGGATGCAAGTTCCAAACCGTTCGAGATGATTCCCAATCGGGGTATGTCTTCATATATGAATGGAGTAGCATTGTCCACTACAAAATCCGAATACATAGCCGCTTCATTAGCAGCTCAGGAAGCTGCATGGATAAAGAAATTTATCGCCTACCTAGGTTGGTCTCTACCATTCAAGACCCCTAGAAATCCTTTTGTGATCACGAGGGTACGATTACATGAATCAAGGTACCATGTCCTCTTCAAAAGGCTAGGCACATTGAGCGGAAATTCAACTACATAAGGGATGAAGTTGAAAAGGGAAAAATATGTATTCGTAAAGTTCACACCGATCAATACATTGCGGATCCACTCACGAAGCTCCTTGTGAGGGCATAGTATGAGGGTCATACTTGTGCCTTAGGACTTCGATATTCTAGTGATTGGAATTGATCTGTTTAGCATATAAAATATGGAACAATTGTAATATTTAACTCTTTATATATTTGAGTTATGTTCCTTTTTAGCATGTTTACATCCATGAATATGTTTATTATTCTAAATGTCCGTAGTCGGTCATGTTTGTGGGAACAAATATGAACGTAAGACTATTATGAACATGGATTGGTGGATATTCACTAGGAATGAATATAAAGCAATTGGTTGCTGCCAAGGTTCATAGATATTTGTGGGATGCAAATATTGGACTGACCCGCGTCTCAAATTTTACTACATAGAATCTCTTTGATTGATCATAAGTAATTTTGAGTAAAGGCGAATATCATTTAGTATCCTCAGACCTGAGATGCATATTGGGTTTTGATATTCACCAAATGTTATACCTTGAGTTAGTTCTTCACTGTTCTGTAATAATGAACAGTACATAAGGCTATGTTCAGGTGTGACACAAGGTGATTGTGAGAAACGTATGCAGTCAAGATGGGATTTGTTCCTCTTATTCGTTGAGAGCAAGATGTCTAAGGCCTGATTAAGTTAAATCAATAAGGAATGATCATTCTGTGTCTTTGGATTTAACAGGACATCTGTAACAAAAGGATAGATGATCGATTCACCTAAATCATTTCTAGTTTGGAACTTGAAGGGGATGATGTTATTGAATGGCTTTAAAGTCATGCGTATTAAGGGTAGTAAACCGTTGTTAGGCAGTATTTAGTGCTTGCATCAATCTTCTATGCATCTTGTGCAAGTGGGAGATTGTTGGATTCTTTATGCCCAAGACACATAGAACATTGATGTGGTTAGTACGTTATGATCCAAGTCGGGTCATACCCAATAAAAAGCTTAGCAAACACCAAATATTATTCAATTGATGATATGATCATAAAATTAAATAAATACACCAATTTAGAAAATGGGTTTTCTAAATAAGTTGCATATGAGATTGAACAACTTATATGGATATTTTGTTCATGGATATTATTTGTAATGTTGTTTAATTTGGTTAAATAACATCAAATAGTAGCGTGTGTGTATAAGTTATATATTTAAAGGGGTAATTACATAACTTATTAAAAACTTTTGTTTAACAAAGATTAAAAAGTTTTTGGGGGGAAAACCCTAAAAAAGATAAGGGTTCGGCCGCCCCTTGGGCAGCCCTCTCTCCCTTTCTTTTTCCTTTGGTTCTCTTGAGTTTTTGGCTCTCCTAGAATACACACACTCTCCATTCAGATCTCTCTCACTCTCTCATATGCAAAAGGGTCACAAGAACATCAATCTTCTTTTGGAAGAAAGATATCACGGCTGGAACAAAGCTCTAGCAGCTTTGTTGATAGTTCACGGCTGGAACAAGGTTCCAGCAGCTTTCTTGATCCGATTTGGTGCTCAAATCCTAGCAAGAATGGTGTATGCTTGATGCTTGTGGGTATGGAAGTTTGAGGACACCTCTTCTTGGTGTTTTGGCTGCTCAAGAACATCATTCTCTTCATCTATATCTCGTTTTTCAGCAACCTTTGGAAGGTAGTATGTATTGCTTATTTGGGTTGTTATTTATTGGTGATAGCTAGTTCAAACACATATATAAGATCCTGGTGTTCTTGGGTTTGTTGTTGTCATGAAATGAACCATATTTTCAGATTACAAATGATATTTATTTGATGTTAATCCGCTGCGTTTTCAAGTTTAAATGGTTAAACTAGTTTGATTTGGTCCAACAAACCCAACAGTTTTGTGTATGCAAAGACCTGGGATTATGCACACCATTGGTTTACCATAGTAAACAACTAGTGATATGAGTTTGATCATTATCATTTCTTTGTTTTTTGTCAACAAAGACCTGGGTTAAAGGCACCTCTTTTTTATGAAAGTAAAGACCTGGTGACCTGATGATGATCATTCTTAAGCTCTAAAAGAATCCAATGTGATCATCTGTATATTAAATTACAGCGCTTATTCATCAATTAGCATTCACAAGATTTCATAGGAAATCTTAAGATAGACTTTATGCTACAAGGCTCATAGTTTTCAAGTGTAAAAAGTGATAATTTGACTCTTATACAGAGACAATATTCTATTGTGACTTGAATGCGGAGTCCATTTTTTTTCAATCTCTAATCAACATCACAACATAACAATCAGCATGACATGTTGAACATATACTCTTGTCTGAATTTAAGTGGATCGGTATACTTGCAATCAACACTAGATATGTGTCTTCTGATATTAATAAAAAGTCATCAAGGAGGTTGCTTAGTGTCATAGTATGATCCCATGCTATAATTTAAATGCATGTATGTATATTTGAATTCTGTTTATTGTTTCTTCAAATAAAAAGGACAAGTAAATTGCTTTTCATGCTATTCTCTTAATAAAATTTTGATAAATGTATAAGTTTATTATTAATCACAAATGTAGGGGAAATAGTAATTATTAGCATGAAAATTGAGTTTATCATGATCAAGAAAATTTGGAACTTGAGCACTAACTTGGCTGCAGGATATTTGAAGGTTTAATCAAATCAATTTCTTGCACATTTGCCATTGAAACAAGTAAACAAGATCCAAAAACAAATGATTCTAAAATTTGATGGAATCATACAAACAAATAAGTTTCAAACTTTTCATTTCAGTAGAAGTTACGGTGCATAATTTTCACTTTAGTAGAAGTTAGAGTGTGAATTTTACATTTCAGCAGATGCTACAGTGTGAAACTTAAAACAAGGTTAAAATTTGACAGTGCATAGATTGGTAACCTACGGATGTGTTGATATTTTAACAAAGTATAATTGATTTTCGTAGATTGGTAACCTATGGAAAAACAAATTATACTTCCGTAGATTTAGTTCAGAAAATTAATGTTAGTCATATGTGGATGTTCTACGGAAGAATTAGTATCTGCGGAAACATTAAATTACAACGGATGGATTGCGGGTCCCATATCATTTAGTAAATGAAATTAGTAAGTCTGAGGGACTATAAATGATGTTTTTGCCTTCTCAATTTCATTCACTTTTTCAGAATACTTTTTCAGAACACTTTTCCAACCTAGAAAAACATTCACTCAAACCCTTTCTACCAACATTCAGAAATTACCAACTCTACACAATAAACCATACATAAATCTTGACCTATGTTCATTTCAATATCAACATTATCAAGGTAAATATATCATAAACATCAAAATCAATAGTTTGATCCTTGAGTATCAGTAAAACTGTTCATATTCTCATGTCTGAAATTTCTTATGACCTAATTTTCTCATTCTTCTGTGCAGATGGAAACTAGATTTGCAAGAGAACATAATGTTTGTGCGTACTTGAATGCCGACGACCCTGTGGCTGAAGGGTGTCGAGACATTATAAACTACCTGCAAAGGTCCAGGTTGTTTTATGCGCTATCAGCTGATCCTGTTATCTATCAAACACGCATCATTGATTTTTGGGATACAACTAGAATAGAAAAAGAAGGAGAGAATGAGGTTATACTCGAAGACATAAGGAATGAAAGGCTGAGAATTGATGAAAGAACAATTAGAAGGGTGCTTGAGTTAGGAGATCAATATGAAGGTCATCTTGATGTTTTTGAACATGAGTACATAGAGAAGATTTTCAATCTAATAGGATATGATGGAGATTATGATCATGGGGAAATCAAGAAGGGGAGATTGTGTAACCCGTACAGATTTCTCTACCATTCATACTTGAAGTGCATTTCAAACAGAAAATCAAGATTAGGCAGATCTTCTAGGCACATCTTCTCAGGAATTATTGAGATATTTGAAGGAAGGACCTACAACTACGCAAAGTACATATTTGGATGCCTATGTGATCAGATCATAGTCCAAAAGGCTGACAAGATGTAGATGTTCTTAAGGTTCATTCAGTTGATCATCAATGAAATCTTGCCTACAATAGAAAGAGAAGGTGATGTGTTTGTGCAACCTAATCTGGGAAGATATGTGTTAAGCAAGATCAGTGGAAAGTATGAAGAAGAAGATATGCCGAGGTTTAATAATGGGCTTGACGCAATTGCTGATATCCCAAAATTTTAGAAATAGTTCTAAGTCTCATTGGCGAATTGGCACTGTGCAGGCGCATGGCCTTTCAGGCGCATGGGAACGCTTAGGCGCATGGGAACTTCTGGGCGCATGGGCACTATATGGGCGCATGACCCAACACTTAGTCAGTTTGGTCATTATTCTAGGTCCATGGGTACTATTTGGGCGCATGGGTTTTGGGCGTTTGGGGAAACACTTAGGCAATTTGACCGTTGGGCGCCTGGGCCACTTTTCAGGTGCATGGCCAGCCACTTAAGCTAATCAACATCATTAAATCCCCAAATAGAATATGAACATGTTATAAGCTTAGTTCTTACATTCTAAGCATCATAAACACATATAAAGCATAACCATAACATCAAAATCACCCAAATCTTACCCCACCCACATACACATTCGAACAAACATACAGGTACAAACACCCACTTTATAAAAACATACATACATGCATTTCCAACCCCAAGATCAGTTAAAACATGCAAAAAGGGAGGGTTCTAAAACTCACCTTATGCAACTTTCAGGCAAGAGTTCTTCAATCCCATATGCATTATGATTTTAAACACCTAAAACCCACCAAAACACAAAACCCGAACACATACAAACAGAATCATAAACCCGAGGCTAAAATCAACCACAAACACTTAAAACCATCGAATTCTTACCTTGAATCCGAATCCTTCCTGAACTTTTGTCTAAAATCCGAAGCTTCTTGGCTTTCTCTCTCTAAATCCGGTTGAAATGAAATGTACTATGGATTATGGGCGGCCATGCCCACCTTTTGTACAAAATATAATAATATTTTGTCCTTTGTACACTTTTAACCCCTCTAATTAGGCTTTATTACATTTCCTTCTTTTCTGCGCCTTTATTCTTTCTTTTATTCTTCTTCTAAAATATCCGGGTATTACAAGTCCACCCCCCTTATATAGGTTTCGTCCTCGAAACCTGTTATTCCTCAAATAGACATGGGTAATGCTGCCTCATCCCTTCTTCGGTCTCCCACGTAGACTCAGATCCCTTTCGGTGTTTCCACTGTACACGCACCAAGGGGACCATTTTATTCCTTAGTCACTTTTCCTTACGATCAATGTTCACCACTGGTTTTTCCACATAATTGTGTCGTTCATCTACTTCAATGTTTTCCAGTGGTACGACCATGTCTTCGTCAGCCAAACACTTCTTCAGATGATATACATGGAATGTCGGGTGAATTCCACTTAACTCATCAGGTAGTTCCAACCTATAGGCCACATCTCCTACTCGAGCAATGATTCGGAAAGGCCCTATGTATCTCGGGCTCAACTTGCCCCACTTTCTGAACCGAATGATAACCTTCCATGGTGAGACTTTCAACATAACCTTATCACCCACCAGTGACTCAATCGGTCTACGTCTTTTATCGGCATACGACTTTTGCCTATCCTTGGTTGCCTTCATAAAAGCCTTGATTCTCTCTAGCTTCTCATAAGGGGGCATACCAATGCTGGCATGGTAACTGTTATTGTATGAGAACTTGGATAACGGTTAATGGTCATCCCAACTTCCTCCAAAATCAATGACGCATGCCCGAAGCATATCTTCTAGCGTCTTAATAGTCCTCTCCGACTGACCATCCGTCTAAGGATGATAAGCCACGCTAATATGTAACCTCGTCCCCATTGCATTTTGAAATTTCTTCCAAAACATGGATGTAAACCGGGTGTCACGATCAGACACGGTAGACACCGGTACACCATGACAAGTTACAATCTCCTTGATGAACAGATCCGCTAGTCTTTCTGAAGAATACGTCTCTCAGATAGGTAGGAAGTGAGCACTATTCGTCAAACAATCAACTATCACCTATATGGCATCATAACCCCTCGCGGTATGTGGTAACTTCATGATAAAGTCCATGGTGATATGTTCCCACTTCCACTTGGGTATATCCAATGGTTGGATCTTCCCGTACGGCTTCTGATGCTCCACCTTCACTTCCAAGCAAGTAAGGTACTTACTCACGTACTCCACTACGTCATGCTTCATACCCAGCCACAAATAGTCTTTCTTCATGTCTTGATACATCTTTGTATTACCAGGATGAATGGAGTATCTCGTCTTATGAGCTTCATCCATAATCTTTCCACATAGATCCCCGTAATGAGGAATCCACATCCATCCGAATCGGGTTCTAACACCGAGAGTGTTTTCACCCAACTCCGTGACTAGACCTCTCATCCTTTTGGGGTTAAGACGATCCTCCGTTAACGCATCATCTTAAAACTCCTTGACCTGTGTCGTCACATCAGAGGTCATAATCAATTGGTAGGCTTTCACCCGAATTGGTTCGGGTCTCTCCTTTAAGCTAAGAGCATTTGCCACCACGTTAGCCTTGCCTGGATGGTAATGGATCTCGCAATCATAATATTTTATGAGCTCCAACCATCACCTCTACCTCATATTCAAATCTTTCTGCTCAAAGAAGTACTTCAAGCTTTTGTGGTCAGTGAAAATGATGCACTTCATCCCGTACAGGTAGTGCCTCCAAATCATTAATGCAAAGACCACAGCTGCTGGCTCCAAGTCATGAGTAGGGTAATTAATCTCATGAACTTTCAATTGTCGGGATGCGTAAGCTATAACCTTTCCTTGCTCCATTAACACGCAACTCAACCCCGAGTATGAATCATCTGAATAGACCACCAAATCCTCACTTCCATCGGGTAATGACAATACTGGAGCTTGCATCAACCTCGCCTTTAGCTCCTCAAAAGCCTTCTCTTGCTCTGGACCCCATACAAACTTTTCATCCTTACGGATCAACTTAGTCAACAGAGAAGCTATCTTGGAGAAGTCTTGGATGAATCTTCTATAATAGCCCGCCAACCCCAAGAAACTACGGATCTCGGATGACGCCTTTGGAGACTTCCATTGCATCACTGCCTCCACCTTTGCCGGGTCCACCATAATCCCCACGGGATTCACCACATGACCCAAGAACTGAACTTCAGGAAAACAGAATGTGTACTTGGAGAACTTAGCATACAATTTCTCCTTTCTTAGTGTCTCCAACACTTCTCGAATGTGACTGGCATGCTCCTCTTCGCTTCTTGAATAAATTAGGATATCATCAATGAACACAATCACCGATTTTTCCAACATTGGCCGACACACTCGATTCATCAAGTCCATAAAAGCAGCTGGCGCGCTAGTTAAACCAAAAGACATAACGAGAAACTCATAGTGTCCATAACGCGTGCGAAAAGCTGTGTTAGGAATATCTTGCTCCTTCACCTTCAGCTGATGACAGCCAGATCAAAGGTCTATTCTCGAGAACCAACTGGCACCTTGGAGCTGATCAAACAAGTCATTAATCCTTGGTAACAGGTACCGATTCTTCACAGTCAACTTGTTCAACTCACGGTAGTCGATGCACATCCTAATACTACTGTCCTTCTTTTTCACAAACAAGACCGGAGAACCCCAAGGAGAGATACTCAGTCTAATGAACCCTTTACCAAGCAATTCTTGCAATTGCTCCATCAATCCCTTCATCTCGAACGGGGCTAACCTATACGGCGCCTTAGCAAAAGGGTGGGCACCGGGTATCAGATCAGTCTGAAACTCGATCTTGCGGTCCGGTGGCACACCTGGTAAATCTTCTGGGAACACGTCGGGGAAGTCACAAACAACTGGTACCTTGGACAATTGTGGTGTTGATGTATCCACATCCTTTACGTAGGCCAAGTAGGCACTACATCCACGCCACATGCACTTTCCCGCCACCGCCATCAAAATCACCTTGGGGATAGTCGTAACTCGATCATTGTAGATCGTCACTGAACTCCCGTTAGGAGCTGTAAGTCGATCATGTTCTTACGCCATACAATATTTGCTTCAAAGGTCTCTAACCAGTCCATTCCTAGGACTATATCAAATCCACCTAAGGTCATAACGAACGGTCTAACAGGAAACTTATGACCTTCTAATTCTATGTCACAACCTTCTATCATCTCAGAAATCCTAGTAGACTTACCTATGGCAGTTTCTACATCGAAGGGCTCATCAATATTCCTTCTACCAACAGGCAACTTAGCACAAAAAGCAGCAGAAATAAAACTCCTACTAGCACCTGAATCAAATAACACAGAAGCAAGAGTTTGGTTTACTTGAAACGTACCTGACACGCCATCAGGGTCTGTCCTAGCCTCCTCTGGTCATCGTGAATGCTCTGGCGCTCGCCCTCTGCCCTTCACTCCCCGCCTTCGTTGCTACCTCGGAGCTTTCAGCGCTCGGCTTCTTGCAGTCCCTGCTCATGTGGCCCTCTCCACCATAGTTATTGCACCTTGCCACCTTGCAATCTCTCGCCATATGGCTAGGTTTCCCATACTTGAAGCATACTTTCAATCCCCACCTAAGCTCCACGGTATGGTCCATTCCGCATTTGCCACGCCATTTCGACCCCGCATCGGGTGTGGCTACACACCGCTCATCCACCTCAGCCAGATCAACCATGAGTTCCGGTCACCACCACCTTTTTTGTTCACCTTAGCCACCACCACCTCTCACTCGTCATATAATCATCCAGCCAGATCAACCACCGACCTAAACATACCTGGCCGGGCGGTGTTCATGTGCCTGCGGATGTCCGCCGGCAAGCCCTGGATATACCTCTTAATCTTTTGTGAAAGAGGCGTCACCTCATCCGGCACCAGTCGTGCCATCTCGTTAATTTGGTGGTGTATTGCTGATGTGTCATGGTTCCCGCCTCTAGCTTCAGGAACTCCTTCTCAACTTTATCAAGTTCACTGTGAGGACAGAAGTCCTTAATCACCAGCTTCTTCAGTTCTCTCCACCTCATTCTGCCAATCACCCTACTTCCTTCGGCCTGGAAAATATTGTCCCACCAGCATAAGGCCGAGTCCACAAACGAGTGAGTGGCAAATTTCACCTTTGATCTTCCCTGCACTCGCTAATATCGAGTATAGCCTCCATCTCCCTCACCCACCGATAAGCAACATCAGCAATGCCATTGCCATCAAAACTAGGGTGCTTGCATCTCTGGGATGCCCCATAATTACAGCCATGGGCTGTCTCCTGCACGAGTTCCTCCTCCTCTCATCATCGAAGACAACCGTCTCGGTCTCCGGTCGCTCTCTCTCCCCCGTGGGTCTGTTCCTCTCCTTCCTCTCACCTTCCATCACAGCCTTAATCACTTTGGTCACCACAGACATTAGGATCGTCTGCATGACCTGGTGAACCTCCTCGACAACGGACTCTTTCATCGAGGCCCTTCGATTGGCACTCTCATCCCCACTTTCCGGATGTAGGGTCTCGGGCTCTTCATGAGCCGTCTCACCAGCCTTAGCCCTACCTCTTGTGACCTGTGGTCCAGGACCACGTCTACCACAACCTCATCCTCGCAAAGCCTTTGACGATCTTCCTCCAGCCATCACTAAACACGCTACAAGATCCAAACACCAACACGGTCATTCAAGGTAATAGCTCAGTCTATGTTAAGTATAGTAAGTCCCTAGTTATAGTGGCTAGTTGTGATTAGCCACTTACTTTACTCTTCATAACCCAGGCATTTCCTATCCTGACTACATCAGTATCTAAATCTACTAAAGACAAAAATATCAAATAACATGCGCACATAGTACTGGTTAACTTTACAAAAAATTACCTGATGACATGTAGCTGCTCGGAGTGGCATCCTTCCATTTGTCCCATTCTCAGTTTAGGTTGTTGAAAATATTTACCCATTTCTCTTAAACCTTGGCTCTGATACCAACTTGTAAGGCCCCGTTCCCGGGATACTCATAGTTGGTCAATCATCGCACATAAAACATAAAATATATATTTAAATTTATTAAAACATCGCATTGGAATAACTTAAAACCATTTCATATATTAATGACTGCTTTTGCAAAATAATACATCATTGTTAAGAGTTACAAAATATCATCGTTTGCATTACATCACAAAAACGTCATAGTTATACAAAATGGATGCCATCCCAAAATAAGCCAAGTAGCTGCCCTCGTGGCATCCTCAGCAACAATCACCTGCCAACTGGAAAATACATAAAAGTCAGTATTGCTGAGTGAGTTCTAGTTTTATAATAAAAATACTTTACTTTCATTTAAAACCATTCTTTACTTTCATTCGCGATCATGCATCATACGTACAAAAAGATAATCTTACTATATCTTTCATCATCATTCGTCATTGTACGTTAGTCGTTATCATTCATTCAATCATTTCTTACATCTCATACGTTCGTCATTAACTTTTGGTGACTGTACTGTACCTCAAACATTGTGCACAAGCTGGGTACTGGGCTAGGGCAAGTACATTCATCACTATCATTCACTTCTCATTCCAAACCAATGCCATGTGCTATACCCCGAACATTTTACACGAAGTTGGTTACTGGGCCTGAGGTCTATCAATAGACGAACATTGTGCACGAAGCTGACTTCAGTACCTAGGGCAAGCAGAAATTGTCCCATACATATGGTCAGTCACAAAGATGGACCTCTATGTGCATACATATGTCAATCACAAAGATTGGACCCCCGTGTTCCCGTGACATAACTACACCCTTCATTGGGTGTGAACCTCCATACATTTGCTTGCAAGACTTTCTTACATTCAATCGTTCATTAATGCATGCATTCGTTCATTCTTTACGTTTCCTCTTTTCATTATCATTAACTTCCGCTTTACGTTTATAATACTTACATTCATTAGCATCAACATGCCACGTAAAGCCACAAAATAATACGTAATAAGGAACATAAAGAGAACATATCATAATCATATATAACATCACCACACATCATCATAGAACATCATATAATCATCATACATCATCATACAACATCACCGAGAACATCCCAAGTCATAGCTTAAATTTTCCTTTTTTCCTAAAATTTCAGAAATCATTCTAAGTCTCATAGGCGCATTGGCACTATGCAGGCGCATGGCCTTTCATGAGCATGGGAACACTTAGGCTGTTGGATCTAGAAAGGCTGGTGCAACGAAAACCAAAACACTTAACATTTTTGGTACAATAATAAAGGTCTTCAAAGCTAAGTACAGAACTTCCGAGGTAAATGGAGTTCTTCCGAAGGCAAAGGCAAAACTTCCGAAAGCTAAGACCGGTGAAGGGTATGCACTTACAACACAACAAGACAATGAGGAGAGTAACTTAGAACACTTAACAGATCAACTAGGGAACTGGTTAACTAGTGAAAGATGCTAAGAACACAAGTAAAAATGAGACAGAACAAGATAGCCAACAACACAAGTAATTAGTTTTCAAGAATCTGTATATTGCTTCTCAAGTTCTATTAAAAATGGTACAAAGCCGGCCATACTTTGAAGGCCAACTGGATACATAAGGCTAGACAACAAAATCAAATGTAGAGTCAAAAGGCAGATTGCCTTTTGACTTGTGACTATGACATGCCATAGCTTACATCCTAATATAATACAAAAAGGATAAAAGTACATAAAGTCGAAAGCACAGACTTAAAACCTCAATCTAGAGTTACATAAAGTATGGACCTTTCACCAACTCATGTAAGTTGATGACTAAACAGAGTTGCCAGCAGAAAGGTGATCCAACTTTATTGTATAGTACATCAGATAAAAGCATGTCTCTAAAAGTCTTTAGAAGAAATCTGTATTCACTCTTTGGCTTCGATAGACTTTGTCTTTGAAGCTTCGAAAGACTTCACTTTTGGGTTTGGAAGATGTTGGTCTTGTCTTCAGAAGATTTTACACTTAGAATATTTCTAGTGCAAGGTGTAAAACTTCCGAAGCATTTCTACTTATGTTCTTCAGTGCATGCATGCATAGAGACTTTGGATGTTTTGGCTGCATCAGACTTATAGGAATCCATACAAGGATCTTCCGAAGGAAGACTCTAGCTTCCGAAGACAAAGTCATCTCTCTTCCAAAGTTCAAGACTTAGAAGAAATCAAGACAACGACTTCCAAAGTATGACGGTCAGAAGAAGTCCTCAAGCCTCTGAGAAGTAGCCTCTTCCAAAGTATAAGTGGCTTCGGTAGAACAAGTTCTTCAGAAGCCAACTAACCTTCAGAAGACACTACTATGAACTAGTGGACATAAGTATGGCCTTTGACACTCCGCTGCAAATCTCTGAGATACTGCATGGCGCTTTCCCATGCCCATGTAGTTGACCATACTTTATTCCATGTTCACCTTATCAGTTAGTAGTTACGTTACAAACTTTAGTTGGTAACAAAAGGTAAGTCATGGACATGTCATGACTACCTTATCTAGATAATACTTTATCTAAGATACCTTATCTTTAGCATTGTAGTATCTGCTTTAGTCATAGGTTTCCAGCTGGTATCAAAGTATATCTGGCATTGTAACTCATGTAATATGCTTGTAAGAGTCTTCTAATACTTTGAGTTGAGAAGTAATATATACAAGTACCTTGAAAATTATTTCCTTGTGTTCTTGTTACTTAGTATATTATTATCCAACTCTTAGAAGGGATTCTACATCATCTAAACCGAGTGCGATTCAAGTGAGTTTGAGAGAAAAACGAAGTGTTAAGTGACAAAAACCGATCATGCAATTGGTATCAGAGCTTTTTAGGCTCTTGATTGTGAGATCTTACCATCCAAATCAACCTGTTTTTCACTCCTCATTTCACTACACTCTAAAATGGCACTCCACCAAAAGTCTAAAGTTGAGATGGGGATGATGACTAAGGTGGTGTTTGGTTTTTTACCAAAACCTCTTCCCCACCTCTTCATCTGCGCGCACGCAGACGAGTGAAGAGGTTTTGAGTGCGCAGAGTGTTTGGTTTTTGGAAAACGTTTCATTAAAAAACGTCTTCCTGAGGTCTGCGTGGAGAAGATGTGGACTTATGACTTTTGAGATCTTCTAACATCTTCACACCTCTCCCCACCTCCCCCACCTCACTCACCGGCCGCCCCACCTCACCCCACCGCCCGAACCACCGCCGACCCACCTCCTCCCACCGACCGGAAAATCATCGCCCCACCTCCCCCCACCAGCCAGACCATCGCCGCCCCCTCCTCCCACCTGCCATCGCCTCCCCCTCCCCCAACCTGCGCTCGCCTCCCCCTCCCCCCACCTGTGCCCGCCTCCGCCTCCCCATTCCTCGCCCGCCGGCTGCCTCCACCTCCGTTACCTACGCCGCCTCCCCCTTCCCCTTACATGTGCCCGCCGACCCCCCTCTCACCTCGCCCGCCGATCGCTTCCCTCATCCCCCCACCTGCGCCCAGCTCCCCCCTCTCCCCATCTGCGCCCGCCGAACCCACCACCCCCCCTGCATCGAATCGTTTGATGAAGTTTGTGTATATATGTCGTATGTACGTATGTGGTGTGATTTGAGATGTAATGGTGGATTATGATGGTGTTTGTGTATATATGTTGTATGTACGTATGGATGTGTGTGTGTGTGGTACAAGTCCAAGGAAGCAAGTGTTAAAAAAATAGGTTTAATTTAATAGGTTTAAAAAGTAGGTTTAATTTAATTACACAAATATTTTTTTTTCATTCAATAGATGTTAAAAACAAACAGTCTTTTTCTTGCAGAGTGTAGACGTTTGGTCCACCTCTTCTCCTGCAGATGTCTGCAGATGTGGTCCGCAGTCTCAGACGTTTTCCTACACAAGAAACAAAAAACACCTAAAGCACCTATCATCACCTCTGAAAAATTTAGATCATGGAGAGACGCATGGAAGGCTTCATCGGATATCAAGATAGCAAACTATGGCAATCTATCGTCAATGGCCCTTACAAACCAAAGGTGGCAGCACCAGGTGGAAATGGCGCCATGATAGAGAGGGCTGTAGAAGATTACTCCAATGAAGATCGCAAGAGGCGAGACATTGATAGCAACGCTATGACTGTTCTATTGACTACTATACCCAACTCCATTACGTTGGGTTTGAGAATTGCAAGTCAGCCAAAGAACTATTTGATGCCTTGTCCCAGATGTACTAAGCTCAAATGACTCCAAGAAAGATTTCCTGAAGAAAACATCTGAGAACTTCACTTATATTGCTGAGAGACCCTCAGCCAGCAATACTTCAGATATATAGATCTTTTTCCTCCCTTTAGTTTGTGGGAATTGCCTTGAATTAAGAGATCTCTCAAGAAAATTAATGAGTGCACTCCCAATGAGTGGACGTTCTACTGTGTCTCTATCAAGAGGATAGAAAATCTGAACTCCCTACCATGAATGAACTATATGGCATCCTTGATAGATAGCGTTTAGAGATGGAGAAAAAGAGAGGCCACCACACGAGCAGACCCTCAAGCCTTCATGCTAGCAACGCTTTAATGGTTGCTGAAGGCTCATGACCCCCCAACTCAGCAGTACCTGACATACACCCACATCCATCATGTTCTTCTGGGCCATACATCACATTCCCTGAGACTCCAAGGTCTCAACAGGCTCAGCAAATTTCTTTTCAGGACAGCTGTGCCTTTGTCTCAGGAAATGGGCACTCTAGTGACTATCAATATTGCTTTGATGATCTAGAGTGTTTCATCCCAGATGATGTGGAGTATGTTGACATAGTCCAACAGATGGCTCTGTTAACTTATAGAGCGAAGAAGTTCTTCAAGAGAACTGGAAGGTAGGTTCCCAGAACCAAACTAACAACAAGTTTGGGTTTGACAAGACAAAGGCCAAATATTGCAACTGTAACCAAATTGGTCACTTTGCTAGGGAATGCAAGGCTCCCAAATCATATTCGGGAACCTCACAAGCCTCCACATATACCTCTACACCTAAAGCTACTGGAAAATCAACTGAAACAGCTGTTGTGGCTCAAGAAGTTAATTGGAGCTTCATGGTATAGGATGTGACTCCTACTCATGCACTCATGGCTGGAACAGACAATAATAAGGTATATGAACATCTCTGTACTCCAGCTTTCATTACTAAGGTTAAGTTATATGAGGACTACAATATAGAAATTATATCTGATATTGAATCTTTAAATATTTTAAAATCTAATTTTAAAAGGGCTGAATCTGACTATCAAAACAAAATTAAAGAGTTAGAGAAAATTGTGTCCTTGTTAAAACATGAACATACAAACTACAAGACTCAAATCAAGGATTTAATATCCAAATTTCTGAGGCTAAAGCCAAGCTTGTCACAGCTGAGGCTCATACCAGGAAGCATGCTAAGCCTGAGCAAAACTTCCAAGCCATTCTTGCATATCCTCTTACTCAAAACTTTGTTATCAAAACAAAGGTGGGTTGAACCAATGAAATTTCTCCACCACACTCTTATGACTCTATTAGACAACCAAGATGTGGTACTGAAGAGCAAGAGGTTCCATCTGCTCACCCACCTTCCCATGAGTCAAAGAGTGATGCAACTATGGAGACCATCACAGGGAAGAACCAGGTAAGTATACCCATTCCTACCGGTGATGATCAACCCTGACCACCAAAGTCAGAAGAAGCCAAGCTAAGGCGGCCAGAAAAACTCCCAAGAAAGTGGCTGAGTCCAAGTTAAAGATAGACCCAAAACAAAAGCGTATGTTCATCTCAGCTGGATTCCAGGTGGTGGGAAATTTTGATCCTGGATAAGTGTGTAGTACCAGCACACCTATCCAGCAAAAGGATCAGAAGATAAAGGGAAAGACTGCTAATGAAGAAAAGAAGAACAAGAAACAGCAGTCCTCAAGTTCCCAGAAGATTAACATTGCATGCATAATATGTGGTCTGCAAAACCACTTGGCCAAAGATTGTTACTACAACCCTGCTAGCACACATTATGCAAATAATGTTAAAAAAGAAGGAGTCAGGGAAGGTTTCACATTTGGACCTTATCATATGGTTCAAGTGATGATGAAAGGAAAGCTTGTCTCATAAGCAAAGTTTCTTTGAGAAGACAAGGCTAACAAAAGCGTATGTTCATCTCAGCTGGATTCCAGGTGGTTGGAAAATGATCATGGATAAATGTGTACTACCAGCACACCTATCCAGCAAAAGGATCAGAAGATAAAGGGAAAGACTGCTAATGAAGAAAAGAAGAACAAGAAACAGCAGTCCTCAAGTTCCCAGAAGATTAACATTGCCTTCATAATATGTGGTCTGCAAAACCACTTGGCCAAAGATTGTTACTACAACCCTGCTAGCACACATTATGAAAATATGTTAAAAATGAAGGAGTCAGGGAAGGTTTCCCATTTGGACCTTATCTTATGGTTCAAGTGATGAAGAAAGGAAAGCTTGTCTCGTAAGCAAAGTTGCTTTGAGAAGACAAGGCTAAGAAAACTCAAAAGAACAAGAAAGTTCCTTTGAGACCTTCCGAGATAAAGACAGCTTCGGAAGAAAAGGTGGTGAAGGTTTCTTCCGAAAAGAAAGAAGATTCGGAAGAATGCCAAGCTGACAAGCTTCAACAAGCTCATCTACTATGATCAACCAAGGGATGGAATGGAAGATCAAAGAAGATGTTGTAGCCCAAACCACTTCTTCAAAGACATCCATTGAACCCCCATGCATAAATTTTGGTTCAATTATGTCACTATCATTGGAGGAACCCAAGACCAACAAGGCTTGGGTCTCCAATCAAAACTAATCTTCTCATTTTATGTGCAGGGACATCCATATGACAAGAATAACAATGTATGGATTGTGGATAGTGGATGATCCAGGCACCTGATAGGGAACAGATCTCTCCTTCAACAATTTCAACACTTTGTTTGAGGTCTTGTCCAGTTTGGATGTGAGGCCGAAGGATATATTTCTGGCAGAGGGAGTATATCCAATGGTAATTTAAAAGTTGACAAAGTACACTTTGTCAAACAGCTTGAACACAACCTGTTAAGTGTTTCTCAGTTTGGTGATCAAAAGCACCAAATGCTTTTCACAGAACATGAGTGCATTATCCTCAAACCCGAGATGACAATTCCTTAGAAATTAGTGCTTCTTAGATCTCCCAGGAAAGGGGATATGTACAAGCTTGATATGAGCAATGCTTCACCACTATGTGAAGTATCATGCTTTCTTTCTAAAGCTGATGGTGATGAGTCAACACTATGGTATAAACGAATGTGTCATGTCAATTTCAAAACCATGAATAAATTGGTAAAAATAACTTGGTACATGGTTTGCCTAAAAAGTAATTTTTCTACAAAGATAACTGTGTTGCATGCCTGAAAGGGATGCAACACGGAGCATCTCATAAACCCAAAGTTGTTAACTCTATCACCACCCCATTACACTTATTGCACATGGATCTATTTGGTCACACAAGTATATTAAACATTGGAAGGAAATCATATTGCCTTGTGATTGTTGATGATTTTACAAGATTTACATGGATATTTTTTAAGAACTAAAGATGAAAGTACTGAAACTTTAAAATCTTTTATTCATAAATAGAAAATCAAATTGATCACAAGGTTAAGATAATTAGAAGTGATCAAGGGACCGAGTTTCAGAATCAAGTTCTTGACTTACTTTGTAACTCAAAAGGGATTGCCAGACAATATAGTGCTCCTAGAACTCCTCAACAAAACGGTGTTGCTGAGAGGAGGAACAAGACACTTATTGAGGCTGCTCGGACCATGTTAGCTGATTCAAAGCTGCCTCTAACATTACAGGCAGAGGTAGTCAGCACTGCATCTTATGTGCAGAATAGGGTTCTTGTAGTTAAGCCACATAGAAAAACCCCTTATGAGCTATGGAACAAGAGGCCAGCATTCATTGGCTTTCTAAGGTTTTTGGCAGTAGGTGAACCATACTTAACACAAAGGGCAATTTGGCAAAATTTGCTAAAAAGTCGGATGATGCTATCTTGTTGGATATTCCTCCAACTCTATGCTTATAGAGTTCATAACATCAAAAATAAACAATTTGAGGAATCTTCCAACATTTTTGTTAATGATCACACCCCTTGTGTTAGGGGGAATGGCCCTGATCATATCTTTGATTTAGAATTGTTTCCAAACAATTCTAAACATTCTTGTGAGAATGTTTTAGCTGGAACAGGTACTCAGAGTGATTCTGATGATAACCAACTATTTGAGTTACCCTGACCTTTTCCAAGTTCTCCAAGAGTTGCTGCAAACCAAGCCCCGCTATTGGCAGATCTGATAGCATTACTATCTAAAGAGATAATGGAGCTTCAACCAGTGGTCCACCTAGTGAGCCTTAAAACACATCTGGTGACACTACACAACACCAAGCTGATAGAAGTAGCATTTTGAAGAAACAAGCAACTATTAATGCTGCTTCACTGCCAACTGATGATGGTTTTTCTCATTCATTCAACCAGTCCTCATTGAATGACTATGAAACAACAGCTGGTCCAAGTGTTCATCCTCCAGAGCAAAATATGTCCAATCTGGATCTATCTTTGCAACTGGATGTTATTCCTAGGCTTAGGATTGACAACACTCATCCAGCTGAGAACATCATAAGAGAAGTCTCTAAGGATGTGAGAACAAGAGGACAAACTCAAAATCGGAATGTCTGTTTGTACTCATGCTTTTTATCCCATATGGAACCCAAGAAAGTAGAAGATGTCTTGAAAGATAGTAATTGGATTGAGCCGATGCAAGAGGAATTGCTTCAAATCAAAAGACAAAAGGTTTGGAACCTATGTCCGCTACCATCCGGTCAAGTACCAATAGGTACAAAATAGGTTTTTAGGAACAAGAGAGATGACAGAGGCTTGATTATCAAGAATAAGGCAAGACTGGTAGTTCATGGATACACTCAAGAGGAAGGAATTGATTACACTAATGTCTTTGCACCGGTTGCAAGACTTGAGGCAGTGAGGATCTTTCTTAACTATGCTGCATACAAGAATTTTATAGTTACCAACTTGATGTCAAGTGTGCGTTTCTATATGGGGATATAGATAGAGAAGTCAATGTGTGCCAACCTCCAAGATTTGAAGACCCACAACACCCCGACTATGTGTGCAAACTGGATAAAACTCTCTATAGGCTGCACCAAGCAACTAGGCTGTGGTATGAGACATTGTCTCAATTTCTCCTAAAAAATGGATACACTACAGGTACTATTGACAAGACATTATTCATAAGAAATCCTGGAAAGACATTGTGCTCGTACAAGTCTATGTTGATGACATCATATTTTGTTCCTCAAATGACCAAATGGGCAAAGAGTTTGAGAGCATTATGAAGAAGAAATTGGAGATGAGTTCCATGGGGAAGATGGACTTTTTCCTTGGAATTCAGGTTAAGCAGATGAAGGAAGGGTTCTTTAAAAAGTAATCTAAAAATTTCAATGATATTTTAGAAAGATTCGATATGAAAGATTGTAAGCCAGCCAAGACACCTATAACCAGAAACCACAATCTTTGTCCTGACTCTGAGGGGGAGGATACTGATCAACATCAGTATAGGGAAACCATTGGTTCTCTAATGTATCTCACAACAAGTAGACCTGATATCATGTTTGCAACTTGCATTTGTGTGATATCATGTTTGCAACTTGCATTTGTGCAAGATATCAGGCTGCTCCAAAGGTGTCTCACCTAGTTGCTCCCAAGAGAATCCTCGTATACCTCAAAGGAGCACCTAAACTGGGTCTCTAGTATCCAAGGAACAACAATTAAATCTCTATGGCTATTTTGATAGTGACTATGGTGGCTGAAATATCAACAAGAAATCAACATCAGGTGGATGTCGATTTCTTGGTGGAAGGATCATCTCATGGCAATGAAAGAAGCAATCATGCGTTTCAACATCTATTGCTGAAGCTGAATACATTGCTGCTGCTAGTTGTTGTGCTCAGTTTCTATGGATTTAGAACCAGATGATAGACTATGGATTCAACTTCATGAGTACTCCTATCCACGTTGACAACAATAGTGCTATCTCCATTACTGAGAATCCAGTAAAGCACTCCAAGACAAAGCACATTGATATCAAGTATCATTTCCTTAGAGGTATTCATAAGAAAAATCTAATTAAGCTAATGAAAGTTGATTCAAATGAACAATATGCTGATTTTTTTCACCAAAGCCTTTGATGAACAAAGATCTAAATATCTCATTACAACTATTGGGATGATAAACAATGATTAGTCTATCTCATTTGAAAAACCTTTTTAAATGTGTGATGTCTTTTGTCAAAACGATCAGCCCTGCTACAAAAGGTTTTTTCTCTGAAACTTTACTAAGATAGATTCTTTCGAAGAGGAATTAACCCTCGGAAGATGTTTTATATATCTTTCGAAGCAAAATTCCTCCAAGGGAAATCTTCTTCTCGGAAAAGATTTTAGTCTCTGAAGAAGCAATTGATAACATATCAGATCTAATTCTGAAGCTTATAAACTTCTCCGCTTGGAAAGCCCTTTTACTCACGGAAGTAAGAAATTACCTTCGAAAGTAAGATTGGCTTCGGAATAAGATTATCTTCAGAAATGTTTTATACTCGGAAGAGAGATCTTACTATGTAACGGAAATGTTTTGGGCCCCACTCTGTAAAAAGCAAAGATTTTATTAATGACGTCAGAATATTAAATAGATTTAATCTTACCGCCCCTATCACATCTTACCCCAAACCATCTTTTCAATTTATCCAACCACCAAAACCGCCTTTTCACCCATTATAATAACCTCGACTCACTTGTTTAATCTTTTTACCAAATTTACTGCCCAAAGCTTCCTTTGTCTCTAATTTACACATGTTCAAACTCATTTCTCTGCAACTTTTCCCAAAATGGCGCTAAAAGCTCAGCACAATCAAGTCGCATTCTCGGATTCATCCATGGATGCCGACTTCTCTGAAATCATCCCCTTCCTAACCCAATACACTTACTTCACAGCCCTAACTGTAAACCCCACATTGTATTCAAACCACATGGCTGAATTTGGGGAAATGCACATATTATAACCCAGAATGAGGTTAGGGTTTTGAGGTCGAGCATTTGTGGTCAACTGTTGATCATATCTTAACATCTCATCAGGGAGCATCTCAAGACAGACAATGAGGAAACATATACCTTAATAGGATATGTCGGTGATGTCACAGGTCCACAGTCTACAAGTTCAACTTCTCATACCGTTGTAAGTTCCAGCTACATTGTGCTTCACTGCTTGTCAAACAAGTCAGGGATCAAATCCCATATGAACTAGGTTGCCTAGTTCATGGGTTGGTTAGACTACTCCAGATTTGTGCTGACCAATTTGATGGGAAACCTTCAAAGGGAAACATTTACATGTATCCCCTGTTCATCCAACACATCATCGACTGTGAGTTGGACCAAAGCAAGCTTGTCTGTGCAGCTGCTCTACTTGTCCCTCACATGAGGCCGGCCTTCTTCAAGATTCTGAAGACGATGTCCACCAACTTCACCGGACGACACACTCAACTTCTTCCAGGTATGATTGGGCGCATAGCTCCTTGTGACATCCCTGTTAACCCCACAGGTGATGAACCCACACCAACAACAACCCTCACACTGCCAAATCTACCTTCTCACCCCATTAAAATTACTTACAAGAGACGCCCCAAACGAACCCTTGTTCAATCTACTCTGATTGAACAAGTTCTTCCTGTTCACCCCTAAAAGACTAGAGTAAAAACATGGGCTCCCACTCAGTCTGAGGTCTCACCATCATTCACTTTTAACCTCAATATAGGTATTGAGTCTCCTTAGTCTCAATCCTATGAGCCCAAAACCCAAGCTATAAACCCTCAGGTTGAGTCTCTATACTTCCCTGAACAGCCAAAAAGGGACATCCCCACCATAGGCTCAATGCCATTAGACATTGAACAAAGTCCCGGGTCATTAGGCATAACTTTTATATTCCTTCCTACTAACTGTCCGTGGCAGATTATGTGTCTTCAGGCAATTAAGTTGATCCATAACCCCTCTCAAGTATCAACAGAGCCTAGAGAGACCTCTTATCTCTAGCCCCCATCAGCAAGCCCCAACTAAGGTGAGTCCCACGAATGTGGAGGGGACTCATGTAGATTTAGCTGACACTACTGAAGGAGCCTCATTGGACCTTCAGGACAGTGGTAACATTACTGAGACTGAATCTACGACAACCATGCCCTTTGATGAATCTGATAAAGACATCATTAGGCAAGGGAAACCAGGGTGCCAAGAAACCACATCTAATGGTGAGGATGAACATACTAGGTATGTTACCTCATCTCCCCATGATTCTTCAAAAGAAGATGAGGGAAGTCTGCAACTCACCATTCAAGACCTACTTTCTATAGTCTCAAACCGTGAATCTAAGGTTAAGACTTTAGATGATAGGTTTGCCACTTAGCAACTCGAGATTGAAAATCTCAAGGCCAAAGATTGAGAGATCGTTAGCCATGTACCAATTCAGGTCTTATTGACCTCTTCCTCTAGCTCATCAAGCTCTCAGGATGATGCTACCAAAAAAGGAAAGAGTGGTCAGGGACAAATGCATGAGGAACCATAGATTCAAGCTCTTTATACTTTAACTTTAAGATACCCCACTCAACAAGCAACATTTTTTCTTGAGCCTCCTCCAATCGTCATTCAAATGGACCAAAGGATGCTCCAAGATCTAAACAGGTTCTTTTCCAAGTTCCTAATGGGATCTTCCATTGAACAGCCAAGCCTTGATGTTTTTGTAATGTACTATGGGGCTGAAGAGCTTCGGAGGTTAAATGCACCTCCTACCACTGTCCAAGAAGTTGGTCATCCTAAAGTCCAAATTGAACTTGAGATTGATTCCAAAGGGGAAATGAGGACTGGTGGCCCAGCAACTAAAACAGTTGGGACAGAAAGGGCATTCTCACATATTTCTGAAGGTGAAGTCAAAGCCTCTGAAGAACCATTTCAAACTTCCGAAGCTGAGATTGAAGCTATGGTAGGGTTATTTTCTCTATCTCGATGATCTAGTTGTCACATATGCAATTCTTGAACTAGCATCTGAGGTCAATAGGGAGGACTTTCTCACCCAAACCCTCACTCAAAAATCATAACTATCATTTGCTCTCATCATCACCACTCAACCTGAAACCTCTACTCAAGAACCTCCAAAGTCTAGCACTTCTAAAGACTCCAAAGGGAAGAGGAAGATGACTGCGAAGAACTAATGGAGGAAGAGAGATTGGAGAAGCTTAAAAGGAAAGGTAGACTCCCCACTAGGAAGTTGCTAGTTGCAAGTAGCAAAGCTGCTGCAGCCAACTAGGAGGCTATCAACAACATGAGGAAGGTGGAAATCATTGACAAGCTTGTCAAGCTTGCAGCTGTTAATGAAGATGTGCTTGCTACCATTACAGGATCTAATTGAGTTAGAAAAGGCAACTCTATTACAGATTAAACAAAGAGAAGAAGCAGTAAGGTTGGCCTTGGAGGAAGAGAGGGAGAGGAAGAAAAGAGAGGCTGATCTGCAACTAAGGAGTGAAAGGATAACTTTCCTAAGCTCCATGTGTTTCTCTGTAGAGGAATTGACTCCTCACAACAACGACACGATCTTGTGGACTTTCAAGAAAGAGAAAGATCAAATGGAGAAGAGAGAAAGAAAGCTGCAAAGGAGAAACCGAGGGAGAAGAAGAAGGAGGAGGAAGAAGTAGGAATCGCTGCTGTCAGGAAGATAGGTGATAAAGTATGAATGAAGGATTATCTAAGGGCTCATGGCTCTCTTGCAAACAGGTGGTCCCATGTCCGAGAAAACCTTGCAGCGACATGTCACTGACATTTGCTCAGGGAAAAGGAAAGAGATGTATAAAAGGGGACGGGGGGTGACCTTCAAACCAACACCTTAACCACAACCTCAACCCCAACCTCAACCGGAACCAATCTCTTTCCCATTTCCCATCAAAACTAAAACAACCTCTAAGCCTTATACACCTGAACCTACTCTTCCTCACCACAACCACCTCAACTACCCATCCTTAAACCCAAAACACTTCCTAGAACCGAAACACCACTACTTGCCCAAAAACCACCCAAACCATCCCCTCAGCCTTCAAAACATATCTCCTTAGAGAAGTTTAAGGAGATCAAGATGAAGCTCATTAAATGTACAACCTTGAGCGACATCTCTTGTGAGGAGGGGTCAGTCAAGCTAACCTATGTTGATCGCTCCTCATGTTTAAGGATTCCTATAAGTCTGATGCAGCCAATACATCCAAAGTCTCTCTGCATGCATGCACTAAATAACAGAAGTAGAAATGCTTCGGAAGTTTTACACCATGGACTAGAAATATTCTAAGTGTAAAATCTTCCGAAGCCAAGACCAACATCTTTCGAAGCCAAAAGTGAAGTCTTCTAAAGCTTCAAAGACAAATTCTTCCAAAGCCAAAGAGTGAAAACAGATTTCTTCCGAACATTTTAGAGATATGCCTTTATATGATGTACTTTACCATAAAGTTGGACCACCTTCCGCTGCTACTCTGTAAAGTCACCAACTTACATGAGTTGGTGAAAGGTCCATGCTTTTGGTAACTGTACATTGAGATTTAGTCCATGCTTTCTACTTTATGTACTTTTATCCTTTTTGTAATATATTAGGATGTGAGCTGTGGCATGTCATAGTCACAAGTCAAAAGGCAGATCTGCCTTTTGACTCTACATTTGATTTGTAGTTGTCTAGTCAATTGTATCCAGCTGGCCTTCAAAGTATGGCAGCTGCAGGATGTAGTATAAAGTATCTCAAGTACTTGTAAATTTATATCAATGCTTTGTAACTTGTAATAAAACTTGAGAAGCAATATACAACATTCTTGAAAACCAAATACTTGTGTTGTTTGTAATCTTGTTTTGTCTCATATTTACTTGTGTTCTTAGCATCTTTCATTAACAAGTTAATAGTTCCCTATTTGATCTGTTAAGTGTTCTAAGCAACTCTCCTCATTATGTTTGTTGTGTTGTAAGTGCATACCCTTCATCGGTCATGCATTTGATATCAGAGCATCTCAGGCTCTTGATATAAGATCTCACCATCTTAAGATCCCTCACACACACAAAATACATAACAACTCAAATGACAGCTATAACCAAAGCTAATTGGGAAACTGAAACTATGAAAAGTCTCCACTGATCACTCCTGAAGACTTTGATACTTGGTCTCAAAGAATGGAAGGCTTATCAAGTCTTAAGACTCCAGGATGTGGGACTCTGTTGTTGAAGGACCTTACATACCAAGCACCAATTCTGCTACTGGTGGTGGTATGATTCCTAAAGCTGTGGCTGATTACTCTGAAGCAGATAGAAAGAGAATAGAGATTGATCAGAAAGCCATGTTAGCCCTTCAAACTGTTCTTCCAAACTCCATCTATAGAGGCTTCAAGAAGTGCAAAACTGCCAAGCAACTATAGGAAGCACTGAAGCTGATGTATGAGGGGTCTACTGAAGCAAAGGAGAACAAGAAGGATCTCCTGAAGCAACAGTTTGAAAACTTCACCTTCAAGGCAGGTGAAACCATGACTCAACAATACTTCAGGTATGTTGAGATTGTGGATACTCTAATAGATGTTGGAGTAACTCTTGAGAATAGTGACATTGTAAGTAACTCTTGAGAACAGTGACATTGTAAGGAAGTTTATGTCCTCTCTTCTTAGACAATGGACACATTATTGTGTTGTTATCAAGAGGACTTAGAACCTTAAGACTCTTACTCTCACAGAGTTGTATGGTATTCTTAGTGGCTACCAGATGGTGATGAACATGCAGAACTCATCTGGTAACACCAGCAATCAACTGAGTTTAGCCCTCCATGTGGTTAAAAGGGAAAGCATTGAACCATAGCATCATCTTATATGCTTCCCTGACAACTCACAAAAGGGCCCTTCAATCACCTTCCCAGAGACTCCAAGGGAAAGCTACACTCAAGGAAGTCCTTTCCAAGAGACAAGTTGTTCTCATGCTTTTGTCTCTACTGATGTAATCTCAGGAAACTTTCTCTTCACTCTTTAATACTTGGACTGTATCCATCCAGATGATCTGTAGTACATAGAGATAGTCCAGCAGATGGCTCTTCTCACTCACAGAGCCAAGAAGTTCTACAAGAGGACAGGGAGAAAGTTCTAAGCAATGCAGCCAGTGGAAAGTTTGGGCTGGATAAAAGCAAAGTAAAGTGTTACAACTGTAACCAGATGGGACACTTTGCAAGAGAGTGTAAGGCACCAAGGACAAATGGTGGCCAAGGACAAACCAGACCAAACTACACTGAGAATGCCCCCCAGAATGAGAAGCCAAAGCAGCAAGTTGCAGTTGCTTTTGAAGAAGGACGCTTTGGTTGGAGCTTTCAGGTAGAAAATGCATCTCCAAACCAAGCACTCATGGCAGACCATGATGAAGCGAAGGTATTGGAACATCTTTGTACTCCTGATGCATTGCTAAAGTTAATAGATACTGGTCCTATAATTTAGAGATGAGATCTGATCTTGAGTCCTTAAATATCTTAAAAGCTGATTTTAAAAAAGCTGAAAATGATTATAAACTAAAGATGGAGGATTTAGAGAAAAACCATTTCAACTCTTAAACATGAGCATACAAACTACAGGACTCAGATCAAAGATCTCATTACTAAATTAACTGAATGATAGGCTGAGCTTGTGATCAGCAAAGCCATGGTAGAAAAATGTGTTCTTGAAGAAGAGAGCTTCAAGAACATAATATCCTCATCCTTGCATGCAAAAGTTTGTTATCAAAATAAGCAGGGACTATGATCTTGTGAGATAGCTCCTCCACACACAATCTTGTCTGTAAGATCTCCTAGGTGTGGAACTTGTGAAGATGAGCTTCCTCTAATAGATCCTATGACTGAAGAGGATGAAGAGGAGATGGTGGAGAATGGCTCTGAGAAGAGTGAAGAACAGCATTCTAAGAAGGGTCGCCACTCTGAGGAGAGCAAAGCTGTTGGGATGACCAAGTCAAGAAGAAAGAACTTGATCAAGAAGGCTTAAAGAAAGTCCAAAAAGGCTCAAGAGATCAAGGCCACCTTTAATTCTGCATGGAAACAAGTCTTCATCTCTGCAGGATTTGAAGTGGTAAAGGCTGAAGACACAAACTTGAACTCCATCAAAAGAGTTCTAGTTCATGTCCAAATTATCCCATCATCAAGAAGAAGGTTGATCAGTTGTGCATTACTGCTGTACAACCTGAACCATCCAGCTCCAAATGTAGTTCTAACCCCACAAGAACTGCCACAACATCTGCAAAGGTGAAGATGGAGAAGGAAAGTGATCAAGTTTAGCCTTGTTCACAAAGAAGAAGTCCTAGAAGGAAGAAAATGGACTGTGTTATGTGTGGGAGTACTTCTCATCTTGCTAACGATTTTGTTTACAATCTAAAGAGTACTCTCCACATGACCAAGAAAGAAACTTCTAAGAGTTTGGAGAAGAAGAAGCAAGCTTTGGAAGGAAAATCTGTTTCCTTCGGAAGCTCCAAAATGAAGAAGAAGACAAGTGGAAACTTGCCTTCGGAAGAAAATTTGGTCTCGGAAGAAAGTAATACTTCCGAAGCACTGAAGCCTGCTGTAGTGAAAGCAAGATCTTCCAAAGGTCTAGTCATCAAAACTTCCAAAGTCATCAAAACTTCTGAAGTATTGAAGGTCAAGTCTAAGCTTCCAAAGGTGGTGTGGAAGTCAAAGAAAGACCAAGTGGATGAAAGTTCTTCATCAACATCTGCAAATGATCCTTCTAGCATGACTATAGGATCAATACTGTTGCATTGTCTTCAACTTCTTTTTATGAGCCCAATACCAATGAGGCTTGGGTTTCCAAATGTAACTAATCATCTCTTTTGTGCAGGAAAAGCTCAAGACAAAGAGAAATATATGGATCATTGATAGTGGTTGTTCCAGGCACATGACAGGCAATAGGTCACTACAACAGTTTGAAAAAATTGATGGAGGACCAGTTGCTTTTGGAGGAGATGCAGGAGGTTACATTACTGGAAGGGGCAAGGTCACAAATGGTAAGCTCATCATGGAGAAGGTAAACTTTGTCAAGGAGCTTGGGTACAATCTTCTGAGTGTATCCAATTTTGTTATTAGAGTCATAACATGCTTTACACTAAGCATGAGTGCATTGTTCTCAGGCCCACGATGGTCATTCCTCATGAGCATATCTTGCTCAGAGCCCCCACGAAAGGCAACGTGTACAAGATGGACTTGCAAGAAACATCTCCCTCAGGAGAAGTTTCATGCTTTCTATCTAAAGCAAATAATGATCAGTCTTTCCTCTGGTATAAAATAATATGCCATGTAAACTTTAAAAACATGAATAAATTAATTTAGAATGATTTGGTAACTGGAATAAAAAAAGAGTTTACAAGTGATGACCACTGCGTTGCATGCCTGAAAGGGAAGCAACACAAGGTATCTCACAAGCCAAAGAAAGAAATTCCATCATTAATCACCTACACTAGTGTAATAAGTCTAGGAAGGACCTTATTGTTTGGTGATCACAGATGATTTTACAAGATTCACTTGGGTCTTCTTTTAGAACTAAGGATGAGACCCCTGAGATTCTGAAGAATTTCATCTTAAAGACTAAGAATCAATGTGATCACAAGGTCAAAACCATAAGAAGTTATCAAGGAACTGAATTCAAGAATCAAATCCTTGATACATTTTTTGATGAAAAGGTATTACAAGACAATATAGAGCTCCCAGGACTCCTCAGCAAAATGGTGTTGTTGAAAGGAGAAACATGACACTAATTGAAGTTGCAAGAACTATGTTGTCTGACTCTAAACTGCCATCACCTTCTAGGCAGAGGCAGTGAACACTGCTTGCTATGTGCAAAACAGAGTTTTAGTGGTTAAGAAACATGGTAAGACTGCTTATGAACTTTGGCACAAGAGAAAACCTTCATTGGTTTTCTCAGGTCATTTGGATGTCCTTGCACAATCTTGAATACCAAAGATCAAATTGCCAAGTTTGCTGAGAAATCAAATGATGGACACTTTATTGGATACTCTTCTCAAGCTAAAGCTTATAGAGTATACAATCTTAGAACTAGAGTAGTTGAGGAGTCAGTCAATGTGACTTTCAATGAGCACAATCCCAGTTTGAAAGGTTCTGGTCTGGATTGGCTATTTGATCTGGATTTAGTTACCAACTGTTTTAACAAATATTTTGAGAATGTTTAAGGATCTACAGATATATTACCAACAGGTGATCCTAACCCAAAATTTGAGCTCAGAAGACCTTCAAGTTACACATCTTCAGCTCCAGTGGTAACTATTCCTGCAAATAAAGCTTCTACCAACACATCAATGACAAATCCTGCTGATGCTTCTGGGGTGACTTCAAATTCCAGCTTAGAGGCACGAAACTCAGAAGAAGGAGCTTCAAATGTTGGAGAAAATAGTGGTGGTGAAAGTGATCAGGAATTTCTTGATGCTGATAACCACTGCATTGAAGACAACATCAATGATGTCACACACTCATTAGAATCAAGTCAATCTTGATAAGTGTGCTAATGTGGAGGGTGAATCTTCTTTGCCAGATCAAAATTTTCAAATTTAGATCTATCTAAGCAACTTGCTATGATCCCTCAGCTAAAGATTCACAAGTCTCATCCTACCACAAACATCATTGGAGATGTTGATTCAGGGTGAGAACAAGAGGACAAACCCATGAAGCAAATGTTTGTCTTCACTCTTGTTTCTTGTCCCAGATAGAGCCAAAGAAAACTGATGAGGCTCTAAAGGATGGAAGTTGGGTTAAAGCTATTCAAGAGGAGCTGCTTCAATCAAAAGGAAAAAGGTTTGAACCTATGTCTTCTTCCTCAAGGGAAGACTACCATAGGAACCAAATGGGTTTTAGGAACAAGAAGGATGATAGAGGACTTGTCATCAAGAACAAAGCAAGACTAGTTGTTCAAGGATATACTAAGAAGAAGGAATTGACTACACAGATGTTTTTGCTCCTGTGTCAAGACTTGAAGCTGTTAGAATATTCCTAGCTTTTGCTGCATTCAAGAATTTCAAGGTCTATCAACTTGATGTCAAGTGTGTTTTTCTTTATGGGATGATTGATGAAGAGGTGTATGTCAGCAACCACCTGGGTTTGCAGATCCTGATTGTCCTGATTATGTGTGCAAGCTTGATTAAGCTCTATATGGGCTGCACCAAGCACCAAGGAAGTGGTATGAGACTCTATCTTAGTATCTATGTCAACATGGCTACAAAAGGGGTACTAAAGATGGAACTCTCTTCATCAAAGGAACAGGAAATGATATAATGCTAGTTCAAGTATATGTTGATGACATTATCTTTGGGTCAACTAATCCAAAGCTCTGCAAAGACTTTGAGAAGCTGATGAAGGATAGGTTTGAAATGATTGCCATAGGGGAACTCAATTTCTTTCTAGGAATTCAAGTGAAGCAAGTTGAAAATGGCATCTTCATAAGTCAATCAAAGTATGTACAGGACATACTTAAAAGGTTTAATATGATTGATTGTAAGGTTACTAAGACACCCATAGCCAGAAATCACTCCCTTGGACCTGATCTTGAGGGGGAGTGTGTTGATGAGCATCTCTACAGGGCAATGATTGGGTCTCTTATGTACCTCACAGCTAGCAGCTAGATAGCTATCATGTTTGCTGATTTGTGCAAGATATCAAGCCAACCCCAAGATGTCCCACCTTGTCACTGTCAAGAGAATTTAAGATATCTCAAAGGTGTTCCATCACTTGGTCTTTGGTATCCAAAGAGTTCTGACTTTAATCTGTATGCTTATATAGATAAAGACTATGGTGGTTGCACTATGACTGCAAAGTCTACATCAGGGGGATGTCAATTTCTTGATGGAAGAGTAGTCTCTTGGCAATGCAAGAAATAATCCTGTGTGTCTGCATCAACTGCTGAGGCTGAAATATTTGCTGCTGCAAGCTGCTGTGCTCAAGTGCTTTGGATTCAAAATCAGATGCTGGACTATGGATTCAACTTTATAGAGACTCCTATTCCATAGACAACAATAGTGCTATCTCCATCATAGAGAATCTTGTACAGTACTCAAGGACAAAGCATATTAATATTAGGTATAATTGATTAGAGATAACTTTAAAAAGGGATTAATCAAACTAGTCCAAGTTAACACAAATTAACAATAAGCTTATCTGTTCACCAAAGCATTTGATGAGCAAAGATTTAAATATCTTGTATCAGCTATTGGGATGATTAACTTTGAATAGCTTTTCTTAAAACTAATCATATTTATTTCTAAAACCTATGTGTCCTAAGTTGTCTATTTTATCACCTTCATAAGCCCTTGTTTTTTTGGGAGAAAATGTTTCAAAGACTTTTCTTAGATTTTTGAAAATCTTGATCTTTCGGAAGATTCAAAATTACCTTCGGAAGAAGTTTATGTCTTAGCAAACAAAATTGCTTCAGTGATTTTACCTTCGAAGAAATTTCTGAAATATCTTCCGAAGCTTAAAATCAACTTAAGTACTTTGTATGTTTTCAAAGAACAAGTTTCTTCCAAAAGCACTTTACCTTGGAAGTATTTATTCTTTTTAGAATAAAAATCTCTGAGTGTAAATTCTCTTCCGAAGCAAAATTCTCAAAACCTTTGAAATATCTTCTGAAGCCAATTTGCCTTCGGAAGCTTTTTCTTCAGAACTTTCGAAGCAAATAACCTTCGGATGGTTTCTCGACTTCCAAGAAAACTAATTTTTGGGCAAAAGTAAACTACTTATCAGAGGTGGGACCGACATCCGGATTTCAAAGTTTATCCTCTTTCATTAACTTTGTCTCAAATCTTTTCACATAAATGCCCAACGGTTCCCCCCTCTTTCACTATCTTCCTCAATTACACTATTCCTTAAACCTAAATTCTCCCAAACCGCCTTTGTTCTTCATCTTTCTTCATCTTTAAGCTTCTAAAATGGCCAACCTAAAACTCATAAACAACCCTGATTTCTCCATGCAACTTCACAAACAACATAACCAGGTTGCTCTGTTAAGCTCTGAGAAAGATGAAAGTTTCTCAGATATTGCCGTTTCTTAGCTCTATCAAACTACTTCACCTTCTTAACAATTAATCCTACTCTCTATGAGGATCATCTGCTTGAATTTTGGAAGACCTACCAAGAGGTCATTATGGATGGGGAGAAGGCACTGTCTGCCACAGTGCAAGGGAGGACAATCTTCATCACTCCGGCCATCATCAACACTCACTTGCAGTTGGATGATGAAGAAGTTGAGTTGTCCTTCCCAAAGGAAGCTGTAAATCATTCCTTTGAGCAGATGGGCGATGAGGGAGATTTCTCTATAAAGACCTTCAAGAAAGGGAATGGCTCATCCTAGTGGAAATACCTGCTTCATGTGGTTATCCACAGCTTGTCAAACAAGCATGGAGGGTGGGACTAGATTCTTGAGGATCTCTCCTTCATAGTACATGGAATGGTTCAAGGGGTCAAGTTCAGGTTCCCTCAGTTTGTTTATACAAATTTGCATGCCAACTTGGACTCCTTAGAGTATTATATGTTTCCTAGATATGTTCAATACATTCTCAACTGTGAACTGGGTTCACAGTTGAGGGAAACAGATAATATTCTTAAATTGGGACAGATGAAGCCCGACATCTTTAAAATTATGAAGAAGCCAACTGTAGGCTTCTCAGGGGTAGAACAGCCCTTGTCCAAAAATGTTAGAGCTCATTGCTCAAGGTGACAACCTAGCAACACAAGCTAGTGTTGAACCTACACCTTCTACCTCCCAACCACCAAAAAGGCCACAAGTCACCCTCACCTACCAAAGAAAATCCAACGAACCCCTGATCAGCTATTGAGTCTGTGCAGGCCCCCATATACTGACCCACACAGGAGGAAGTGGACACTAGAGCTCCCACTTCCCCTGAGGAGCAAACCACTCCTATCTCTTCAACAATCATGGATGAGGTTCCTCATGCTCACCCTGATGAGCTCACAAGCCCACTACCTTAAGCTTTCACTCTGAGTCTCAACACTAAAGTGAACAACCTCTAGGGGACAGTTAGCATCCTCAGCCTTTAGACTTAAATCAACCCATTTCCAACCTCTCATTCTATACTGATGAAGACTTAGGTTTCAATGGGTACCATGAGTCTCTCTACTCTTCCCCTACTCAAAGAGAGAGAGTACTTCTGAGTCTCCTTTGTCTAGCCCACATCAGTTACCTATCACTGAGGTGGATACTTCTGAACATGTTCAGATATACATATGGAAGATGCTCTTACTTCTACAAGTGATTACATCATTAAACCCAACCATGGCAACTCAACCCATAGACACCTCAACTAAGGATGTCCATGTGCAGAGGAAATCCCATAGCCAAGAACTTGAGGTTGGTGGTGAGAGAGGAGAGGACTTCTTTGGTCCAATCATCTCATCCCCGAATGATGCTTCTGATGAAGATGAGTGGAATCTGAGACTAAAGGTGTAAAAATGTCAAAAACATGCTCATACTTAGTCTCTAAGGTTAGTCACCTTGATTCTCAGGTGACTACCCTGCATAATAGGGTCAATGATCAGCAACTTGAGATATCTTATCTCAGGGAAAAAACTAGTTGAGAGACCTTTAAGGGGCTCAACCAGGAACACAAGAACCTGTGAATGTGATTGACCTAACCTCTAGCTCACCTATGCAAGAGGGTGATGCTACCAAAAAGGGGGAGAAAGTCATTACAGTCACAGAACTGGAGTTCTTCAGGGAGTATGGACATTGAGGATTCACCATCCTCACTTGAAAGTATGCATACTCAGCAACTTCCTCAAGTTCACATTAATATGGACATTATAGACTCTGTCATTTGGAGTCTCTTTGAGGAAGGCATTCCAAGGGCTATGTCATCTCCACCTCAAGGAACTTCAAACAACATTATTGGATGGAGGTATGATGCTGATAGAAGAGCCCTCATTCTTCACAGAGTTCAAGGGCAGCAAGAAGTGTTCAATTTTCAGACCTTGAACTACTATGAAGGTCTTGACCTGATCACACATGCCACTTGTCAACTAAAGCCAATCAAGGCAATCTGACAGGTTAGCACTCAAGATTCAACACAGACAAATTACTGAAGAGTTCAGCCTTCGAAGGAGAAAAAGGCAATCAGGTAATGTCATTGGTCAACTGGATGCTGGGGCAGACCATGAGATAGCTTCACAAAGGGAAAACCTTGGGTGAAGGCCCTGTGATAGAGCCTGAGAGTCCTATCACACCAACAACTACTTCAAAAATTCATTCCCTTAGTGAAACACCTGCTAGTGAAGGTGTCTCACAACTCTCTCTGGCCAGAGCTTGGATGCTACACCAAGGAATGAAGGCCAAAGCTCTCTCCACCCTGAGTCACAAAGGTCTGTGGGTGAAAAAAGGAAAAGGATTCTAACTCCTGAGGAGATTGAGGAGGAGCAGAGAGAGATGAAGAGGAAGAAGGGGAGAAAGTTCCTCTGGGTCTTCAAGCTTTATGCAAGTTGCAATCAGGACTGCCCCCAGACCAAACACTCAAGAAGATGAGTTGAGGGTAGTCAAGATTACTTACCTGCAGACCAGGAACTATGACATAGATGAGATTATATCTCTCCCCTTAGAGCAATTAAATGAACTGGCTGACATGGAAGTGTCAAGAGAGATTGAAGGAAGCAGAGGATGCAAGGTTACTTCTCCAATTCAAAGTGAAAAAAGACAGAAAAGGTTATACAAGCATGCTCCAACTCTCTCCCAGTTCAGGAAAGCCATATGCAAGAGGATGGGGCTTGACACAAGAACCTCAGGTAGATAAGGAAACAGATAGGCAAAACATGATCAACTATCTGAGTGCCATAGGTCTCTACCAAGCATCTACACTACTTCCCTTGTCCTTTGAGTACATTGAGTTTGAGTATCTCAAACAGCTTGAACTTCAAGTGCTCAAGGAACAAAAGGAAACAAAGAAAAAGATGAGAGAAGATGCTGCAAAGTCAAGAGCCATCATCCAAAAGAGTATGAAGAAGTCTGCTGACAGACAAATGATGATTAGCTTCTTGAAGCTGTATGGATTCTCTGGAAGGAGACTTGGCCCTATGTCTCTATCCACAATGGATGAGCATATGAGAGTAATCAAGAAGAAGATAAAGAATGGAGAGCTGATTGACTTATACTCTCCTCCAAGTCAAATCCCACCTGAAGTGGAGGTTAAGGTTGAACAACCTGAGATAACACAACCTGGACCTCCTGTTGAGCCTCACAAAGCTTCATCTTCTGATCCATAGTAGGGTCAAACTCCCTCTCCTTCTGAACCTGTGAGGGAGGAACACCCAACTGAGAAAGACAAGGATGATCAACAAGGTGTTGCAGACCAGTCTTCTAGTTAAAGTCTTCTAAGAGGAAGAAGAGGATGGCTTCCAAACCAAAGTCAAAGAAGAAGAAGCCTGAATCATCCAGCTCCACACCTCAGGCTGAGTTAGATCAACCTGAGAAAGTGCATGAAGAGGCAACCCAATCAACTCCAATTCAAGTGGCTACTCTTGCAGCTGAGACACCCATCTTATCCTGGATCTTCACTACTAATCCAGAGAGATGGCATGTGATCAGAGATCAAGGTGTTGAGAATGTCTATACATGGCAAGACATAATCAACCTACCTCTGCATGATCTCTTTGAGATGAGAAGATATTATGAGAGTCTGAGTGATCTTGACCTTTGAGGTCAATGGTGTTCTTGAATAGGGACACGGTTTGCTTCCAACTTTCTTGCAATGTTTGGAGCATCTTCTTGTTTAATTCCTCATTTGTGTATTTCAACTTCAAGATATTCATCTCTGTTACAAGTTGCATAAATCTATGGAGTTGTTGAGGTATTGATTCACCCTCAATAGGATGAAAGGTTTCATATTGTGAATGATGGGTGTCCTTCCTAATGCTATCGATTTCATCACTCCCTTCACAGAGTGTATGAAGAATCTTCCACAAGGAATTTGCTGTTTTGTAATTCTCACATTTGATCAATATTTCTTCAGGTAAAGCCATACTAAGTATGTTGTATGCCTTAATATCGACTTTAACCTTCTTAATATCATTAGGTGACAGATCCTTTGTACTTATAGGTTGATTATTGTCATTATAATCCGGCCCAAGAGTGGGTGAAATATAATGACCTTCAGTTATTGACACCCATAAGTCAGAATCTGTATAATTCACATGATTCCTGAACTTGATTTTTCAGGATTTAAAATCTGCTTTTGTTTCCAACTTTGGAGGTTGGTATGATGATCCACCAAAGTTACACATGTTTTGATATTTTGAATCAAAAATTTGTTAATGTATTTGTTCAAATAAATTTGAACAATTTATGAATGTTAATCAATAACCAAGATCTACTATTCAATTGATTTGAATATTGACGCAAGTTAATCAAGCAATGAAACAGTACTTGCTGAAGGACAATTCACTGTTTTAATCAATTCACGAACAAACGATTTGCTTAAAAACAATAGATCTAATCAGCAAAAACTGAAAAATCTAGTGAAACAAGCAAATAATTAAACACTATTAAAACTAATAGATCAATCAATCCAAATCAATGAGAACTTGGCTCTGATACCACCTGTGAATCCAAGGATCGCAATCAGGATTTATCAGTGTTAATAAGGAATAAAGTTAATGTTTTCGGAATCAACATTAACCTTGTTTAATTGATTTAATTACTAAATATCAAATTTAATGAATAATGATTATGATAAACACAATGAGAAAACACAATTAATAAGCAAAAGAAAAAAGAATTTATTCAAACGTATTTCAATAAATTGATTAACGAATACAGATTAACAAATAATGAATAATAAATGCTTCGGATGTGTTGATGTTGATGTGATGGCTGCTAAGGTTTATGTTTGTGTGATTTGATGTGATGTTTGGGTTTGCCGTATTGATGCTTGGTTGTTTGTGTTCGTGTGTCGTCCATTTATGTGAAACCTAGGATCCATATTTATAGGCACATGTGTTTCAATTAAGGAAACACCGGATCTCTTGGGATTCAAATACAAGTGTTTGGAATCCGCAACTACATCCGCAGCTACATAGTCTTCCGAAGGTACTTTGTACTTCCGAAGGCATTCTATTCTTCCGAAGGTAATTGATCTACTGAAGGTATTTTATTCTTCCGAAGGTGTTTGCTCATCCGCAGGAGTGTGCTCATCCACAAAAGTCTTCACTTAAACTCTTTGATTGACTTCACTTGAGCTCCAGAGCTGATTGTTCATCCGCAGATGATCTTCGGATGTTTTTTACTTGTAAGAAACATATCTACGGAAGAACAAAATGTTCATCCGTAGATGTTCTTACACTTGATCAATTTCAGTAATTGACCAAAAATAATGTTTGTACCTGCCACCATACACAGATCAACACACATATGGGTTAACCTATCTACACAATGCATACATCAAAATAATGAATTACAATCATTTATTACAAGTATTGATTAAAGTTCTAAGCCTATACAAATGATCTAGATCTATTGTTCCTAGATTTAACACGCAAATACCAAGATTGATCCTGATCCGAAAGGAATATCAATTGACCAAACTTTATACAGATCTACGATTGGATCTTTGATGTATCTTACTGCATCTAGACCTGACACAATGTATGTTGTTTGTGTCTGTGCCAGGTATCTGAAGGAATCTCATCTTATTGTTCTCAAACGCATATTCAAATATCTCAAAGGAAAACTGGTTCTTGGGTTATGGTATCCTTATGAAGGAAACTTCAAGTTACATAGATATTCTAATAGTGATTATGGGGATGTTGTCAAGATCGTAAATCTACGACGGGTGGTTGTCAGTTTTTGTGTCCCATATTAGTCTCATGGCAATGTAAGAAACAAACAAATGTCTCAGTCTCAACTGCAGAAGCTGAGTACATAGCTGCATCAGTAGGATGTTCTCAAATCCTTTGGTTACAAAACCAACTGTTGGATTACGGGTTCAATTTTTTAAAACCCCTATTTACATTGATAACATCGCTGCTATGTTTATAACAACAAATCTTCTCAACATCAATCAAATACAGAACATATCAAAATTCGATATCATTTTCTCAGAGATAACTATGAAAAAGGTTTAATCAATTTGATTCAAATATCAACTGAAAAACAGTTGGCTGACCTCTTTACGAAAGCCTTTTAACCAGGAAGGTTTGAGTATTTGGTCGAGTCAATTGGTCTTATAATCATGTTTGAAAACTGGTTTTAATCATCAAAATTGAATAAAACCCCCTTATTTTAATAAGAAATTTAGAAGAGAAACTGTTAGAGTTGACTACCTGATTGGATCTATTGTGTGTGTGTGCTAAATAGAAAAAACAAATACAAAACTAGAGAAGTGAAAAACCAAAAGAGAACACTACAAAATGAACATATAAAAACATATAGTTTAGTTGTTTATTACCTATTTTAGGATTTAATCTGCCATTACAATATGTGAGAAATGATAGTAAATCAGTTTTAATCAGTTGCATACTTCACTCGTTAATAAAGTCTGACGTTATTAGGTATGAGTGTTAGATCTAGGAACAATATGTCTAGATGCTTTTGTATAGGCTTAGCACTTTAATCAATGCTTTTAATAATCTCTTGTAATTCATTACTTTAATGTATGCATTATGTATATAGGTTAACCCATATCTGTGTTGATTTATACGTATGATTGCAAGTTCAAATATCATACTTAGTCAATTTCTGGAATTGACTAAGTGTAAGAAGAAACCTCTACGAATGCATTTATGTTCTTCCGTAGATGATCTTCTTCAAGAAATACATCCGAGAATCTTCTACAGAAGAATACTCCTGTGCAGATAAGTCAAGGGTGTGCTATGAGACCGAAGACCCATGGATGAAAACTTGCACTCCAATGAAGAATACCAAGTGAAGAATCATACGGAAGGGTAAACTCCTGCGGAAGACAAAGTACTTGTGGAAGACCAAACACTTGTACTTGACTCATCAAGTAATTCAGGTCAATAAGTTAAACGCAGACTCCAAGAGATTCACTGTTTCCTTAACGAAAACCCTGAGCATATAAATACTAGCCCTAGGTTACACATCCAGGGACGGCAAAACACCACACATCATATCGATCCACATGATCAATCAAATACAAAAACCCTAGCAGTCGTCACATCAATATAACAAAATCATTAATACGTTCGAAGCAAACATTGTCATTAGCAATCATTATTTGATCATTTGTAATCATTAATTAGTTTTAATGAAATTCTTTTGAATCAAATCTTGTTACTTCATTTGTTGTGTTGATATCATGGTGTTCTTCATCATTAATATTTATTGTCTGTGATATTTAATAATTAATCAATTAAGCAATGATTAATGATCGTTCCGCAATCATTAAATCGAACCAAATCTAACACTAATAATTCCTGATTGTGATCCTTGGATTCATAGCTGGTATCAGAGCTTGGTGCTTATTAGTTTAGATCGATTGATCTATCGGTGTTATAATTGGTTAATTGACTGTTTATTTCATTAGATATATTTGTTTTCTGATTAGATCTATTGATTTTGAGTAAAATTGTTTTGGTTTGAATCAATTTTTAAAAAACAATAAAAGTGATTTGTCTTTTAGCGAGTACTGTTAAATTGCTCGGTTAACATTGATCTATATTCACATTAATTGAAACATAGATCTGTTTGTTGATTGATATTCATCAATTGTTCAAATCGATTGAACAAATACATTAACAAAGTCCTTGATTTGATATTAATAACCATTAAAAGATTAATTTGGTTTATGACCTTTATCACTTAATTATTCAATAATTAAGTTCTTGTCATTAATTAGTTGATTACCCAAAAGAAACTAAGATTTATTTGAACTCTAATACTTTGACTAAGATGTGTAACTTTGTCGGTGGATCATCATACCAACCTCCAAAGTCGGAAACCAAACCGGATTTTAAATCCTGGAAAATCAAATTCAGGAATCATGTGAATTACACTGATTCTGACTTATGGGTATCAATAACTGAAGGTCCTAATATTCCACCCGCTCTTGGGCCGGATTATAATGATAATAATCAACCCAGAAGTACAAAAGATCTATCACCTGAGGATGATAAAAATGTTAAAGTCGATATTAGAGCATACAGTCTTCTTAGTATGGCTTTCCCTGAGAAAATACTAATAAGGTGTGAGATCTATAAAACAGCAAATTTGTTATGGAAGATACTTCATACACTCTGTGAAGGGAGTGATGAAATCAGACGCATAAGGAAGGATACTCTTCGCTCATAATATGGAACATTTTATCATATTGAGGGTGAATCAATTCCTTATAACTCCATAGGTTTATGCAATTGGTAAATGAACATCTTGGAGTTGAAGTATACCAATAAGTAATTAAATAAAAAGCTCCACACTTTTCCTGAAAGTTGGAAGCAAACTGTGTCCATGTTCAAGAACACACTTGATCTCAAAACCACTGGTTTAGATTCATTGGTGGCTAAAGTTGAAGCTCTTGAAATGGTTGAAAAGTCAAGAAACAAGAGTATGAAATCACATGTCACTCCTTATCATTTTAAAGAAACTAAAAGAGCTAGAAGTGCTTTTATTTCTAACGAGGATAATGACAACTCTTGTACTTTAACAGAAAATGAAGAAAAATTTAGTTTTTATGCCTCAAAGCCTTCAAGAAATCTCTCAAAGTCAAAGTAAATCAGGAAAGAAAAAGGAAGACCTGATGAAAGAGGAGATGCATCTAAATCATCAGCAGAGTCTTCATCAAACAACAAACAAAGTATAGCCCATCACTGTGATTCTGGACTCTGAAGAACAAAAAGCAGCATTTGCAGCTTTCAGGTCAAGGTTTCAAGCTTACTTGGGTAGCACTTTAACACCTGTCAACATCTGCCAACAAGACCTAGAAGAACTTCATCCACATGTAGTAGAGGAAATGGATCTTTAGTGGCAAATGGAAATGATTACATATAGATCCAGCAGCAGTACCTGAGAAGAACAAAAATTTGGTTTGCAGGAAGTAAAACAACTAAAATGGTATTGATAAGTCAAACGTGAGATGCTTCAAATGCAATTTCTATGGACACTTCTCAAGAGAATGTAATCAAGAATCAACTCCTGACATGAGACAAAATCAGCAACATCAGTGTCATCAAAATCATTCTCATCAACCAACAACATCTCAAAGATCTTTCAGACAAACTCAACTAACCAACTCATCTCCACCAGCCGCAAATGCATCAGCAAGGCCTAGTAATTCAAAAGAAACTAGGTTGATCATTTTACAAGATGGAACTTATGACTGGAGCATGTATGAAAAGGAAGTGTTGGAAGAGAATTAAGCTCTAATGGCCAACATGGAGAATAAAGTTCCACATATGGCTAGAGAGGTAAGAAATAGGCTATGTTCATAATTATGTGTTTGGAAGTTGAAAGATATATAGTCCATGCTCAATTACTGGATGACAAAGTAAAAGAACAATGATTTTAAATGAATCTTATGTAGGAGAGCATAAACTATATCAAATCAAAATTAACTCTTTACCAAAAAAGATTTAGATAAACTTGTTTATTGAAATTACAGTTTAAAAGACCAAGTTGAGCATCTAACCACTTTCTTAACAAAATCCATGGCTGATCATGCATCAACTGAAGTTTCAACTTTCATCTCAGCAATATGAGAAATTATTAAATTTTCATATTGATTCAAAGAACATGCATGGGTTAGGATACAATGTTGTTGCACCCTCTCTGAATGATAACTATACAACTTTACCTGAAACAATGACAAAAAGTTTGTCAAATCATATTGTGCCATGCACCAAGTTTGAATCAAATCTAATCAACTGGTAATAACAATGATTCTATGGTGTGTGACACTAAGTCTTCTGAATCAAAACAAGTCAAACAAAATGACTCGGAATTTGACTTTGATGATTGTGATTACTTGGATGATTCTAATAAACATGATGATAAATGTGTCGATGAACTGGATATTGGTAAGAATGTTTCATTAGAACCAATCATTCCCAAAGTCCTTGAAGAAACCAAGATGCCATATCGTCCTAAGTGTAAGGATTCCTATAAGTCTGATGCAGCCAAAACATCCAAAGTCTCTCTGCAAGCATGCATTAAAGAACAGAAGTAGAAATGCTTCGGAAGTTTTACACCATGCACTAGAAATATTCTAAGTGTAAAATCTTCCGAAGCCAAGACCAACATCTTCCGAATCCAAAAGTGAAGTCTTCCAAAACTTCAAAGACAAAATCTTCCAAAGCCAAAGAGTGAAGACAGATTTCTTTCAAAGAGTTTTAGAGATATGCCTTTATCTGATGTACTTTACCATAAAGTTGGACCACCTTTCAGCTGCTACTCTATAAAGTCACCAACTTACATGAGTTGGTGAAAGGTCCATGCTTTTGGTTACTGTACATTGAGGTCTTCAGTCCATGCTTTCTACTTTATGTACTTTTATCCTTTTTGTAATATATTAGGATGTGAGCTATGGCATGTCATAGTCACAAGTCAAAGGCAGATCTTCCTTTTGACTCATCATTTGATTTTGTAGTTGTCTAGTCAATTGTATCCAGCTGGCCTTCAAAGTATGGCCGGCTGTAGGATGTACTATAAAGTATCTCAAGTACTTGTAACTTTCCATCGATGCTATGTAACTTGTAATAGAACTGAGAAGCAATATACAACATTCTTTATAACCAAATACTTGTGTTGTTTGCAATCTTGTTATGTCTCATATTACTTGTACAGTTCCGTTCCGTGACGCTTCACGGTTGGATCCACATCGCACATAAAAAAATATAATTTCATTTTTCCTTTCATAAATTATCGCAGCGGAATCATTAAAAATAACGTTTTCATCTCATCAAATTTTTTTGCAAAATAATACAACCGTTCCTTTTACAATATCATTTAACATTCATTACAAAAGCATTAAACATAAGGATGTCATCCAAAATACGCTGAGTAGCCGCCCCGTGCCATACTCAGCAACATACCTGCCAACTGGAAACACATTAAAGTCAGCGTTGCTGAGTGAGTTCTAGTTTTATAATAAAACAAAGTTTTCTATTGTAAAACCGTTCCTTACTTTCTTTCAAAATCATACGGTACCTTACATTCGTTCGTGATCATACGCCTATCCACCCAAGTCTGTCTTGAACGGTCTAGCAGGAACAAACGCTTTCTCAATCCTATCCCGTAATCCTTTAGGGCATCTGGGTAACCTAGTGGATTCATTAATAGCAATCTCTACCTCGAATGGCTCATCGATGTCCTCCTCCTAACATGCCACTTACAACAAAAAGCAGTAGGAACGAGACTACTACTAGCATCGCAATCAAATCATAGATGCTTAAATTTAAATTACCAGAACGTACCTGACGTCAAGTCGAAGTCCGCTCTAGTCTCCTCTCGATCATGGCCAAAGCTCTAGCCTTCACCCTCGGTTCCCTTTCCTCGCATCGGAGCTTCCTGCCTTGGACTTCTTACAATCCCTGCTCAGGTTTCCAGTCTCGCACAGTCGTAGCACTTAGTCGTGCGGCAATCCCTCGCTCTGTGGCCTTCCTTCCCACACTGGAAACAGACGTTCAGTCCCCACTTGCATTCCCCCTCATGGTCTCTACCACACTTTTTGCATACTTCTCTATTCTTTCTATTTCTTCCGATCATCGTCCCTCGACGTCGTACCTTCATACACAAATCCACCATCATTGTCACGCCTTCCTTTCCCCTTCTTAAACATAGGCTCGCTCCTCCCCTTCGTCTATTATCGCCATCGCCCCGCGCTCGTCGTACAACCTTCCCGCCCGGTCAACTACCGACCTAAACGTGCTTGTTGGGCAGCGATCATGTGCCTACGGATATCTGCCGGCAAGCCCTGAATATACCTCTAATCTTTCGCGAAAGAGGTGTCACCTGATCTGGCACCAGCCGTGCCATTTCGTTGAACTGGTAAATGGATGATTTGATGCGTCATTGTTCCCGCTTCCACCATCATGAACTCTCTTTCAAATTTAACCATCTCACGGTGAGGAAGAACTCCTCAATCACCAGCCTCTTCAACTCTGACCATCTCATCCTTCCAATAGCCCGACTACCTCAACATGGACTATGTTGTCCCAACCAGCACAAAACTGAGTCCTCGAAAGAGTGGGTAGCAAATTTTACTTTCTGATCTTCTCGACACTCGCCTGATATTTAAAACAGCTTCCATTTCCCTCACCATCGGTGAGCAGCAGCAGTGCCATTGCCATCAAAAGTAGGGGGCTTGCATCGTTGAAACTCCCCATAGCTACAGCCTCGTGCCACCTCCGGCGCAGGCTCTTCTCTTCTTCTTCTTCTTCCTCTTGTCATCGGAGAGAACCGCTTTAGTCTCGGGCCGTCTTCTCCTTTCGCCCGAAGATCTACCCCTTTCCTTCCTCTCCTCATCTCTAACAGTCTTTATCACTTCGGTCACCACAGACAGTAGGATCGTCCGCAAGACCTGATGCACTTCCTCCATGACCGCCTCTCTCATCGAGGCCATTTGATTAGCATTCTCATTACCGCCCTCAGGATGAGGGGTCTCGGGTTCTTCATGAACTACTCTTTCAGCCCTAGACCTTCCTCTTATGACCCGTGGTTCAGCACCACGTCCACCGCCACCTCCACCTCAAGGAGCTTTCAAAGATCTACCACTTGCCATTCTCTGACACACTGAAAGATTCAAACACCAACAAGGTCATTCAAAGGAACGGCTCAGTTTATGTCAAGTATAGTAAGTCCCTAATTACAGTGGCTAGTGTGATTAGCCACTTACTTTACTCTTCATACTCCGAGCATTACCTATCTTGACTACATCAGTATCTAAATCTACTAGCAACACATAAGCCATATTGTAGGATTCTATGTGCCCAAGACACGTAGAAATATGTGTGGTTAGTTACGTTATGATCCAAGTCGGGTTATACCCAATAACAAGCTTAACAAACACAAATATTTAATTGATGATATGATCATGCAATTAATGTTTACACCAATTTAGAAAATGGGTTTTCTAAACAAGTTGCATATGAGTGGGAACAACCTATTAGGATATTTTGTTCAATAATATATTTGAAGTGTTATTTAAATAAGTTAGATAACACCAAATAATAATGAGAATTTATAAGTTAATTTCTTAATTGTGTAACTTATATCAATTATACATACAATTAAGTGGTTAATTATATGTCTAGTTACAAGACTTTTAATATGTGTATGCTTGGTTTAAAAAAAGGGGGAACCTTTTTTTAATCATTTTGGCCCCCCCCCCCCCCTTGTATTTCATTGGACCTTTTTGTCTTGTAACTAACATACACATTTAACTAGTCTTGGAGACTCAAAACCCTCTTATCCATCTCATTGCATGCAACACACACAAAAACATCTCTCTCTCTCTAAACCTCTCGGCCAGGCAGCAAGTTTGGAGGGTTTTGTGGTTGATTTTGGTGTCATCTCCCTAGCAAGAAGTTGTGTTTGCAAGGAGGCTTGGGGTATACAAGCTTGAGGGCTCCTTCTCTTGGAGTCTTGGCCGATTTTGAGCATAGAACCTCCACTTTTCTGTCGGTTTTAAGCTGCTGGATAAGGTAGTATCACAGCTCATTGAAGCTGTGATTTTATGTAGTTTAACATATGCTCATATCTTGTTCATTCTCATATTAAAGATCCTTTTGATTTGGGTTTGTTTCTCCATCTTAAAACATCATTAAGAACATGAAATTTTTAGTTTATAAACATGTTATAATGCTATACGTCCGCTCTTTTGTGTAAGTTTAAATGGTCCAACTAAGATTTTGGTGTTCTAAAAGATTATAATCAACCTATTAGAGGCTGATTTTGGCTGATTTAATAAACCCCAAGTCTTCATAGTTATATCTTCATGCTTATGATTAAACTTTGAAAGATAGGAATGTCAAATGGTTGATATTTGGGATGTTGGTGTTTGGACAAACAAACCCTAATTTTCAGTTTATGTTGGCTGAAAATTTGGGTTTGATGGGGTTTATTTAGTTTGTGAATGATGTTTATGATTGTTCTATTGATAGTGCATAACCTAGCTTTTGGCCTTGTGTTGTTTGGATGATTGGAATGGTTGTTTTATTCATTCAATGGGTTGTAATATATATGTATTATTTGGGTTGTAATTATTTATTCATTTGGTTATGTAATTAATAGACTAGGTGCATTTCTTTTATTAGAAAAATGTATTAGGATACAATTTTTGTATAAGAAGATGCACAAGATCAAGACCCAAAGATGGACATCAAAGACATGGAACTTGAAGCATATGGATGCAAGTTCAAGTGGGGGTCTATGATGACCTCAATTTTGTGTTGATTTCAACCCTTAGGAAAGACCAAATGACCACCACTTGTGATGGGCAAACAAGTGTGGTCACAATAGTACCTAAGGTTATGCATATTATGGTTGTTTATGCTTATGCTTGTTTGAATGTTTGTTATTTGATTGTATGGTTTGAAATTTGACGCATTACAAACTAATAACAAACTTAACAAGTTATAAAAATGATGGTTCTTAATCATTAAAATGTAACTAAAGGTTATTAAAATGATTTAATGATTTTAAATATTAAAATAGGTTTAATCAAAGGACCATGGGTACCTTGTATTTGAAAGCATGCAAATACAAGTACATAGAGTTTTCTAAAACTAAAATTATGATATCTCTAAACTTTAACAAACAAGTTTAACACCATCCTTTTGCACAATACTTGAGTAGTCATTTGGAAACTCTAATTGGGATAAAGGTCACCTAACCATTTAGAAGGAACTTGTGATTTAAGGTGGGGATACCACATGTGGGTGGGATAAAGGTCACCTAACCACTTATGTGGGTAAACTCACACGTGTTGCAAGTAGGATAACTTGATTTGCAAACCATGTTAAATGGATCAACTAAATATGGTTTCCAAATGGTGTTGATGGGTTAACATGCCGACTTTACATATGATGTTTAAAGTCGATCCCATACCCTCAGAAGTTGCAAATGGTTGCAACCGTCAATCGTTGACCACCTTATTAATTTAAATCGTGGGATAAAGGTCACCTAACCACAATTAAATGTAATGTGGGTTCTTCGAGATTTTAATATAAAAAATGACCTTAAAACGCATTAATTATTAAAAAAAATATAGCAATATCGAAAATACTAAATAGATCTTTGTTAAATTTTATAGATGGCCACCAATAATGGACAATCATGATAACTCATCCGCGTCACCCAATCATACGAGCGATCCTCCAAAAGGAACGTCTAAATCATAACAACTTTATTGATTGTATCGAAACGTAGAATCGTTCTCAAACAAGAGAGAAGATCATATGTTTTAGACGAGCCTATCCCCGATCAACCTACTGGAGGATGATGAGGAGGCCTTCAACGATTGGCTGAAGTACACTGAGGACTCCGTCCAAGTGTCTTGTCTCATGCTAGCGGGCATGACTCCGGATCTCCAAAAGGAGTATGAAATCACGGAGCTTTATTACATGATAACCCAGCTGAAGGAAACATTCTAAACAGCAAGCAAGGTTTGAGCGCTTCGAAGCGGTTCGAGGCACTCCATGCATGTCGTATGGACGAAACCAATCGGTTCATCTTATGTACTTAAGATGAAAAGTCATATTGACCGCCTCGAGAGGCTTAACTGTCCCGTCTCGAAGGAATTTGGCCACGAATTTGATCCTTAATGGCCTTACCAAGAAGTTCGAGACATTCGTGTTGAACTACAACATGAATGCTTGGGACAAGAGCATTAGTGAGCTTCACTCAATGCTTAAAACGGCCGAGGCGGCCATGGGTAAAAGGGTTTTACCTATTCTCACCATCTATGAAGGTGGGACAAGAAAACGCCTCATCCCGCACCCAAGGCAAAGGTTGCCAAGGGTAAAGGACCCGTATGGGGAAAAGGGAAAGGGGTGGCAAGGGTGCCACCCAAACCACAAGAGAAAAAGCAAAAGGTTGTGCATGCCAATGGTCAAGTGTGGGAGGGGCATAGGAATTGACATCCTGTCCATCTCCAAGAGTTGAAAGCAAAGAGGGATGCCGGGCAGACCTCAAGTACAATATACATGATTCATATTGATCTTAATGTTACATCTTCTAACACATGGGTATTAGATACCGGATGTGGAACTCATATTTGCAATTTGTTGCAGGGTTTCAAAAGAAGTAGGGACTTCAATCAAGAGGATGTTAGTCTCTTCATGGGCAATGGAACCAAAGTCCAAGTTGAAGCTCGTGGGTACTACATCCTAAAACTTCCAAGTGGCTTGGATGTTATTTTGAAGAATTTTGTATGCTCCTAGTCTGACTAGGAACATTATTTCTGTATCCCAATTAAGACTTTATGATTATGTATTATCTTTTGTTGAAAATGATATTCATGTTTCTTTAAATGATATGTTCTATTTTAAAGCCATACCCATTAATGGTATTTATGAATTGGTTCATGAATATACTTTAAATAGTTCATTGTACAAACTAGCACCAAGAAACTCAAGTTGGATTTGAGTGATACCTATCTTTGGCATTGTCGTCTTGGTCATATAAACAAGAAACGTATACAAACACTTCAAAAGAATGGTCTTTTAAAAACGAATGAATGTGATTCATTTGATGTACGTGAATCTTGTTTACAAGGTAAAATGACTAAGGCACCCTTTTAGTGGAAATAACGAAAGGGCAAATATTTATTAGGAATCATACATTCGGATGTATGTGGTCCTTTTAAAGCCAATGACTAGGAATGGTGAAAGATACTTCATTACCTTTACCAACGATTATAGTCGCTATGGGTATGTGTACTTATTAAGGCACAAAGATGAAGCTTTTGAAATGTTCAAAATCTTCAAGAATGAAGTGGAAAATCAACTCAACAAGTCAATTAAAGTTCTCCGTACCGATAGAGGAGGTGAATACCTAAGTGATGCTTTTCAAGATCATCTTAGGAGTTGTGGATTGTCTCACAACTCACTCCACCTGGAAACCACAACACAATGGTGTGTCTGAGAGGAGGAATCGAACCTTATTGGATATGGTCCGATCTATGATGGCTAGAAGCACATTACCTCTATCATTTTGGGGTTTCGCTTTGCTCTCCGCGGCCCGTATTTTAAATATGGCCCCAACCAAAAAGGTGGAAAGGACACCTTTTGAGATATGGCATGGAAGAGTTCCATCCCTATCATACTTAAGGGTCTGGGGTTGTGAGGCTTATGTTAAGACTCCCACCCCAAACAAATTGGAAGTCCGATCCACAAGTGTATCTTTATTGGATATCCTAGAGATTCTATGGGATATTATTTCTATGATCCACTGGAACAAAAGGTGTTTGTTGCAGAAAAGGGTGAGTTCTTAGAAGCAAAGTTCTTTATGGAAGGAACTAGCAGTAGAATAGTGGATCTTAAGGAGGATCAAGAACCACAACCTGATACACGTTTGGTTGAAACTAGCACTCAACATGAGGATGTTGAGGATGATCAAATGGTTGATCAATACACACAAGACGTTCGCAGAAGTGGTAGAACTAGTAATCCACCCGAAAGATACGGATTTTTCATGGATGGATGCTATGTGTAGATTCAGATGAACCAACCACATACCATGATGCAGTGTCCAATTTGGATTGTGACAAATGGCTTGAGGCCATGAACGTTGAGATGCAATCCATGTATGACAATCAAGTTTGGGAACTTGTTGTACCACCTCTTAATTCCAAGGTAGTTGGAAGTAAGTGGGTTTTCAAGAAGAAAACCGATATGCATGGAAACTTGGATACTTATAAAGCTAGACTTGTAGCAAAGGGTTTCACTCAAACTCGAGGGGTGATTATGATGAAACCTTCTTACCTGTTGCGATGCTAAGTCTATAAGGATATTGTTTGCTATAGCTGCTCATTATGATTATGAGATTTGGCAAAATGTATGTCAAAACGGCTTTCCTAAATGGATATCTTGAGGAAGATGTCTATATGGTTCAGCCTGAAGGTTTTGTCAATCCAAAACATCCTAATAAAGTATGCATGTTAAAGAAATCAATCTATGGATTGAAACAAGCATCGAGAAGCTGGAATCACCATTTGATGAGGAAGTAAAGAAATTTGGCTTCATCAAAAACGCTGATGAGGCTTGTGTGTATAAGAAGGCTAGTGGGAGCACAGTAACTTTCCTAGTATTGTATGTTGATGACATACTACTATTTGGAAATGACATTCCAACCTTGGAAGGTGTAAAAACCTGGCTTGGAAGTTGTTTTTCCATCAAGGATCTTGGAGAAGCCGCCTATATTCTGGGAATAAAGATCTATAGGGATAGATCAAGGCGGTTTATTGGTTTGAATCAAAGTGCATACATTGATAAGATCTTGAAAAGGTTCAAGATGGACAACTCTAAGAAAGGTACCGTACCTATTCAAAGAGGAACGATATTGAGTACGACTCAATGTCCTAGCTCAAGGGATGAGCAAGATAAAATGAAAGCAATCCCATATGCATCTGCTATGGATCCATCATGTATGCAATGATATGCACTCGACCGGACGTGTCATGCGCCTTAAGCATGACAAGTCGTTACCAGCAAAATCCTGGAAACAGTCATTGGATGGCTGTTAAGAACATACTTAAGTACCTAAGGAGGAAGAGATGTTCTATAGTCTACTATGGATCGTGTGTGATGAGGAACGTTAATTGTAAAAGGTTACACGGATGCAAGTTTCCAAACCGATCGTGACGATTCACGATCACAATCGGGATACATTTTCATTGTGAATGGAGGAGCGGTCTCTTGGAAGAGCTCCAAGCAGGATGTGGTGGCTCTATCAACTACAGAATCAGAATATGTCGCCGCCTCATTGGCAGCTCAAGAAGCTGCATGGTTGAAGAAATTCATTGCCGATCTAGGGGTTGTCCCTTCCATTCAGGAACCCTAGAGATCTTTTGTGATAACGAGGGTGCGTTGCTCAAATCAAGGAAACCCGTGCTCATCAAAAGACTAGGCACATTGAGCGGAGATTCAACTACATACGAGATGAAGTTGAAAAGGGAAAGATATGTATTCGCCAAAGTTCACACGGATCAAAACATTGCGGATCCTCTCACGAAGCTCCTTGAAAAGGCAAAGAATGAAGGTCATACTTCTGCCATGGGACTTCGATATTCTTGTGATTGGATTTGATCTGTAAACTTTGTATTTGGATATGTGGAACTCTTTATTATTTGAATAAAATTATTTGTTGTAATGTTTCAATTAATGTTCCAATTTAGCATGTTTAATCCATGAGTAAATTGTTTACTCTAAATGTCCGTAGTCGTTCATACTTGTGGGAACAAGTGTGAGGGTAAGATTATTATGAACTTGGATTGGTTGATATTCATAAGGATGAATATAGAGCAATGGGTTGCTACCAAGGTTCGTAGATATTTATGGGATACAAATATTGGACTAACCCGCATCTCAAATTTTACTACATGGAATCTTATTGATTGATCATAAGTAAATTTGAGTAAAGGCGAATATCATTTGGTATCCTCCGACCTGAGATACATATTGGGTTTTGATATTCACCGAGTATTATACCTTGAGCTTATTCTTCACTGTCCTGAAATAGTGGATAGCACATAAGGGTATGTTTAGGTATGACACGAGGTGTTTGTGAGAAACGTATGTAGTCAAGATGGAATTTGTTCCTCTTATTCGTTGAGAGTTAGATGTCTAAGGCCTGATAAGTTAAATCAACAAGGAATGATCACTCTGTGTTCTTGGATTTAACATGACATCTGTAACAAAAGGATAGATGATTGATTCACCTAAATCATTTCAAGTAGGATACTTGAATAAGATGATGTTATTGAATGGCTATAAGTCATGCGTATTAAGGGTAGTAAACCGTTGTTAGGCGGTATTTACTGCTTGCATAATCTTCTATGAATCTTGGGCAAGTGGGAGATTGTAGGATTCTATGTGCCCAAGACACGTAGAATATTGATGCGGTTAGTACGTTATGATCCAAGTCGGGTTATACCAATACCAAGCTTAGCAAACAATATTTAATTGATGATATGATCATGCAATTAAATATTTACACCAATTTAGAAAATGGGTTTTCTAAACAAGTTGCATATGAGTGGGAACAACTTATTAGGATATTTTGTTCATTAATATTATTTGAAGTGTTATTTAAATAAGTTAGATAACACCAAATAATAATGAGAATTTATAAGTTAATTGCTTAATTGTGTAACTTATATTAATTATACATACAATTAAGTGGTTAATTATATGCTAGTTACAAGACTTTTAATATGTGTATGCTTGGTTTATTAAAAAAGGGGGAACCTTTTTTTTGAATCATTTTGGCCGCCCCCAACCCCCCTTGTATTTCATTGGACCTTTTGTCTTGTAACTAACATACACATTTAACTAGTCTTGGAGACTCAAAACTCTCTTATCCAATCTCATTGCATGCAACACACACAAAACATCTCTCTCTCTCTAAAACCTCTCGGCCAGGCAGCAAGTTCGGAGGGTTTTGTGGTCGATTTTGGTGTCATCTCCCTAGCAAGAAGTTGTGTTTGCAAGGAGGCTTGGGGTATACAAGCTTGAGGGCTCCTTCTCTTGGAGTCTTGGCCGATTTTGAGCATCAAACCTCCACTTTTCTGCCGGTTTTAAGCTGCTGAATAAGGTAGTTATCACAGCTCATTGAAGCTGTGATTCTATGTAGTTTAACATATGCTCATAGCTTGTTCATTCACATATTTAAGATCCTTTTGATTTGGGTTTGTTTCTCCATCTTAAAACATCATTAAGAACATGAAATTTTCAGTTTATAAACAGTTATAATGCTATACTTCCGCTGCGTTTTTGTGTAAGTTTAAATGGTTCAACTAAGATTTTGGTGTTCTAACAACCCATCACATATAACATGCGCACATAATACCGGTTAACATTACAAAAATACCTGATGGCACGAAGCTACTCAGATTGGCATCCCATTCCCTTTTCCATCCCATTCTCAGTATAAGTTAAGGTTTAGTTTGAAAATTTACCCATTTCACTTAAACTTTGGCTCTGATACCAACTTGTAACGCCCTGTTCCCGGGACGCTTACAGTGGATCCTCATTGCACATAAAACAATAATTACATTTTTCCTTTTAAAATTGTTGCAGCGCAATCATTAAAAACAACATTTTCATCTCATCAAAATACTTTTGCAAAATAATACAACCGTTCCTTTTACAATATCATTTTATATTCATTACAAAAGCATTAAACATAAGGATGCCATCCAAAATACGCTGAGTAGCCGCCCCGTGCCATCCTCAGCAACATACCTGCCAACTGGAAACACATCAAAGTCAGCGTTGCTGAGTGAATTCTAGTTTTATAATAAAACATACTTTCTTTCGTAAAACCGTTCTTTACTTTCTTTCAAAATCATACGGTACCTTACATTCGTTCGTGATCATACATCATACGTACATACAGATTGTTAGGACCTGGTATTTGAACGAAATACCTAGTGATTAGCGTGTTAAACCAACTCAAATAGTGCAGAATCCTATTTGATTGGCGATCCAATCAGTGAGAACACACGAAGAATCAATCAAGAATGAAATCTAACGTTAGAAGTCGATTAGGAATCGATCTAATGTGTTCTGTGAACTTGGAGAACGATTTGGGAGGTCTCTGGACGGCTAGGGTACGTCTGGAATCGTAATGGTATGAATGCTTACGTTTTTCCACGAATTGGGTCTATTTATAGGTTAGTATTGTTCAATCGTGCGACTGGGCCATAAGTATGGTTCAGTCGTGCGATTGAACCATGCCATTGATTCATCTGCATGACTGAGTGTTCAGTCGTGCGACTGAGCCAATCTTATGTGTCAATCATACGACTGATCCAGTCTCCTGGTTCAGTCGTGCGATTGAGTCAATCGTATGAAGTTATTCATGCGTGTGGTTCATTCGCATGGACCATTCACATGAGAACTCATTAAGTTAAGTTTGAATGTTTTAATTAATATGACATTATGTGTAACCATTCAAACAATCATAAACCAATCAATTCAATCACGACTCATTAATGAAATATTAAACATTACAAATAACAAACAATCCATGTCATTTCATTAATCAATACAACTTACATCATAATCAGAAAGACAAGATCTATTACATTACAAATCATGATCTAGGGACATACATGCATCCACAACTCCCCTTGGACCTAGATCTATCTAATCTCTTGTCTTCTCCATAACCTCCTTATACTTCTTGTACTTCTCCTCTTTGGTGACTCCCGCGTGAATCTCAAACGCAAAGCAGAGTCGTATAACGTTTTGGAACTGGAGGGCTTGTACAATATCTTGCGTGTCATAAAACAGTGGCCACTTGTATAATGTATAGACATCATTAGCAGACAAGTTAGTTAGCCACATCGGGTCGAATACCCTGATTGTATCCATTTGTCCCTCTTTTTTAAGACTATGACCGCTTCGGCTGTTCTCCAATCATAGTACCACCATTTGAAGGGTGGAGTGAAGTCCTGTGGCATTTCCCTGAGAGGGATTCTCGACATAGTGCGCGGAGGACTCCACTTCAAACACAATCTTGGGCTTGCCAGTAATGGTCATCAACCTCAGACCTTCTTATGTACCTAGTAGGCTGTTGGGGTCTGAAGTTAACCCATCTGGTGTGGTACTCCTTCTTAAGGGCAGCCTCGAACCAGCCTGACATTTTCCTTGGTCAGCATACAAAAGCTTTAGCTTAGCCAGCTGGTTGAGCTCAAAACCAGGTAGAGTCTTCAGATCATGTGGAAATCTGAAGTACTCTATGCCCTGTTCCCTCTTAACTGCATACGCGTTAAGATCATCAAAATAAGCCCATGCTATAATCCTGCCTGACACCTTGTGGTGTTTCTTGACTCTGTAGAGCTTGGTGTAGGCATCTTTCTTTGGTGCAGCACGTTGGGCTCTCACTTCTTCAAAACAGGCAGCCCACTCAGCCTTTCGAATGTCTACGTCATCATTTGAGGCTTGGGCTGTTCCTTCTGCCTTTTCAGTTTCCTGCTCCATCTTGTTCAGTACCTCAAACGTATCACTGACTAGGGACTCACCCAGATTGGGACCACATTACCCTCGTTGTCAGCATACTGAGGTACTCTTCTGCAGTGATATCTTCGACCTCGACTTCATCAACATCATTTAGCTCTTCATCACTAGTCGAATCAACTGTTGGAGCATCTTTGACGATTTCATCCGGATTGAGTCTGAACATCTCTGCCAGTTGCTCGTTAGATAGGTCATGAATTATTTCCCCTTCTTCAGGGGTATAACTCACAGACCTTCTTACAATCCCTTGCAGATCAAGAATCATGGTTAGTTGAGTCTTGACCTGTTGAAGGGGAGCAATATCAAACTCATCTCTTTGAAAATTTGGATCTGTTTGATTTAAACATTCAACACATAAATCATTAGTAAGTAATCAAACAAAATTACATTAACTTAATATATAAACATTCAAAACATTTGTTTTCAGTACATGATTCAAACACAAAAATAAATAAATACATAAAACATCTAATCTGTACTTTTGTCTTGAATCATGGTCTCATCGCTCGGAGGAGCAGAGGTGGTAGCTGACTGGTCCTGTCGATTCTTCGATCTTCGTTCTTGACCTGAAGCAGAGGCCGATCCTTGCAGTCGCATCCCCTCCTTCTGCTTCGTCATCATCATCCTTTCCCTCTGTCCTTTCATCATCTGTTTCTCCTCATCCTCTCATCCTCCTCATCCTCATCATTTATCTTAATCCTCGTCATCACCATCTCCATCATCTCCATCACCCTCCTTATCTCGACTCTCTGTGCATCCATCAGCTGGGTCTGCTGCTCTATCACCCGAGCCTGCTCTGCCATCTGCTGAGACTGGGCAGCAGTCAGGTCGGTCAGCTGGCGAATCTGTGCAGCTTTCTCCTCATCTGCAGCTAGCAAGCGCATCACCATACGGTTTAGCGCCGACAGCTGTTCCTCTACCCCGATTGGAGGTAGAGGAGATCCATACAAGTGTGAGGACTGGGCTGATGGTCCTGCATGATGTGAGGTGGTGGTGGTAGTGGCTGTGGTGAATATGGGTCGGTAAAATGGTGAGGTGATGTAGGTGTAAATGGTATGGTGGTGGATGGGAAATGTACAGTGGTGGTAGGTAAGGTGGTGGCTGTGGTAGCAGTGGTGGATGTGGTGGCTGTGGTGGGGGTGGTATGTCAGTGGAGGTGGTAGTGGTGGCTGTGGTGGTGGAAGTAGAGGCTACAGTGGTAACGAAGGTCAGTCGACGCTTCTTCTTCTTCATCCATGGGGCTGAGCCATCCTCTTCCTCCTAGTCCCAGTGGAAGTGGATGCTCCCCCTGCAGCTCTGCCTGCTGAACCCGGAGCATAGCTCGGGTCAGTCTCTGTCTCTCTGGAGTCTCGAGGGTGTTCACCAACCACCCTTAGCCCGTGTTCTGTGGGAACTACCTTGCTTCCCACAGTTCTCGTGAGGGGCTCCTCATCAGACTCCTCCTCCTCCTGATCACCAACAACAAACTCCTGATGAAAACCGGCCATCTCAGCAACCTCTCCGGCAGGGGCAGACCCCAGGGGAATAACATCTGAATCAGTGCCTCTAGGTGGAGCAGACATATCATCCCCGACGTCTCCGCTATCATCATCATCAGAATCCATCTCTGGGAGGAGCAGCCTCTCATCATCAGAGTCACTGTCCTCATGACGCCATTTGCGTCTGCCTGGCGCCACATACCTCTCGTTGGCCAGGTGGCCAATCAATCTCTTCACTTGGGGCTTCACCTGCTTCCCCCTATAAACCCTCATCCGACCCAGAGTCGTATCATCCATGATCTCTAGAGCCACTGCATCATGACTCTCTTTGGGCAGATGTGGCAGCTTCTCGTTGAAGACGAGCTGTAAGAACCTGGGGTACATACAAAACCCCTCCTTTCCCTTGGCCTCCAAGTTCTCCACCAGGTAGGAGAATATCATGCTAGAAAAGATGAAGGGGTGGTTCAGCACCAGTGCCACGTAGGCATTTTGGATCTGGTCTGAGAGGTCGTCGAACCCACCCCTCCTCGATGCAACACACTTGAGGATCACGTGTGCTAAGTACTTGTACTGGGGGCTCAGGTTGCTCTTGTTGAGCACGCCTGAGTTGATGTCCCCAGCGTACTTTATCCTCAGAAAGCATCCTCGCACTGTCAGTGGATGTAAACTAGTAGGATGATCAGTATCATCCCCAAACTCGAGGACCCTCTGGATGTCGGCAGTAGTGATCTCTATATCATGGCCCAGTATAGAGCTCCTAATGCAGTAGGGCTCGCGGGAGCGGTCCACAGAGGCATTCTCCCAGAATGCCTGATGGAGTGATCTGTATGGTGTGCAAGGCGTGGAGATAGCCTTATGAATCCTGGACCGTCTAAGAAAGGCTATAATGTCGGTGAACTCGGCCCCGTTCCTGGTAGTGTGATCCAAATGAGCACAGATGTTGTGCTTTGGATTTATGGACCATCTCTCTGCCATTTTCCTGAAACATACATGACATAGAACCATTAGTACATAAGACATGAAAATTATGTTCTAAGTGTAATGTTGAAACTCATTCTGATTCATTCGTGCGAATAAATCATGCGACTGAATTCAGTCGTCTGTTCTTTCATGCGACTGAACTCATTCTGGTCAATGTGACATGCGATTGGGTTCAGTCTGCTGACTGAGTCTGCGAATGGTTCAGTCGGCCGACTGAGCTCAATCGCATGTTTCATTCGGGCGATTTGCCCATCGCAAGTTTCAATCGTGCGAATGGAGTTCATCCGGGCGACCAGTCGCCTGTCCTGTAGTTCAGTCGCCAATCGTTCGAATCTTCAACAAAACATGTGTTTTAACTCAGATAACCGGTTCAATAGACTCGCATTCTTGTTACTAATAACCTATTAGACTTAATTTTAACATTTTGCTTAGTTTTGATAGGTTATTAGATCTTCCTAGTCTCGGTTCTTGTTTCACAGTCGAGTAATCAAAATTAGGGTTTGAATCTTTCATGTTTTGGTACGATGAGTCTTCAAACTACCTGGATAATCAATAGCAAGAGTCAGTGAATGAAGATCAAGACGAAAACAAGGTCTGATGAAAATTTGGCAGCGTAACGGTAGGGTATGCGATTTGAGAGCGTTTAGGGTGTGGTGAATGAAATGCGATCGACTGTGCCCTTTAAATATTGAAGCTGAGTTCAGTCGGCCGACTGGCCTCAGTCGCCCAGTTCATTCGGGCGACTAAGGTTCAATCGTGCGATTGGCCCAGTCAGTCGCAGGCTGTTGACCGACTGAGGTTAGTCGGTCGACTGACTCAGTCGTGCCTTTCATTCGCATGTTCAGTTGACCGAATGAGTCTCAGTCGGTCGACTGACTCATTCGCCCCCTTCCAATTGGTCGAATGGGCCATTCTGATAAGCCATTCGTGTGAATGAAGGCCATTCGCATGGTTGGTCCATTAGCATGGTCCAATCGTGCGAATGGGTCACACTTAGTTAATTTTCTGCCATTTTTTTCAATTTACATTTAAAACCCCTTTTAACTCTTGAAATTAAACTTATGAGCCTTTGATCATCTCAGACATGATCATTTTAATCTTGAAAACATTTTGATCACCTCAGACGTGATCCTTTTAACCAATTTAGTCACCTCAGACGTGACCCTTTTAAACACTTTGTCACCTCAGACGTGACTGTTTTAAATTTTTAAAGCACATGTGGTCATCTCAGACATGACCCCTTTTTAGTGAGTTGATTCCTTACTGATTTTCCTGATGTAGTCCGACAAACTAATAAAATTAAAATTAAAAACGACTAACTAACTTAGAAATTTTAAACTAATTACTCAAACAAACTTGTTTTTGGCTTTTTGTGAGAGATAAATCCTAAGATAGACATCTACAGGATTTGGTTCTGGAATAGACGGCTTCAACTTGGATTGACCACACCTGGACCAATTCAATTTTGGAATCATACAGGCAAGTCAAATCATTTGAGACTTGTTATCAAAATCTTTTGATGCTCAATTCTCGGTGTTCATCCAGAGTCGTTAGCAACTTAAGGAAATCATACTGGAACTCTTAGATTGTCACATTGATTTGAACTTTTGAGAAATGCAGCCACAATGATTGTCAATATGTTTGTCCACTTAAATCCATACACAGACTTTTGACACAGACTGGTGACTGATTTAGGTTTAATTATTTCAACTAACATTTGTGGATCCCACACTTATATGGTAATCAACATTCCTCAAGAGCTTTTGAGCGGTCTACGGGTATTATTACAAGAAGAGACTATTCTTAGAGCTTTCAAAGAGAAGCCTGTCCTCAGGTCAGTGCCATCGCACAGCAGAGAGGCGGCAAACAACAATGAATTCTAGAATATCTAGGTTATGCTTATCCTCAGGTCAGTGCCATCGCACAACAGAGAGGCACACAACCTATCTCCTTGTTAGAGCAGCTTATTTTATTTTGCACAAAATGCACCAACAACATAAGTCATTAGCTTTATAGCATTTGTCTTTCATTTTTCTTTGCTTTGCTCTAATTATGGTCATCCGCACACATTTGTGGCGTTTAAATGCTCATTACCCCTTATTGGAATATTGTTGATTGTGTTAACCAGTGATCAGATGGAAGCCCACAGTCAGTTGAACAACTTAGTTTGATCTTGAGTTCACCAGTCAGGTCTAATCATCTATTGTGTTGAATCTGCCGACATATCATTTGTGGTCTAGCAACCTCTAGGTCTACTTTCTTTGTGTTACCTTCGGAGTTACCAGTTTTCTATCATCTTCCCTTTTGTATTGCCTAGACTACACAGACTTATACTTTAATTTTTGCATCTTTTCAAAACTTAAATTTTTAAAGTCCCTCTTGATTTGTTCCTGTGTACTATCATTTTCCAAGGTATTGAATCGGTATCAACGATCTACCTTATATCCGCTATTCACTCCTTCTCCCTCGTTTTTTTTTTTTTAATGTTAACCTGCTGACATATTCTCCCCCTAAAATACTAAAATCATTACTGGTTTAATTATTTTAGGATTTTAATAAACAGCAAAATAACATGAGTTTAAATTTAACCGACGAAAATAAACAAATAAAATGAACTAAAATGAAAAACTTTGACTAAACTACATCGGACTACACATTATTATCATCAGGAATTACCTCACTTTTCTTTTTAACGCTTTTGACCTCTAGCAAATATTGAAAACGTGGTTTATCAAAGGCTTTAGTATAGAGGTCAGCGCGTTGAAAATCAGTATTAATTTTTACCACATCAATTAAGTTCTTTTCAAAACAGTCTCCTATGAAATGGTATTTAATACCGATGTGTTTGGTCTTTGGATGTTGGACCGGATTTTTAGTTACTGCAATTGCAGCAGAGTTATCAACAAAAATTGGAGTAGACGAGAATTTTAAACCGTAATCCCGCATTTGCTGTTGAATCCAGATGATTTGTGAACAGCAACTTGCAGCAGCAACATATTCGGCTTCACAGGTTGACAATGCAACCGATGTCTGCTTCTTACACTGCCAGGTAACTAATCTTCTCCCAAAGAATTGACACCCTGCTGATGTAGACTTGTAGTTCATCTTGCAGCCCCCGTAATCCGAGTCACTATACGCGGTAAGCTCAAAGTCATCATCATGAGGATACCACAATCCAAGTGTGGGTGTACCCTTCAGATAACGAAAAATCCTCTTGACCACGATTAGATGGTTGACCTTAGGTTTAGCCTGATATCTAGAACATAAACATGTAGCATACATAATATCAGGTCTTGAGGCAGTGAGATACATAAGGGATCCAATCATTCCTCGGTACATCGTGGCATCTACAAGATCTCCATTCTCATCAGGTGCTATATCGTGATTTGTTGCAAGTGGAGTCCTAGCAGCAGAAGCATTCTCCATGTCAAAGCGACTGAGAATGTCTCCTACATACTTGGTCTGATGTAGAAAGATCCCATTTGGTGTCTGATCCACCTGTAACCCGAGAAAGAACTTCATCTCCCCCATAGCACTCATCTCAAACTCTTTCTTCATCACTGCTTCAAACTCTTTTCATAACTCTTCGTTCTTTGAGCCGAAGATTATGTCATCAACATAGATCTGTACAAGCAGTAGGTCGCCATCCTTTTCTTTAATAAACAGTGTGCAGTCAATGACTCCCCTGCGAAAGCCGTGTTTCACAAGATGAGTCGAGAGTTTCTCATACCAAGCTCGAGGAGCTTGATGAAGCCCATAAAGCCTTGTCGAGCTTGTAAACTCTATCCCGATGATAAGGATCTTCAAATCCCTCGGGTTGACTTACATAGACTGTTTCCCTGATTTCCCCATGAAGGAATGCACTCTTCACATCTAATTGGTAGACTTTAATCTTCATGTACGATGCATAGGCAAGGAAGATACGAATGGCTTCCATCCTTGCCACGGGTGCAAACACCTCATTGTAGTCAATCCCCTCGACTTGGCGAAAACCTTGAACCACCAATCGAGCTTTGTTCCTGATAATGACCCCTTGGTCATCCTTCTTGCATTTTAGTACCCATTTGGTGCCGATGACTTTAGCACCTTTAGGTCTATTAACCAGAGTCCATACACCTAACTTCTTGAACTGCAGAAGTTCTTCTTGCATGGCACTCACCCACGCCTCATCATTTAGTGCCTCACTGACATATTTTGGCTCAACCTGCGAGACAAAACATCGATAAGCACCATCATGAATGTAACCCTTCTCCATAACCGAGGCGTAATCAGCTGAGTATAGCTGATTTCGGGTTTGTACTCCTGATCTGACATCCCCAATAACATTGTCAAGGGGATGATAGACGTTTAGTCGTGATCCTGGAGTAGTAGGAACAGCAACCTCAGAACCTAGATTATGAACATGTGGTTCTGCATCTGAGGTAGTTGGAGTTTGAGGTTCCGAAGTCGAAGGTGCATCACTTGTAGATGCTTGTGGACTTTCAGGAACTGGAACCTGTTCCTCCTGACTGTTCTGGTCATCTGCATCAGCTTCATCTTCAGAGGAGGAGTCACTGTCATCACTACTCCCCCTGACTGAGTAGATGATTCTCCCTGTGTGCTAGATGGTGTATTCAGGATATCATACATCATCCTAGTAGCTAACTCATCATCCGAGGGAGAGAGAGGGATGTTGAAGGACTTGAAGAATCCATCATAATCGAAGAAGTATGCGGGTCCTTTGCCTGTAGGTGGTGTGGTATATCTCTGAACGTCGACATTACACCACACTTCTACAAGACCCGTTGAGTTGTTGTAAACTCGCTTGTTCGGTATGTTGTATCCTAGAAAGATTCCTTCATCCGCCTTCTCGCTGAATTTGCCTTCTTGTGTCTTCTTCAGTAGTGTGCACGGCGCGCCAAAAGGTTCAAGATACTCCAAATTCGGTTTGCGTCTTTGTAGTAGCTCGTAACATGTCTTTCCGTGGCGCTTGACTATTAGGACTCGATTCAGTGTATAACATGCATTTGCCACTGCCTCATTCCAGAATTGGATAGGCAGTTTCGAGTCCGCCAGCATAGTCCGTGCTGTCTCTATCAAGCTTCTGTTCTTCCTCTCAGCAACACCATTCATCTGAGGCGTGTAGGCAGAAGTGAATTGATGCACAATTCCCTTTTCCTTGCAGTATGCCTCCATCCATTGATTCTTGAATTCTGTCCGTTGTCTGAGCGTACTTGTCTAACTTTTAGCTTGTAGAGAGATCCAGTGTGGTTACTAACTCCTGAATGACTCAAATGTTTCTGATTTGGATTTCAGAAACATTACCCAAGTGAACCTTGAGTAGTCATCAGTGACCACAAACAGTACAAGTCGCCTGCAATGCTCTTGTACTGACTGGACCAAACAGATCCATGTGAAGAAGTTCAGAGGAAGTTCTATTGAATGAACTTTCTTTTCCTTATGAGACTTCTTTGTCTGTTTGCCTTTCTTGCAAGCTACACAAAAGTCAGGAAGTTGGAAGTTCTTGACATTAACTCCTCTCACCAAATCCTTCTGAATCAAATGATTCATCTTCCTTTGACTAATGTGTCCCATTCTCCTATGCCAGGAGATGGAATCCTTCTCAGTAGCTTTAGATAGAAAGCACTGAACCTCATGATCCGTTGTAGCAGCTGTTGACAGATCAAGACATAAAGGTCTTTATATCTTGAAGCAGTCATCAGAACTTGGTCCTCTGGGATCACGTAGTCTTTCTTCAGCACGTAACACTTCTTGTTGTCGAAGATGACCTTAAATCCTTTATCACAGATTTGGGAAACAGAAAGTAAGTTATTCTGAAGTTGTTGAACGTAGTTCACCTTATCAAACTTAACTTTCTGATTTCCCACTTCTCCCTGAGCTGTGATATAGCCTCCCTTGTTTCCAGCAAAGGAAACATGCCCTCCTTTTATTTGCTTGACGTTTGATAAAGGGCTCTATTTCCTGTCATGTGCTGTGGATTTGCTCGCTGTCTACAATCCACGTGTTAGTCTCAGCAGTATCGAACACCCTGCACATACAAAGTAAATGAATAGTTTAGGTTAGGAACCCAAGCCTTTACTGGCTTGGGTTTCCCAGAGGCATCACACATCATAAACTCCACCCATTGACCCTTAGAGGGTGAGGGTAGCTCAGGTTCCTTCTTGTCATCAGTATCAGACACGCAGGATGACTTCTCTTTCCATAAGCCAGATTTGTGCAAGGCCTGTTTATGATAAACAGTCGTCTGGCTTACAGGTTGGACTTTAGGTTCACTAGCTCTTCTAGGTGGAGTCAGAGAACTCCTCTTAGAAGACCTAGGCTTAGAGTCCTGAAGATCAATCTTCTTCCTAGGTGTCTGATAGAAGGACAATAGGAAGCAATGTGTCCACATTCTCCACAGTTGTAGCATGACCGGCTATCAACTTTATGAGTAGACTTTCTTTGTGGAGAAGTGCGTGACACTCTAGTAACATCAATCACTTTAGTTTTGACTCTTGTGCGTTAGATGTTTTCTCGCTTAAACAAATTAACTGTTTAACCTGTTTAACATCTTTCTCTTTTTGGTTAACTGGTTTTGACTTGAAGCATGTGAAAAATTAACATTGAAGTCCTTTTAGGTTCTGATTTGACTCTGTTTGACCCTGACTTTAAGTTAACTTTTCAAATTCATTTTCCAGATTAACACAAGGCAATTTACCTTTGCCTTTGAAGTGGCCTCCTTTTGTTTGTGTCCAGATTCAGTAGATGAACATGAGGTATCTGGATCACTAACAAGAGGAGTAGACACCACGTGATCCTTGATGGGGTTATTATTACTGGTTTAGTCTTAGTGTTCATCAAGGTCTCAGGTGGTGGTGGAACCACTTTGTAACCTAATCCCTCCCCGTTATTCCTTTCTCTCACTAAGTGTTGAACTATGTGTGAAGAGCTAGTCCAACTATGCAGTTTCTGTTTTAATGAATTTACTTCTACTTCTAGAAACTGCCTTTTGCTTCTTAGTGTCTTCTAGGGAGTTTAGATAGTACCTAATGTCATTTGCTTGGTTAAAGGCAACTACTTCGGTTTCCCTAAGCTGTTTAGTCAATAGGTCTATCTTTTCTTTATAACTATGCTCATTTGTTTTAGTACTCTATTAGCCTCAGTGCACAGTTGTAAGTCTTTTACTAAGTTATCATTATGATCTAATAACCTAGCAAATTTTTCATCTATGCTATTCCTAAAAGTATCACAATCAGAACAAGCATGATTAAAACATTTGGTCAGTAGTACTTACCTGAGTTGGTTCAGAAGAGCTAGCCATCAACGCAGCATCAGATGTCTCTGGTTCTGGTGATTCTGTCTTTTCTGTCTCTGACTTGGAAGTTCCTCCTTTGGCTTGTAACTGACCTCGGCTGCAGTTGCTTCTTCACTATGTGACATCGCTATCTCAACTGCTAGATCACCTTCACTCGCAGAATCATCATCAATATCTTCTACACTTGCAATGTTTGATCCTGGTGAGACAAACCTAAAGCTCCAATCCTGTCCTTCATCATCATGAGCAAGTCAAGGCTTTTGGATCCTTGTTTGATGAGAGTAGAACTGGAAGCTTGTTTGTCTTGGCGAGTAAAGGACGAGAACGGGTTCCATTACCCGTCTTCTTTGGCTTGACACATTCTCTTTTGAAATGCCCCTTCTCTCCACAGTTGAAGCAGGTCACTTTGCTCTTGTCAAAGCCAAATGTGGTATCCTAGTAGCTACCAAGTTCTGTCCGGTCTTTTTAACAAACTTCTCGCCCTCCGAACAGCACTAGCTAAAGCCCACATTATATCCATCCTCAAGCTCCATTCGTCCACTGCTCGTAGTCCTCATCTGCCAGATGGCAGTTTCCAATCTTCCCGGCAACAAGTCCATCATATGAATGAACCACTGCAGCTAGAAATCCATATGCTCTCGAGCTACTCCACAGTCACATTACCGAGGTTCTCGGTCTTCAGTTTGGTAGCACTTGCTTCTGATCCAATATAGTGGGTACAAGACGACCTGGACGTGTCTGATCCAGACGGAGAAGCATGTGAAGGTCCTGACGAGCTAGACACAAAGCAGTCTGGAGAGGCGCTCCAGATGTCTAGCTTGAGGTGGTGCGTTGTATAAAGCTGGATTTTGTGGTACGAAGACTTCTGCGCTCTTGTACTTCATCCTTAGTGCTTCTTCTCGCAACGAAGAATGAAAAAAAGCATTAATATCCAGCTTACAAGACTTCCATTCTGTCTCAGTTAGACACGAAATGAAGCCCACTTATAAGCAATCCGTCTGCGAAGTTACTCACTTTCTCTTCCATGGTCGTTTCCACTCCATGTGTATGCAGTTCGCTCATCAAGTGGTAGAATCTATCTATGACGTCGTCTAAACTCTCGTTACCAATCGATGAGAAGTTATCGAATTCCTTCTTTAACTCCTTTGCCTTGATTGCCTTCAACGAAGCATTCCCATCATACCTCTTCTCTAGCTCATCCCACAGTTTCTTGGACTGCTTATTCTCTGAATACTGGTGGAATATGTCTTTGGGGATAGACTGAGTGATCAATGCATAAACCCTTTTCTCTGCATTGTACTTGACTTTCTGTGCGTCCGTCATCCCACCTAACGTTAGCTTAACTCCATCAGCTCCCACCGGCGTACTATACCCAATCTCAATGGCTTCCCACAGATTAGGATCTACTCCATTGAGGTAGATCTCAAAACGTTGTTTCCAGTGGGGAAACTCATCTAAAGTCAAGAGCTTTGGTGGTTTATTGTGATTACCCACCTCACTCTCAAGCAGCAGCAGGTTCTGTATCCTCGAGTCCTTCCCAGCAGTAAAGGCTGACATCTGATCTTCCATGGCGAATAACTTTAAGTCTAATCAAACAAACTTTCACTGATGCGACTGAAGGATGCGAATGGTCTAGTCGTGCGTATGAACTCTGCGACTGGTTCAATCGTGCGGCTGAACTGGGCGATTGGTTCAGTCGTGCGAATGAATCTGGTGCGTATGAGCTATGCGAACGAACGGTTCAGTCGGCCGAATGAAGGTGCGACTAGGTCCAATCGTGCGAATGAGCAATGCGAATGGAGTCCAGTCGTGCGAATGGGTCACTCGTGCGACTGAAGCTGCTGTTTTGCGAAATTTTCTAGGTTTGACGGGTTTCAGCCGTAAAAATTCGAAATTTCACAAGTCCTAATCGCCTAAGTCCGTAGAAACCAAACTTCGATGAGCAGGGAACGTCCAAGATCACTTTTGACACCAAAGATTGCGTTTTTAGTGCAAAAACAAACTTTTATGCAATCTTGATTGAATCAACACGTAATCAAGAGCCAAAGCTCTGATACCACTTGTTAGGACCTGGTATTTGAACGAAATACCTAGTGATTAGCGTGTTAAACCAACTCAAATAGTGCGGAATCCTATTTGATTGGCGATCCAATCAGTGAGAACACACGAAGAATCAATCAAGAATTGAATCTAACGTTAGAAGTCGATTAGGATCGATCTAATGTGTTCTGTGAACTTGGAGAACGATTTGGGAGGTCTCTGGACGGCTAGGGTACGTCTAATCGTAATGGTATGAATGCTTACGTTTTTCCACGAATTGGGTCTATTTATAGGTTAGTATTGTTCAATCGTGCGACTGGGCCATAAGTATGGTTCAGTCGTGCGATTGAACCATGCGGTTGATTCATCCGCACGACTGAGTGTTCAGTCGTGCGACTGAGCCAATCTTATGTGTCAATCATACGACTGATCCAGTCTCCTGGTTCAGTCGTGCGATTGAGTCAATCGTATGAAGTTATTCATGCGTGTGGTCCATTCGCATGGACCATTCACATGAGAACTTCATTAAGTTAAGTTTGAATGTTTTAATTAATATGACATTATGTGTAACCATTCAAACAATCATAAACCCAATCAATTCAATCACGACTCATTAATGAAATATTAAACATTACAAATAACAAACAATCCATGTCATTTCATTAATCAATACAACTTACATCATAATCAGACAGACAAGATCTATTACATTACAAATCATGATCTAGGGACATACATGCATCAACACAGATAATATAATTATTATCTTCCATTACGTTCGTTACAATCATCATTCATCGTACATTTCACTTCTTTCTATATCCTGTCAGGCTTTACCCTCTTCATGGCACTCAGCCACGATTACTGAGGTCGAATGACATGGACCCGTTCATACCGTTCTAGATCCATAAGACTTTACCCTCTTCGTGGCACTCAGCCACGATTACTGAGGTCGAGTGACAAGGATCCCATTCCGTACGTTATTAGGACATTTCGCTGACGTTCATTTCATACATTCGTTCTTTCCATCATTACCTTTCTCATTCATCAACTCACGCAATACTCCCGACACATGTCCGAAGACTGATACTGTGCCGGGGTCTGTACACAAACCCCCGACTCATTTCCGAAGACTGACACACATCGAGAACTGATTCGTTTCTCGTCATCTCAATTTCCGTCTCACGCAATACTCCCGACTCATCTCCGAAGACTGATACTATGTCGGGGCCTGTACACAAACCCCCCACTCTTGTCCGAAGACTGACACAATACCGGAGTACGCGATCCTCTTCTCATGATCTGGATCCTGTCTCATGCAATACCCCCGACTCATGTCCGAAGACTGATACTGTGCCGGGGCCTGTAACCAAACCCCCGACTCATGTCCGAAGATTGGCACAGTACCGGAGTACGCGACAAGGACCTCTTTCGAGTCTGTTGCGACACAGAGTCGCTCACCTCATACATATGCTTGCAAGCCTTTCATTTGTTCATTCATTCATTAATTACTGCATGCATTCATTCGTTACGTTCCTCTTTTCATTATCTTTCACTTTACATTGCATAATACTTTCATTTCATTCATTAACGTTCAACACAAAGCCATAGAAAGGTACATATACATAATAAGGAACATAAACATAACATACACACATCACCATACAGGACATCATCATACATACGCATCAATAATACATCACATCACACACATCATACATACTATGCATCACACGCACCGCCATGCCTAACATCACAGATAACGTCATACATATCATCATCATCAACATGCCCAACATAACGTCTATGACCTCGAAATCAACTTGCACGAGCCTAAGAGAACCTCCCGAGTCAAAACCCATAACTGCACCTTCCCTTGAAGGTCATAAAATAAACCGTTGTTCTTTGGGGCGTATGAACCCTACTTGGGCGTATGGACACCCTCCGGTTGCATGGCCTTCCAGGCGACTGCAGTTAGGCGAATGGACATCAGGCGAATGGACCCTATGCGAATGGACCTATGGGCGAATGGACATCCATGCGTATGGACTCTCAGTCGCATAACTTCTATGCATATGGCCTTCAGTCGCATGACTTCAGGAGCATGGGCTTCAGTCGCATACCCTTCGTGCGAATGAACCTCAGTCGCATGGCCTCCAGGCGCATGGACTTCAGTCACATAACCTTCGTGCGAATGAACCTCAGTCGCACAATCCTTCAATCGCATGTCTCTCAGGCACATGAACTTCAGACACATGACCATCATGCGTATGGACCTCAATCGCATGGCAATCGTGCGCATGGACTTCAGTCGCACGCCAATCGGCCGTATGGCCTCCAATCGCACTCCAGTCGGTCACCTAGCCCTAGCTGATGCTGAATGCAGTTCATCACAACTGCAGTCGAGGGTTTTTGGCCTCCAACCTCTTCCAAACCTCTTTTAAGCCCAAATCAACCATCCTAAGCCATAGGGAAACATACTAAGACCTCATTCAAGCCTAACCAAGCAAGGAATCAAGCCTCAAACGCATCATACACATACACACATGCATAAAAACGGGTTTACACCCAAAAACTCGAAAAAGGGTTTTTAGATGTGTTCCAGCCCCAAAATCAGTTGAAAACGTGTAAAAGAGGGGTCCTATAACTCACCTTAACGATCTCGTCGAGTAGAGCTTCGATTTGACCCGCTACATGTCGATTTCCACGCTCGAATCCACCCGAACCAAGCTTTTTTCCTCTTTTTCTCCTTCTCCTCTCCTCTCCTCTCTTGGCTGGAAAATGAGAAGGATGGGGTGTCTCCCTCCTTTTATACTCCCACTCATCAAGTTTTCTCTCGTTGGCGGGTTTGGTCCCTCGACTTTGGACTTTATTTCTTTTTCTTCTTTCGTCGGCTTCAAAGGAAATTTCCGGGTGTTACATTACTGGTGTTCTTAGCATCTTTCATTAGCAAGTTAACCAGTTCCCTATTTGATTTGTTAAGTGTTCTAAGCAACTCTCCTTATTGTGTTGTTGTGTTGTAAGTGCATACCCTTAACCGGTCCTGCATTTGGTATCAGAGCATTTCAGGCTTTTGATATAAGATCTCACCATCTTAAGATCCCTCACACACACAAAATACTTAACAACTCAAATGGCAGCTATAACCAAAGCTGATATGGAAACTGGAACTATGACAAAGTCTCCACCATACTCCTGAAGACTTTAATACTTGGTGCCAAAGAATGGAAGGCTTCATCAAGTCTCAAGACTCCTGGATGTGGGACTCTGTTGTTGAACGACCTTACATACCAAGCACCACTTCTGCTACTGGTGGTGGTATGATTCCTAAGGCTGTGGCTGATTATTCTAAAGCAGATAGAAAGATAATAGAGATTGATCAGAAAGCCATGACAATCCTTCAAACTGCGCTTCCAAATTCCATCTATAGAGGCTTCAAGAAGTGCAAAACTGCCAAGCAACTATGGGAAGCACTAAAGCTGATGTATGAGGGGTCTACTGAAGCAAAGGAGACCAAGAAGGATCTCCTGAAGCAGCAGTTTGAAAACTTCACCTTCAAGGCAAGTGAAACCATGACTCAATAATACTTCAGGTATGTTGAGATTGTGGATACTCTAATAGATGTTGGAGTAACTCTTAAGAACAGAGACATTGTAAGGAAGTTTATGTCCTCTCTTCCTAGACAATGGACACATTATTGTGTTGTTATCAAGAGGACTGAGAACCTTAAGACTCTTACTCTCATAGGGTTGTATGGTATTTTTAGTGGCTACCAGATGAAGATGAACATGCAAAACTCATCTGGTAACTCCAACAATCAATTGAGTTCAGCCCTCCATGTGGTTGAAAGGAAAAGCATTGAACCACAACATCATCTTATATGCTTCCCTGACAACTCACAAAAGGGCCCTTTTATCACCTTCCCAGAGACTCCAAGGGAAAGCTACACTCAATGAAGTCCTTTCCAAAGACAAGTTCTTCTCATGCCTTTGTCTCTACTGATGAAACTTCAGGCAACTTTCTCTTCACTCTTGAAGATTTGGACTGTATCCATCCAGATGATCTGGAGTACATGGAGATAGTCCAGCAGATGGCTGTTCTCACTCACAGAGCCAAGAAGTTCTACAAGAGGACAGGGAGAAAGTTTCCAAGCAATGCAGCCAGTGGAAAGTTTGGGCTGGACAAAAGCAAAGTAAAGTGTTACAACCGTAACCAGATGGGACACTTTGCAAGAGAGTGTAAGGAACCAAGGACAAATGGTGGCCAAGCACAAACCAGACCAAACTACACTGAGAAAGCCCCCAGAATGAGAAGCCAAAGCAGCAAGTTGCAGTTGCTGTTGAAGAAGGAGGCTTTGACTGGAGCTTTCAAGTGAAGATGCATCTCCAAACCAAGTACTCATGGCAGACCACGATGAAGCCACGGTATTGGAACATCTTTGTACTCGTGAATGCATTGCTAAAGTTAATAGATACAGGTCCTATAATTTAGAAATGAGATCTGACCTTGAGTCCTTAAATATTTTAAAAGCTGATTTTAAGAGAGCTGAAAATGGTTATAAACTAAAGATAGAGGACTTAGAGAAAACCATTTCACCTCTTAAACATGAGCATACAAACTACAGGACTCAGATCAAAGATCTCATTACTAAATTAACTGAATGCCAGGCTGAGCTTGTGATCAGCAAAGCCAAGACAGAAAAAATGTGTTCTTGAAGAAGAGACCTTCAAGAACATAATATCCTCATCCTTGCATGCAAAAGTTTGTTATCAAAATAAGCCGAGACTAGGATCTTGTGAGATAGCTCCTCCACACACAATATTGTCTGTAAGATCTCCTAGGTGTGGAACTTGTGAAGATGAGTTTCCCTTCATAGATACTGTGACTGAAAAGGATGAAGAGGAGATGGTGGAGAATGGCTCTGAGAAGAGTGAAGAAGAGCATTCTAAGAAGGGTCACCATCCCTCTAAGGAGAGCAAAGCTGTTGGGATGACCATGTCAAGAAGAAAGAACTTGATCAGGAAGGCCAAAAGAAAGTCCAAAAAGGCTCAAGGGATCAAGGCCACCTTCGATTCTACACAGAAACAAGTCTTCATCTCTACAGGATTTGAAGTGGTAAAGGCTGAAGACACAAACTTGAACTCCATCAAAAAGAGTTCTAGTTCATGTCCAAATCATCCCATCATCAAGAAGAAGGTTGATCAGTTGTGCATTGCTGTTGTACAACCTGAACCATCCAACTCCAAAGGTAGTTCTAACCCCACAAGAATTGCCACAGCATCTGCAAATATGAAGATGGAGAAGGAAAGGGATCAAGTTCAGTCTTGTTCACAAAGAAGAACTCCTAGAAGGAAGAAAATGGACTGTGTTATGTATAGGAGTACTTCTCATCTTGCTAAGGATTGTGTCTACAATCCAAGGAGTACTCTCCACATGACCAAGAAAGAAACTTCTAAGAGTTTGGAGAAGAAGAAGCAAGCTTTGGAAGGAAAATATGTTTCCTTCGTAAGCTCCAAAATGAAGAAGAAGACAAGTGGAAACTTGCCTTCGAAAGAAAATTTGGTCTCGAAAGAAATGAATACTTCCGAAGCACTGAAGCCTGCTGCAGTGAAAGCAAGATCTTCTGAAGGGCCAGTCATCAAAACTTCCGAAGTCATCAAAACTTCTGAAGTATTGAAGGTCAAGTCTAAGCTTCCAAAGGTGGTATGGAAGTCAAAGAAAGACCAAGTGGCTGAAAGTTCTTCATCAACATCAGCAAATGATCCTTCTAGAATGACTATAGGATCAATTACTGTTGCATTATCTTCAACTTCTTTTGATGAGCCCAAGACCAATGAGGATTGGGTTTCCAAATATAACTAATCATCTCTTTTGTGCAGGGACAGCTCAAGACAAAAAGAAATGTATGGATCATTGATAGTGGCTGTTCCAGGCACATGACTGGCAATAGGTCACTACTCCAAAAGTTGAAAGAATCAATGGAGGACCAGTTGCTTTTCAAGGAGATGCAAAGAGGTTACATTACTGGAAGGGGCAAGGTCATAAATGGTAAGCTCAGCATTGAGAAGGTAAACTTTGTCAAGAGCTTGGGTACAATCTTCTGAGTGTATCCTAATTTTGTGATCAGAGTCATAACATTCTCTTTACTGAGCATGAGTGCATTGTTCTCAGGCCCGGGGTGGTCATTCCTCATGAGCACATCTTGCTCAGAGCCCCCAGGAAAGGGAACAAGTACAAGATGGACTTGCAAGAAACATCTCCCTTAAGAGAAGTTTCATACTTTCTATCTAAAGCAAATAATGATGAATCTTTCCTCTTGCATGAAAGAATGTGCCATGTAAACTTTAAATACATGAATAAATTAATTAAGAATGATTTGGTAAGTGGAATACCAAAGAAAGAGTTTACAAGTGATGACCACTGTGTTGCATGCCTAAAAGGGAAGCAACACAAGGTATCTTACAAGCCAAAGGAAAGAAACTCCATCATTAATCCCCTATACTTATTACATATGGATCTCTTTGGCCCCACTAGTGTAATGAGTCTAGGAAGGACCTCTTATTGTTTGGTGATCACAGATGATTTTACAAGATTCACTTGGGTCTTCTTTCTTTGAACCAAGGATGAGACTCCTGAGATTCTGAAGAATTTCATCTTAAAGATTGAGAATCAATGTGATCACAAGGTCAAAACCATAAGATGTGATCAAGGAACTGAATTCAAGAAACAAATCCTTGATACATTTTGTGATGAAAAAGGTACTACAAGACAATATAGTGCTCTTAGGACTCCTCAGCAAAATGGTGTTGCTGAGAGGAGAAACAGGACACTAATTGAAGCTGCAAGAACTATGTTGTCTGACTCTAAACTGCCTCTGGGCAGAGGCAGTGAACACTGCTTGCTATGTGCAAAACAGAGTTTTAGTGGTTAAGACACATGTTAAGACTCCTTATGAACTTTGGCACAAGAAAAAACCTTTCATTGGTTTTCTCAGGTCATTTGGATGTCCTTGCACCATCTTGAATACCAAGGATCAAATTGCCATGTTTGCTGAGAAATCAGATGATGGACATTTTATTAGATACTCTTTTCAAGCTAAAGCTTATAGAGTATACAATCTCAGAACTATAGTAGCTGAGGAGTCAGCGAATGTGACTTTCAATGAGCACACTCCCAGAGTGAAAGGTTCTGGTCCGGATTGGCTTTTTGATCTTGATTTAGTTACCATTTGCTTTAACAAATCTTGTGAGAATGTTTCAAGATCTACAGATATATTACCAATAGGTGATCCTGACCCAAGATTTGAGCTAAGAAGACCTTCAAGTTACACATCTTCAGCTCTAGTGGTAACTATTCCTGCAAATGAAGCTTCTACAAGTACATCAATGACAAATCTTGCCGATGCTTCTAGGGTGCCTTCAAATTCCAGCTTAGAGGCACGAAACTCAGAAAAAGGAGCTTCAAATATTGGAGAAAATAGTGGTGGTGAAAGTGATCAAGAATTTCTTAATGCTGATAACCACTACATTGAAGACAACATCGATGATGTCACACACTCATTGGATCAAGTCAATCTTGATAAGTGTGCTGATGTGGAGGATGAATATTCTTTGCCAGATCAAAATTTTTCAAATGTAGATCTGTCTAAGCAACTTGCTATGATCCCTCAGCTAAGGATCCACAAGTCTCATCCTACCACAAACATCATTGGAGATGTTGATTCAGGGGTGAGAACAAGAGGACAAACCCATGAAGCAAATGTTTGTCTTCACTCTTGTTTCTTGTCCCAGATAGAGCCAAAGAAAACTGATGAGGCTCTAAAGGATGGAAGTTGGGTTGAAGCTATGAAAGAGGAGCTGCTTCAATTCAAGAGGCAAAAGGTTTGGAACCTATGTCCTCTTCCTTAAGGGAAGACTACCATAGGAACCAAATGGGTTTTTAGGAACAGGAAGGATGATAGAGGACTTGTAAATCCAGGAACATCAAACTTGAATCAAATCATGAAGAATTAGATCAAAATATGATAATCACAATCAAAACCCCTTTGATCTCTATTGATTGCTAATAATATTGTTTACAAGTAAAAACCCTCAATCAATTGGTCATGCAACCATTAACCAAAACCTAATGACAATTAACCTATTTATAGTCTAGACTAAGATTCACTAATTACACTTAACCCCCTAGACTTAGGCTAATTAATACAAAATTACATATTAAGCATAAAAATGACTAAAAACAAGATAAAATATATTTTGTTCACACAAAATATATTTATTACAATAAAACTCCTAGTCATTTAAATCTTCAACGTCTTGTCTCGGTTCCTCGTCTCGAGCGTGTCGGGTTTGACTTTTGTTGACTTTGACCGTGACGTTGAATTTTGTTGACTTTCATTGTGTTGATAATATAGACTATCTTTTCCAGCTCCAACAATACTCCCCCTTAGTCTATCATTATCAACGTCTTCATACGAATTCAGCCCCGAGAAATCAACTGTAGAAAGATCTTCAAATTAAAGCTTTTTGAATTTGATGAGAAAAGTTATTCATCTCATAAGCTCCCCCTATTTATATGCTCCCCCTTTTTGAGTGCATCCTTTGTGAGGATATTGGAACAATTTTCCCAAATCTCTAATCTCGAGTGCTTCAGAAGATGTAGGAGGAGGATTCCTAGCTCGGTATCTTCTGCACACTTGAGGAACAGGTTCTCTGATCAGGTACACTGCTCAACTGATGATCGGCTATCACTTACAGCAAAAATCTAAAACACATTCTCAAACACAATCTCGACATTTCTAATTAGATCATTTCATTTTAACAAAATAAACCAGTGTTTATCTGTGTGTGAAAAACAAGCGAATCCGTGTTCGTTTGTACGCAATTTCTGTGAAATGCTTGAAAAATGATAAAATTGTATCAGTATAATATGGAAGACCTAAAAGAAATTTTGAACTAAAAATTTATTATATTTTTTATTTTTATTATATACATTTATTATAACATTTTTTTAATCTATATTTTTTTTTATAACCGAGAATTGAATCGATCATGAGATCACATCCTCAAGATATACTTTAGCACAAAGATGAATTTAATCATCGACAAGCAATGAGATCACACTGATAACTGAATCTAATAACAGTCTTTGAATGATTTTTGAAATTGTCAAACAGATCAATAACGATTGCTGGTATGTTTGTCCACTTAAACTCATGCCCTATCTTTTTCAACAAGCAGAAGATGATTCATTAAGGTTCGATTAAATGCTTTAGAATGCTAGGACCCCACAATCATTTGGCAAAAACCCTCACCCAACCTCAGGATTTCTTGACTTTTGTAACGATCTTTACAGAGCAAGGCTTGTACATTAGTGTGCAAGTGATTATCGACAGAATATTGCATTCTGTGATGAATTCATCATTTAGATAATTTGACACTACTTAGACAAAAATGATGAGAGCTCCAGGTCTATACTCACGTATAACAAAGGAGATGACCATTTAATCATGTGCCGATGAGAGCTCCAGGTCAGTACTATCGTACAGCAGAGGAGATCATCACTCCAGGTCAGTACTTCCGTACAGCAGAGGAGATTAGCACAAATACAAGACACATAAATACACCAGACATGACTCAAAGCTATGACATATATGATTTGTATCATGGTGGGTTAAAGATCAATTCTCAATCCAATTTTTGTCGGGACTCAGTTTTTGTGCAGGCCAAAATGATTGCGTAAATCCAGACATCCTTAAGCATATATTTTAATTTAAATCATCATACTGCTGTCTACTTTATTCTTCAGGCTGAGTCTACCAAGCATATCATTAAAGAATCTGATTGTTTTTCTTTTATTTGCAATTAAAAATAAGACGTAAATCAGATAACAGCATCAGTTACTATCATTTCTCATTTTAAAAACACAAGTCATGCAAAAACAAGCATTTCAAGATGATATATAATCATTTCTCAGTCATCTCAAATCAAGTTCTCAGTACACTTTTCATTTTTATTTACTTATACTCTCCCCCCTAAATTTTTATTTTTTGCAAACTTGTTTTTTTTATTTTTATTTATTTATTTTTTTTTTTTATATTTTTTTTATATTTTTTTATTATTTTTTTAAAATTTTTTTTATAAAACTGTACAAAAATAAAAATTTATCAAAGAAAGTCTTCCAAACTACACTGATATAATGATAAAAAAATGAATGCTCAAGAAATATGCAGTGATTGTGAAGTGAGAACTGTGATTGTGTAGATAAAAATCCAGATTGTGGATAAAATACCATGACCTTAACCTGTTTGTTCCGCCTCAAATTTGAATCAAGAACAATCTCTGTGAGTAAACCGGATTACTAACAGTCCTCCTGAATTGTTCCTGCACTCATTAACAAATTAGTTAGAAAGGGAAACCCAGGCCATCGTAGTCCTGGAAGTTCCTTTTTCATCAAGATAAGTAACAAGCTTCTGCACACAACCGTTTAAACCATTGGGGATTGTTGTATCCTTCTTTTTAATTTGCCAAATTTGCTTCGGTTCAATTAACTTGGATTTGAATGAATTAAATTTGGAAATCATTTTCTGTTTAAGACCGGAAGGAAAAGAATTTGGTTTGAAACCTTTGGTCATTTTAATCTTTGAATCATATGAAACCGGCTTCACATGAAAAGGTTTGGATGGAGGGTTTTTCATCCAACCATTCAAAGATGTGTGCTTTTTACCTCTTGATCCAGAGAAGCAACCCGTGTTGCCTTTACCGTCTGGAACATTCTTTTTATACTTACATTCAGAGAAGCAATTTGTTTTGCCTTTACCATTCGTAGCAAGCCTTTGAGGACATTTCTTTACCACATGCCCTTCTTTTCCACACTCAAAACAAGCCTTGAAAAGCTTTTGATTCTTTGTAGTCCCGTGTTGTGGAGGTGGTGATGAGGATTGCTTGGAGCTTGTAACAGATTCTTGCTTGTTCTGTAGTTTCTCGTGCTGAGCAGCGAATGAGATCTTTTCTGATTTACTGGGATGCTTTGCAATTGGAGAAGAGATCCGTATTGGTCTTGATTCAACTTTTGGAAGCTTTTGTGACTTGACAATGTCAGGAGATATCTTGATCTGTGAGGAACCAACACGCTCCTCTGTGATTGATTCATCATCTGAGCTTATCCAGTCTCGTATACACAGATCATTCTCCAACGGATCTTGATTGACATCTCCTATCGTGTTGGCTTCGCTTGTAGGATTCTTATTGCCTGATGATTCAACAACTGTTCCTTCTTTAACAAACCTGACGGGAACAAACGAAGGAATGCTACCTGATTTGAATTTGTTGAAGAAAGTTGGAGAAGAAACTGATATTGGTGTTTGAGCATTAGAGGTAGAATCGTCATTAATCTTCTTATCAGACCCCTGCTTGAGAAATCCCAAACCTACAGGAGAATCCTGCACATCTCTAACCTCTTTAAGATTAACGTTGCTTAAACCTGCATTTAAACTATTAGTTTCTGCAGCTTCAATCAAATCATTAGATGGATGAGGTTGAGGCATAGGAGAGTAACAATGGGTGCTAGGAGGAGGATAGACGTATGGATTTTCACCACAACCCACACCCGTTTTAATCCTAGCTCCCCTCTGTTTACACAGTAGCTCTTCATGTTTCATTCCGGATATGGTCCATCTATCAAGCTTTGTTTTAAGCTTACTTGTTTCAAATTCAGCCAAAGTGACTCTTTCATTTAAAAGATTAATTTCAACATTTCTTTCAAGAAGAGTTCGTTTTAAATGATCATTTTCTTTTAAAGCTTCATTTAATTTTATGAAATACTTGGCTTCATTCTTTTTAAGTTCTGCGTTTATGGTGGTTAACTCCTTTTGGTTATCTAAAATTAACCTATTAGCTTTATACACACCAAACAAACGAATTTTGCAAGCAGAAGAACACATATCCTGAATTGTCTCGTATGGAAGATCCAAGATGACTCTTTCAGCAGTAAGAACCTTGTCGCAGTTGCAAACTCTAGTATTTCGCTTCCCTTCCTCTTCCTGCTCAGCATCACAAACTTCCTCATTCAACTCAGCTCCACCTTTACCCATTGATGTCTGCTTATGCTCTTCTTGTACCTCTTCAGTTTCAGGTTTCGGTAAACCGTCGGAATTGGTGTCAGAATCTGATCTCTCTTCTGGTTTGTCTTTGGAGTTTGAAGTGATCTTTGGAGTTAGATATGTTGATTCATAGTACTCACGACGTTTGATATCCAACTCAATCTCTTTCAGTTTGTTGATCACCTCCATCAGTTTGTAATCCCGAAAGCCTCTATCTTGTTGAATCGACTTGCCGTGTGAGCTCCATTCTGATGAGAGGGAATCAAGTAATCTTAGAACTTGTTCATGATTTCCCAGTTGGGCATCAAACTTCTTCAGATTACTTGCCACCAACAGAAACCGATCAACAAAATCATACATCTTTTCATTCTTTAAAGCTGCAAAATTATCAAACCGACATTGTGCAATTGTGAGATCATCTGATTCGAAGGATTTAATCAATTCTGCAAAAGCCATATTTATTTTTATTTTGTTTAAACAATTAAACGCCCCAAAAATATTTTTCCCAAAAATTGTAAAATAATTCTCCCCCGGGAAAAATATTATTATTATTTTTTTTTATAAATCTTTCAAAATCAGTGAAAATTTCTTTATCGGAATGAACTCAATTAATCCCAACTAGGGGAAAAAAATCATCTTTAACATTCGAATTTCGCTGAAGAAATGATAGTTTCGCTGAAATTATAGTTTCGCAGAGCTAGTTTCGCTGTGAACTCTAGTTTCGCTTAGCCGACAGTAGTTTCGCTGGAAATTTCGGCAGCAGTTTCGCTAGCCGAATGTCACAAATGGCTTAGTTTCGCTGATAAGTTCGCAGGAAACAAGCTTGAACTTTCGTTCAGAGATAAATTCGGCAGCAATTTCGCTTGATGATTGGTAAAAACACTATTGAACTTTCGTTCAAGGGAGTACTTTCGCTGAAACTCTAGAAAACAACTTCAGATCCAAAATAAACCATAATTTCGCTGAATGAAGATGACAGTTTCGCTGTAAGAACAGCAGTTTCGCTGGTCGATCTCAAAACCCTTTTTCACCTCAAAATCAATCTGAAATCGCCCAAATCTCAATGGATTTGAAATCTGATGATTAACAGAGCTTTCCCAACCAATAATAAGCAAACTTCAATCAATTTCCATATCAATAACACTCAAATCTAATCCGAATTTGATGAAAACTTGATATTGAACAAAAACAACCAAAACCTCAACTTTTCTCTCTAAAAATCTTCAAATCTTCAGTGAATTTGATCCAAAATGGCTCTGATACCAAATTGTAAATCCAGGAACATCAAACTTGAATCAAATCATGAAGAATTAGATCAAAATATGATAATCACAATCAAAACCCCTTTGATCTCTATTGATTGCTAATAATATTGTTTACAAGTAAAAACCCTCAATCAATTGGTCATGCAACCATTAACCAAAACCTAATGACAATTAACCTATTTATAGTCTAGACTAAGATTCACTAATTACACTTAACCCCCTAGACTTAGGCTAATTAATACAAAATTACATATTAAGCATAAAAATGACTAAAAACAAGATAAAATATATTTTGTTCACACAAAATATATTTATTACAATAAAACTCCTAGTCATTTAAATCTTCAACGTCTTGTCTCGGTTCCTCGTCTCGAGCGTGTCGGGTTTGACTTTTGTTGACTTTGACCGTGACGTTGACTTTTGTTGACTTTCATTGTGTTGATAATATAGACTATCTTTTCCAGCTCCAACAGGACTTGTCATCAAAAACAAAGCAAAAGTAGTTGTTCAAGGATATACTCAAGAATAAGGAATTGACTACACAGATGTTTTTGCTCCTGTGGCAAGACTTGAAGATGTTAGAATATTCCTAGCTTTTGCTACATCCAAGAATTTCAAGGTCTACCAACTTGATGTCAAGTGTGCTTTTCTTTATGGGGTGATTGATGAAGAGGTGTATGTCAGACAACCACCTGGGTTTGCAGATCTTGATCATCCTGATTATGTCTGCAGGCTTGATAAAGCTCTTTATGGGCTGCACCAAGCACCAAGAAAGTGGTATGAGACTCTATCTAAGTATATTTATCAACATGGCTACAAACGAGGTACTATAGATGGAACTCTCTTCATCAAAGGAACAGGAAATGACATAATGCTAGTTCAAGTATATGTAGATGACATTATTTTTGGATCAACTAATCCAAAGCTCTGTAAAGACTTTGAGAAGCTGATGAAGGACATGTTTGAAATGAGTGCCATGGGGGAACTCAATTTCTTTCTAGAAATTCAAGTGAAGCAAGTTGACAATGGCATCTTCATAAGTCAGTCAAAGTATGTACAGGACATACTTAAAAGGTTTAACATGACTGATTGTAAGGTTGCTAAGACACCCATAGCCAGAAATCACTCCCTTGGACCTGATCTTGAGGGGGAGTGTGTTGATGAACATCTCTATAGGGCAATGATTGGGTCTCTTATGTACCTCATAGCTAGTAGGCTAGATATCATGTTTGCTACATGCATTTGTGCAAGATATCAAGCCAACCACAAGATATCACACCTTGTCACTGTCAAAAGAATTTTAAGATATCTCAAAGGTTCTCCATCACTTGGCCTTTGGTATCCAAAGAATTCTGACTTTAATTTGTGTGCTTATACAGATAGTGACTATGGTGGTTGCAACATGACTGTAAAGTCTACATCAGGGGTATGTCAATTTCTTGGTGGAAGAGTAGTCTATTGGCAATGCAAGAAACAATCCTGTGTGTCTGCATCAACTGCTGAGGCTGAATACATTGTTGCTGCAAGTTGCTGTGCTCAAGTGCTTTGGATTCAAATTAGATGCTGGACTATGGATTTAACTTTAAAGAGACTCCCATCCACATAGGCAACAATCTCCTCAGGAGTCAAAATCCTTTTTCCTTTGTCACCCACAGACCTTTGTGACTCAGGGTGGAGAGAGGTTTGGCCTTCATTGCTTGGTGTAGCATCCAAGCGCTGGCCAGAGAGAGGTTGTGAGACACCTTCACCAGCAGGTGTTTCAATGAGGGAATGAATTTCTGAAGTAGTTGTTGGTGTGATAGGGCTCTCAGGCTCTATCACTGGGCCTTCAGCCAAGGTTTTCCCTTTGAAGCTAATCTTAGGGTCTGCCTCAGCATCTAGTTGACCAATGACATTACCTGATTGCCTTTGTCTCCTTCTAAGGCTGAACTCTTCAGTAATTCTGTCTTGAATCCTGAGTGCTAACCTGTCAGCTTGTCTTGATTTGCTTGGGTTGACAAGTGGCGTGTTGATTAGGTCAAGACCTTCATAGTAGTCCAAGGTCTTGAAATTGAACACTTCTTAGTGCCCTTGAACTCTGTGAAGAATGAGGGCTCTTCTATCAGCATCATACCTCCACCCAATAATGTAGTTTGAAGTTCCTTGAGGTGGAGATGACACAACCCTTGGAATGCCTTCCTCAAAGAGACTCCTAATGACAGAGTCTATAATGTCTACATTAATGTGAACTTGAGGAAGTTGCTGAGTATGCACAGTTACAAGTGAGGATGGTGAATCCTCAATGTCCATACTCCCTGAAGAACTCACAGGTTATGTGACTGTAATGACTTTCTCCCTCTTTTTGGTAGCATCACCCTCTTGCGTAGGTGAGCTAGAGGTTAGGTCAATCTTATTCACAGGTTCTTGTGTTCCTGGTTGAGCTCCTCTTAATGGTCTCCCAGCTAGTTTTTCCCTGAGATAAGATATCTCAAGTTGCTGATCATTGACCCTATTATGCAAGGTAGTCACCTGAGATTCAAGGTGACTAATCCTAAGATCCAAGCTCAACGATCCCGTTCATATCGGGAACACACAGTTGCTATAAGAGCTGGAGTTGATGGATTCATATTGATTTTGATGAGATTTCATGGGTAGATTGCTAAAATTGTTGAAGATCTGAAGAAAACTTGAAGAAAAAGTTAGTGTGTTCTTCATGAGAAATCCAATGATTTGGATTCATCAACATAATGCTATAATAGCAATTTCATCAACAATTCAACAACCAATTCAACAATACAAGATCCGATGCGAACCATTCAAGAAATCAAAGTTTGAGGGCTGCCGTAGGTATCGAATGGAAGAGGCTGCCGACTAGGTAGCTTGCAATCGAATTGGAAGGGGTTGCTGTAGGTAGCCTTTGCGAATTCAAAGGGCTGCTGTAAGTGGCCTTTCTCGGCCGAATTAGGGTTGGCAAATTAGGGTTGCGAATGAGTTCATGGAATATGTGCTTATTAACACAATTGGGTTTGTTACTTGGACTTAATCATTAAACAAAATAAAAAAACAGTTGGACTTGGGCTCAAGTGTTGAAGATTGGGCTTATGATCAACAAAACAAAAAGAAAAGGTGGACTCGGGTTTATTTGTTTGGGCTGCCAACATCAAAAAGAAAAGGTGGACTTGGGTTTTAGCTTAAAGCTATAAAAGCAAGCTATAACAACAAAACAAAAACAAAAATTGGGTGTGCTAAAGTTTTGAAGATCTCGCTTCTGTATCAACAACAAAATTCTTGGCTTTGAACAACTATTCAACAAAAACAAGATCAAGCTTCATTTCACATCGGAAATCTACAATTTAGGGGGATTATTGTTGGGTATTCTACCTTTGAAGAAATTGATGATTTCCAATATTATTGAAGTTGAAGACTTGAAGAACAAAAGCAACAAAATATTAGTGTAGGGTTTATTTTGTAGTTATTGTAAATGCTAGATTAGTATAAATATTAACATATATCATCATTGTAAAGTGTGAATAATTCTCCACCAAATGTGGGAATTAGTTCCATCACCAACAACATCATATCATCATTCTTCTTGGATGATGATTTCATCATCAAATCAATAAACAACAAGCATTAAACACTTTTGTGTTCATCATTATTGTATATTTTAGCATCTAATCATCAAGTTTTGTTATTATCAATATGAATCCTAAGATCCATGTTCAACGATCCCGTTTATATCGAGAACACACAGGATCCTTTTAAAGCATCAAGAAAAGGAAACACTTATATTTTGGATATGAACAATATGCACTCACAAGCAATAAAACAAGTATGATGTCTATATCATCAAAAGATGAATCTCAGTAGTGGCATAAAAGGCTTGTTCATTCCAACATGAAGAATATGAATAAATTAGTGAAAAATGACTTAGTCATTGGACTACCAAAGAAAGAATTTTATTGTTCAAATTAGTGTCCTTCATGTTATAAAGGAAAACAACATAGGGTGTCATATAAATCCTAAATTATCAATACAAGCACAACACCACACATATTGCTTCACATGGATCTCTTTGGTCCAACCAATATGATGAGCATTGGCAAAAGGCAATATTGTTTAGTGGTGGTGGATGATTTCACTAGATTCACATGGGTCTTTTTCTTAAAATAAAAGAGAGAAACATCATAAACATTAATGGAGTTTGTCACTAAGATTGAAAATCAACTTGATATAAAAGTTAAAATATTCAGGATAATGGGTCTGAATATTTTAATACCGTCTTAGATTCTTTTTGCAGGATTAAAGGCATTGCAAGGCAATTCAGTGCACCAAGAACTCCAAAAAAAATGAAGTTGCTGAGAGAAGAAACAGAACTCTCATTGAAGCAGCAAGGACAATGCTAGCTGATTCACAATTGCCAATCACCTTTTGGGCTGAAGTAGTGAACACTGCATGCAATATTCAAACAGGACATTAATTGTCAAAGAACATAACAAAACACCATATGAGCTTTTATTTAAAAGAAAACCGTACATAGGATATCTTAGAGCTTTTGGGTGTCATGTGTCTGTTTTAAACACAAAAGAAAAATTGGGAAAGTTTTCAAAGAAAGCCTATGATGGTTTCTTTGTTGGATATTCTTCAACATCTAAATCATATAGGATTTACATTCCACAACAAAACATTATGGAAGAAAAACCTAATGTGTCATTTGATGAATCTTTATTTCCAAAATATGTTAAAAGGATCATCATGGTTGTTTGATATAGATGCACTCATGGACTCATTTAACTCTGGTTATTTGAATATTGTAGGTTCTGTGGATACATGCTATCCGTTTGTTCCTCCAAACATGAATGAAGTGTCATTATCTACTGATCCTCCAAGAATTCAAACTTCAAATCATGCAAATAATGCAGCACCAGAACAGCCAAATAGATATACACCCTCGGATGAAAACACTACATCAGCAGCTGGTAACTCTGCATCCGCAGATGAGTGTTCTACATCCGGAGATATGGATATTGCATCAGCAAATATTTCATCGACATCAGTAGATATTTCACACACTGGAGATGGTCCATTACATTCCAAAGAATTGATGTCAGCAGGTCAACAAACACCATTAGTAGATGTTCGTGTAACTCCTACGGAAGTTCAAAACACACCGGTAGATGTTCCTGTAACTCCTTCGGAAGTTCAAAACACATCCGTAGATGTTCTTGCAGAAGGCGTTTACAATGCAGCTGATGTACAAACTCATGAGGAGGGATATCATTCAGCTTCCGATGATCAACGTGAAAAACAATTTGATTATTTCATAAATTCCTCATCTCAATTGGGTCTCTCTTCATCATGTAGGGGTTTGTTACAACATGAAACATAGTTTAACCATTTAAACTTTGTGAAAACGCAGCGGAAATAAACTTTATAACATAGTTTATAAACTGAAAATTTTGGTTTCAAATTGATATTATAAAGTTACAAACAAACCCAAGAACAAGGACCTTTTATATGTGAATAAGATTAGCTATGTAAACACAAAACATACATTATGGACAGCCATAAAGAGGCTGCCATAAACTACCTTTCAGCAGCAAAAGAGTCGAAATGGATGAGGATATGTTCCAAGAAAATGACCAAGACACCAAAAGGGAGGTCCTCTCAAGCTGGTATACCCCAAGCTCTATAGCAAACACCTTCTTGCTAGGGAGAAGAACACCAAGATCAATCAAAAGGCTCCCTAAAACTTCCTGCTGGCTGAGAGAGTTTTAGGAGAGAAGAAGAATCCTTTTTTGTGTGAAATGATGTGTATGAAAGGTTTTTTGCACACTCTTTCTAATGTGTGTTTTCAAGGCAAAAATCAAATGATCCCATTGGACCTTTGGGAGGCTGAAAATCAGCTTTCTAAAAGGGGTTTTCCCACCCAAATTTTAAAAAAAATCACACATTAAAAGGTCATGTACATTATTTAAATTAAACCCTTTTAATTTAAATGACTCTTTCATTTTATTATTTAATGTTACTTAAACCTATTTAAATAACATTACAAATAATAAAATTCATCAACAAAATATCCTTATAATTTGTTCCACTACAAATGAAACATTTAGAAACCTATTTTCTAAATTTGGTGTGATTATTTAATTGCATGATCATATCATCAATTAAATAATTGATTGTGTTTGCAAAGCTTGTTATTGCGTATAACCCGACTTGGATCATAACGTACTAACCGCATCAATATTCTACATGTCTTGGGCATATAGAATCCAACAATCTCCCACTTGCACAAGATTCATAGAAAATTGATGCAAGCACTAAATACCGCCTAACAACGGTTTACTACCCTTAATACGTATGACTTATAGCCATTCAATAACATCATCCCATTCAAGTATCCAACTTGAAATGATTTATGTGAATTAATCATTTATCCTTTTGTTACAGATGCTATGTTAAATCCAAGGATACAGAATGATCATTCCTTCTTGATATAACTTAATCAGGCCTTAGACATCTTGCTCTCAACGAATAAGAGGAACAAATTCCATCTTGACTACATACGTTTCTCACAAAACACCTCGTGTCACGCCTGAACATAGCCTTACGTACTGTCCATTATTTCAGGCAGTGAAGAACTTGCTCAAGGTATAACACTTGGTGAATATCAAAACCCAATATGTATCTCAGGTCTGAGGATACCAAATGATATTCGCCTTTACTCAAATTTACTTATGATCAATCTAGAAGATTCCATGTAGTAAAAATTTGAGATGCTGGTCAGTCCAATATTTGTATCCCACATATATCTATGAACTTTGGCAGCAACCAATTGCTCTATATTCATTCCTTATGAATATCCACCAATCCAAATTCATAATAATCTTACCCTCATACTTGTTCCCACAAGTATGAACGACTACAGACATTTAAAGTAAACAATTTACCCATGAATTAACATGCTAAATTGGAACATTCATTGATATATTATGACCAAATAATTTACTCAAGTAGTAAGGGAGTTCCAAATATCCAAATACGAAATTACAGATCAAATCCAATCACTAGAATATCGAAGTCCCATGGCACAGGTATGACCTTCATGCTTTGCCTTTTCTAGGAGCTTCGTAAGAGGATCCGCAATATTTTGATCTGTGTGAACTTTGCGAATACATATCTTTCCTTTCTCAACTTCATCTCGTATGTAGTTGAATCTCCGCTCAATGTGCCTAGTCTTTTGATGAGCACGAGGTTCCTTGATTTGAGCAATCGCACCCTCGTTATCACAAAAGATCTCTAGGGGGTCCTGAATGGAAGGGATAACCCCTAGGTCGGCAATGAATTTCTTCAACCATGCAGCTTATTGAGCTGCCAATGAGGCGGCGACGTATTCAGATTCTGTAGTTGATAAAGCCACCACATATTGTTTAGAGCTCTTCCAAGAGACAGCTCCTCCATTCAGAATGAAAATGTATCCGGATTGTGATCGTGAATCATCACGATCGGTTTGGAAACTCGCATCCGTGTAACCTTTTACAACGAGTTCCTCATCACCAGATCCATAGATTAGAAACATACCTTTAGTCCTCCTTAGGTACTTAAGTATGTTCTTAAGAGCCATCCAATGACTGCTTCCAGGATTTTGGTGGTATCGGCTTGTCATGCTTAAGGCGCATGAAACGTCCGGCCGAGTGCATATCATTGCATATATGATGGATCCAATAGCAGATGCGTATGGGATTGCCTTCATTTTATCTTGCTCATCCTTTGAGCTTGGACATTGAGTCGTGCTCAATATTGTTCCTCTTTGAATAGGTACCGTACCTTTCTTAGAGTTCTCCATCTTGAACCTTTTCAATATCTTATCAATGTATGCACTTTGATTTAAACCAATCAACCGCCTTGATCTATCCATATAGATCTTTATTCCCAGAATATAGGCGGCCTCACCAAGATCCTTGATGGAAAACAACTTCCAAGCCAGGTTTTTACACCTTCCAAGGTTGGAATGTCATTTCCAAATAGTAGTATGGAAAAACAATACTAGGAAAGTGATGATGCTCCCACTAGCTTTCTTTTATACACAAGCTTCATCAGCGTTCTTGATGAATCCAAATTTAATTACTTTTTCATAAAAACGGTGATTCCAACTTCTTAATGCTTGTTTCAATCCATAGATTGATTTTTTTAACTTGCATACTTTGTTAGGATGTTTTGGATCGACAAAACCTTCAGGCTGAGCCATATAGACATCTTCCTCAAGATATCCATTTAGGAAAGCGGTTTTGACATCCATTTGCCAAATCTCATAATCATAATGAGTAGCTATGGCAAACAATATCCTAATAGATTTTAGCATTGCAACAGGTGAGAAAGTTTCATCATAGTCAACCCTTGAGTTTGAGTGAAAACCCTTTGCTACAAGTCTAGCTTTATAAGTATCCAAGTTTCCATGCATATCGGTTTTCTTCTTGAAAACCCACTTATTTCCAACTACTTTGGAGTTAAGAGGTGGTACAACCAAGTCCCATACTTGATTGTCATACATGGATTGCATCTCAACGTTCATGGCCTCAAGCCATTTGTCACAATCCGAATTTGACAACGCATCATGGTATGTGATTGGTTCATCGGAATCTATCACATAGCATCCATCAGTGAAAAATCCATATCTTTCAGGTGGATTACTAGTTCTACCAGATCTGCGAACGTTTTCTGTGTATTGATCAACTATTTGATCACTTTCAACATCCTCATGTTGAGTGCTAGTGTCAACAAAACGTGTACCAGGTTGCGGTTCTTGATCCTCTTCAAGATCCACAGTTCTACTACCAGTTCCTTCCATAAGGAACTTGGTTTCCAAGAACTCACCCTTTTTGGCAACAAACTCCTTTTGTTTTATTGGATCATAGAAATAATATCCCATAGAATCTCTTGGATATCCAATAAAGATACACTTAGTGGAACGCCTTTCTAACTTGTTCGAGGTGGGAGTCTTCACATAAGCCTCAAACCCCCACACCCTTAAATATGAAAATGATGGAACCTTTCCATGCCATATTTCATAAGGTGTCCTTTCCACTTTCTTGGTTGGGGCCATATTCAAAATACGGGCCGTAGGGAGCAGAGCAAAACCTCAAAATGATAGAGGTAATGAGCTTCTAGCCATCATAGATCGAACCATATCCAATAGAGTTCGATTTCTCCGCTCGGGCACGCCATTATGTTGTGGTGTTCCCGGTGGAGATAGTTGTGAGACAATCCCACAACTTCTAAGATGGTCCCTAAAAGCATCATTCAGGTATTCACCTCCTCTATCGGTGCGGAGAATTTTAATTGACTTATTGAGTTGATTTTGTACTTCATTTTGAAAGATCTTGAACATTTCAAAAGCTTCATCTTTGTGTCTTAACAAGTACACATACCCATATCGACTATAGTCGTCAGTAAAGGTAATGAAGTATATTTCATTGTATCTTGTCATAGCTTTAAAAAGACCACATACATCCGAATGTATGATACCTAATAAATCGTTTGCCCTTTCGGCTTTGCCACTAAAAGGTGCCTTGGTCATTTTACCTTGTAAACAAGACTCACATACATTAAATGAATCACATTTACTTGTTTTTAAAAGATCATTCTTTTGTAGTGTTTGTATTCTTTTCTTGTTTATATGACCAAGACGGCAATGCCAAAGGTAACTGCCACTCAAATCCAATTTGAGTTTCTTGGTACTAGTTTGGTACAATAAGGTATTATTCAATGTATTTTCACGAACCAATTCATAGATACCATTGATGGGAATAGCTTTAAAGTAAAACATGTCATTCAAAGTAACATGGATTTCATTTCCAATAAATGATAATACATATCCAAAATGTTTTAATAGGGCTACGGAAATAATGTTCCTAGTCAAACTAGGAGCATACAAAACATTGTACAAAATTACTTCCAAACCATTTGGAAGTTTCAAGATGTAGTCGCCACGGGCTTCAACTTGAACTTTAGCCCCATTGCCCATGTAGAGGCTTGCATCCCCTTTGTTGAAGTTGCTACTTCTTATGAACCCCTGCAACAAATTGCAAATGTGAGTTCCACATCCGGTATCTAATACCCATGCGTTAGAGGATATTAAGTTTAAATTAATATGGATCATGTATATGGTACCTGAGATCTGCCCGGCATCCCTCTTTGCTTTCAACTCTTGGAGATGGACAGGACAATTTCTTGCCCAATGTCCAACCTCCCCACACTTGAAGCATGGGTCATTGGAAGCAACCTTTTGCTTCTTCTCCTGTGCTTTGGGTGGCACCCTTGCCACCCCTTTCCCCTTTCCCCATACGGGTCCTTTACCCTTGGCAACTCTTGCCTTGGGTGTGGGATGAGTCCTCTTCTTGTTCCCACCTTCATTAATGGTGAGAACGGGTAAAACCCTTTTACCCATGGTCGCCTCGGCCGTTTTGAGCATAGAGTGAAGCTCACCAATGCTTTTGTCCCAAGCATTCATGTTGTAGTTCAACACGAACGTCTCGAACCTTTTGGTAAGGCCGTTGAGGATTAAATCCGTGGCCAATTCCTTTGAGACGGGACAATTTAGCCTTTCGAGGCGGTCAATGTGACTTTCATCTTAAGTACATAAGAAGAAACTGATTGGTTGTCGTCCATACGACATGCATGGAGTGCTCGAACCGTTTCGAAGCGCTCAACCCTCGCTTGCTGTTGGAACGTTTCCTTCAGTTGGGTTATCATGTCATAAGCTCCGTGATTCTCATACTCCTTCTGGAGATCCGGAGTCATGCTTGCCAACATAAGGCAAGACACTTGGATAGAGTCCTCAGTCTACTTCATCCAATCGTTATAGGCCTCCTCATCATCCTCTCTAGGTTGATCGGGGATAGGGTCGTCTAAAACATATGATCGTTTTTCTTGCTTGAGAACGATTCTCAAGTTTCGATACCAATCGATAAAATTGTTATGATTTAGACGTTCCTTTTGGAGAATCGCTCGTAAAGATTGGGCAGACGTGGATGAATTGTCATGATTTTCATTGTTATTGGTGGCCATCTACAAAATTTTAACAAAGATCAATTTTAGTATTTTCGATATTGTTATTTTAATAATTAATACCTTTTAAGGTCATTTTCATATTAAAATCTAGAACCCAACATTACATTTAAATAGTGGTTAGGTGACCTTTATCCCACAATTTAAATTAATAAGGTGGCCAATGATTGACGATTGCAACCATTTTACAACTTCTACAGGTATGGGATCGACTTGAAACATCATATGTAAAGTCGGCATGTTAATCCCATCAACACCATTTGGAAACCATATCGTAGGTCCATTTGACATGGTTTGCAAATCAAGACACCCTACTTACACACACGTGTGAGTTTGCCAAAATAAGCGGTTAGGTGACCTTTATCCCATGAATACGACATTCTCACTTCAAGTCACAAGTTCCCACAAAATGGTTAGGTGACCTTTATCCCACTAAGAGTCCCGAGTGACTCAAGTGTTGTGTAAAAGGACGGTGTTGATCCTAATTTATAAATATTTAGAGATTTCATAATTATAGTTTAGAAAACTCTATGTATTCATATTTGCATGCTTTCAAATACAAGATACCCTATGGTACATTGATTAAAACCCTTTTAATCTTTAAAATCATTAAACAATATTAATAACCTTTTATTACCTTTTAATGATTAAGGTCCATTTAGATAGTTTGTTATGATTATTGAAGGATTGTTAAGCAAACATCATATATAAGCAATCAACCACAATATCATAATCAAACAAATATTAGTGCATAACCATAGCATCTAAAGTGGCCATACTTGTTTGCCATCACAAGTGTGGTCCATAGGACATTCCTAAGGGACAAAACACAACACAAAAGGCTTCCATGAACCTCCCACTTGAAACCACATCCAAATGCTCCATGTTTCTTGTGTATTTCCTTTGTGCTTCTAACGCGTACATCTTCATATTACAAGATATTATATCCTAATACAAGATTTCTAGTAAAATGAAAGGTACCTAATCTATTTATTACATCACAATAATAAATAAATTACACTTTAAACCAAACACAAATAAATGATTATACAACCCAATTGAATGAATAAATACAACCATTACAATCATCCAAATAACACAAGGTCAAGGGCTAGGTTATGCACCATAATGAACAATTATCATATCATCCAAAACAACAATGAATCCCCACTAAAACCCACGAAATTTCAGCCAACACAAACTGAAATTTCGGGTTTTATCTTGTCCAAACAAACAAACAATACAACATACATGTCTTTCAAAGTTTAATCACAAGCATGTGTGATATAACTTTGAAAGTTTGGGGTTTCATAATACATGAATATAGCAGCCCCTAAAGGGGTTGTAAAGTCCCATAAAACGAATTTTTCAAGGACAAAACAAGCTAGCTATCCTCATAACCGGCTCTGATACCAATGTAGGGGTTTGTTAGAACATGAAACATAGTTTAACCATTTAAACTTTGTGAAAACGCAGCGGAAATAAACTTTATAACATAGTTTATAAACTGAAAATTTTGGTTTCAAATTGATATTATAAAGTTACAAACAAACCCAAGAACAAAGGACCTTTTATATGTGAATAAGACTAGCTATGTAAACACAAAACATACATTATGGACAACCATAAAGAGGCTGCCATAAACTACCTTTCAGCAGCAAAAGAGTTGAAATGGATGAGGATATGTTCCAAGAAAACGACCAAGACACCAAAAGGGAGGTCCTCTCAAGCTTGTATACCCAAGCTCTAAGCAAACACCTTCTTGCTAGGGAGAAAAACACCAAGATCAATCAAAAGGCTCCCTAAAACTTCCTGCTGGCGGGAGAGTTTTAGGAGAGAAGAAGAATCCTTTTTTGTGTGAAATGATGTGTATGAAAGGTTTTTTGCACACTCTTTCTAATGTGTGTTTTCAAGGCAAAAATCAAATGATCCCATTGGACCTTTGGGAGGCTGAAAATCAGCCTTCTAGAAGGGGTTTTCCCACCCAAATTTTTTAAAAAAATCACACATTAAAAGGTCATGTACATTATTTAAATTAAACCCGTTTTAATTTAAATGACTCTTTCATTTTATTATTTAATGTTACTTAAACCTATTTAAATAACATTAAAATAATAAAATTCATCAGCAAAATATCCTTATAATTTGTTCCACTACAAATGCAACATTTAGAAACCTATTTTCTAAATTTGGTGTGATTATTTAATTACATGATCATATCATCAATTAAATAATTGTTTGTGTTTGCAAAGCTTGTTATTGGGTATAACCCGACTTGGATCATAACGTACTAACCGCATCAATATTTTACGTGTCTTGGGCATATAGAATCCAACACATCAATGAATATGACTAACTTGGAATCATATTTTCCAGTTTAATTTATTCTAACAACAAGAATTCATAAGACTCAACCAATGAAAAGGATTATTAGTGATCTTAATAAAAGAACTACAAGAAGCCAAGGGGGAGCTGCAACTATTTGTGGAATCTAGTTGATCCACCTAAAGGTCAACAATTCACAGCTGCCATAAAAGATAATAGTTGGATTGAAGCTATGTAGGAAGAGCTTTAACAATTCAGAAAGCAAAAAGTGTGGAATCTAGTTGATCTACCTAAAGGTCAACATTCAATTGGCACAAGGTGGCTTTTTAAAAATAAACTAGATGACAGAGGTATAATTGTTATAAACAAAGCAAGGCTGATTGCACAAGGGTATACTCAAGAAGAAAGAATAGATTATGATGAAGTTTTTGCACCAGTTGCAAGGATTGAAGCAATAAGAGTATTCCTAGCCTATGCTTCATATAAGAAGTTCACAGTCTATCAAATGGATGTAAAGTGTGCTTTCTTATATGGGAAAATTAATGAAGAGGTCTATGTAGCTCAACCTCCAGGTTTTGAAGATCCCGATTACCCACATAGGGTATACAAGCTTAACAAAGCTTTGTATGGTCTTCATCAAGCTCCAAGAAAGTGGTATGAAACATTCTCATATATCTTGCTCAAGCATGGATATAAAAGGGGAACTATTGATCAGGCTCTCTTTCTCAACTAGAACATCAAGACCTCTTAGTTGTTCAACTTTATGTAGATGACATTATATTTGGATCAACAAACAAAAGACTGTGTGTAAGCTTTGAAGAGTTGATGAAATCTGAATTTCAGATGAGTTCAATGGGTGAATTAACCTTCTTCCTTGTCTACAAGTTCATTAGAAACTAGATGTCGTCTTCATTATTAAATTGAAGTATATATGTCAAATATTGAAGAAGTACAATGCTTCAACAATTGACAATATTATATCTGATCCTACAGTAAAATCTATTGATCAAAGATTGTATAGATCAATGATAGGATCTCTGATGTATTTAACTACCAGCAGACCTACCATAATGTTTGATGTGTGTGTTTATGCTATGTACAAATCAGATCCAAAAGAGTCCCATCTGAATGTTGTGAGAGGATCTTCAGATATCTCAAAGGGAAACCAGTCCTTGGTCTTTGGTATCCAAAAGATGGAGACTTCACTCTCTACTCAGAATCAGTTAGTAACATTGGAGGATGCAACAACAACAGAAATCAACAACTAGTGGGTGTCAATTCATACAATCAAGACTTGTTTCATGGCAGTACAAAAAGCAAACAAATGTATCTGTATCCACAGCTGAGGCTGAGTACATAGCTGCTTCAGCTGGTTGGTCTCAAGTCCTTTGGTTGCAAAACCAAATAGTTGATAATGGTTACAATTTCCTCAAAACTACAATTCATATTAACAATTCAGATGCTATATTCATCACTACTAATCCGGTGCAACATAGTAAAACAAAACATATTGAAATTAGATACCATTTTCTAAGGGATTGCTCAGAAAAAGGTTTAATCAGGTTAGTCAAGGTGGATAAAACAAATTTGCTTGCTGATTTATTCACTAAAGCCTTTGATTCAGTTAGATTTAATTTTCTAATTGAGTCTTTGGGCATGATTAACTTAGATTATGCAGGAATGTTGAAGGGTATGCACTTACAACACAACAACACAATGAGGAGAGTTACATAGAACACTTAACAGATCAAATAGGGAACTGGTGAACTTTAGTGAAATATGCTAAGAGCACAAGTAAGAATGAGACAGAACAAGATAGCAAACATCACAAGTAATTGGTTTTCAAGAATGTTGTATATTGCTTCTCAAGTTCTATTACAAATGTTACAAAGCATACTCTAAATGTTACAAGTACTTGAGATACATATACTACATCATACAGCCGGCCATACTTTGAAGGTCAACTGGATACATAAGACTAGACAACACACAAAATCAAATGTAGAGTCAAAAGGCAGATTGCCTTTTGACTAGTGACTATGACATGCCATAGCTCACATCCTAATATATTATAAAAAGGATAAAAGTACATAAAGTAGAAAGCACAGACTCAAGACCTCAATGTACAGTTACCAAAAGCATGGAGCTTTTCACCAACTCATATAAGCTGGTGACTTTACAGAGTTACAGCAGAAAGGTGGTCCAGCTTTATGATAAAGTACATCAGATAAAGGCATGTATCTAAAAGTCTTCAGAAGAAATATGTCTTCACTCTTTGGTTTCGGAAGACTTTGTCTTTGAAGCTTTGGAAGACTTCACTTTTGGCTTCGGAAGATGTTGGTCTTGGCTTCAGAAGATTTTACACTTAGAATATTTCTAGTGCATTGTGTAAAACTTCCAAAGCATTTCAACTTATGTTCTTCAGTGCATGCGTGCAGAGAGACTTTGGATGTTTTGGCTACATCAGACTTATAGGAATCCTTACAAACTCCCCCTAGGTTGATGCTACCAAAACATTTAAAGATTTTCAGCTGTTAACAGTCCTCATAATGATGATGACCATGCCCTTCTTCATTAGATGGTCAGGATCACTCAGACTCTCATCATATATTCTCATCTTAAAGAGATCATGCAGAGGTAGGTTGAACATGTCTTGCCATGTGTAGACATTTTCACCACCTTGATCTCTGATCACATGCCGTCTCTCTGGATTAGTTGTGAAGGTCCAGGATAAGATGGGTCTCTCAGCTGCAAGAAGAGCCACTTGAATTGGAGTTGATCGGGCTGCCTCTTCATGCACTTCCTCAAGTTGATCTGACTCAGCATGAGGTGTAGAAGTGGATGATTCAGGCTTCGTCTTCTTCTTTGGCTTTGGTTTGGAAGCCATCCTCTTTTTCCACTTTGAAGACTTTAACTGAGAAGACTGGTCTGCAGCACCTTGTTGATCAGTCTTGTCTTGCTCAGTTGAGTATTTCTGCCTCACAGGTTCAGAAGGAGAGGGAGTTTGATCCTACTGTGGATTAGAAGATGAAGCTTGCTGAGGCTCAGCAGGAGGTCCAGGTTGTGTTGTCTCAAATTGTTCAACCTTAACCTCCACTTCAGGTGGGGCTTGACTTGGAGGGGAGTGTAAGTCAATTAGCTCTCCACTCTTGATCTTATGAGTGATTATCCTGACATGCTCATCCATTTTAGATAGAGACATGGGGCCAAGAAGCTCATCATCCTTTGTCTGTCAGCAGACTTCTTCATACTCTTTTGGATGATGGCTCTTGACTTTGCAGCCTCTTCCCTCATCTTTCTCTTTGTTGCCTTTTGTTCTTTGAGCACTTCAAGTTCAAGCTGTTTGAGATACTCAAACTCAATATACTCAAAGGACAAGGGAAGAAGTGCAGATGCCTGGTAGAGACCTGTGGCACTCGGGTAGTTGATCATGTTTTGTCTATATGTTTCCTTGTCTACATGAGGATCTTGTGTAGCTGCCACAACCTCTTGCACAGGGCTTTCTTGAACTGGGGAGAGAGTAGGAACAAGCTTGTATAAACTTTTCTGTCTCTTCTCCTCTTTGAATTGGAGAAGTAGTCTTGCATCCTCTACTTCCTTCATCTCTCTTGACACTTCCTGGTCAGCCAATTCATTTAGTTTCTCTATGGGGAGAGATATAATCTCATCTATGTCATAGTTCCTGGTCTGCAGGTAAGTAATCCTGACTTCCCTCCACTCATCATCTTGAGTGTTTGGTTTGGGGGCAGCCCTGATTGCAGCTTGCATAAAGCCTGAAGACCCAGAGGAACTTTCTCCCCTTAGCTTCCTCTTCCCCTCTCTCTCATCCTCCTTAATTTCCTCAGGAGTTAGAATCTTTTTCCTTTTGACACCCACAGACCTTTGTGACACAGGGTGGAGAGAGCTTTGGCCTTCATTGGTTGGTGTAGCATCCAAGCTCTGGCCAGAGAGAGGTTTTGACACACCTTCACCAGTAGGTCTTTCACTGAGGGGATGAATTTCTGAAGTAGTTGTTGGTGTGACAGGGCTCTCAGGCTCTCTCACTGGGCCTTCAGCCAAGGTTTTCCCTTTGAAGCTAATCTCAGGGTCTGCCTCAACATCCAGTTGACCAATGACATTACTTGATTGCCTTTGTCTCCTTCTTAGACTGAACTTTTCAATAATTCTGTCTTGAATCCTTTGTGCTAACCTGTCAGCTTGTCTAGATTCACTTAGGTTGACAAGTGGCATGTTGACCAGGTCTAGACCTTCATAGTAGTTCAAGGTCTGAAAATTGAACACATCTTGCTGCCCTTGAAATCTTTGAAGAATGAGGGCTCTTCTATCAACATCATACCTCCACCTAATAATGTAGTTTGAATTTCCTTGAGGTGGGGATGATATAGCCCTTGGAATGCCTTCCTCAAAAAACTCCTAATGAAAGAGTCTATAGTGTCCACATCAATGTGAACTTGAGGAAGTTGCTGAGTATGCATAATTGCAAGTGAGGATGGTGAGTCCTCAATGTCCATACTCCCTGAAGAACTGCCACGTTCTGTGACAGTAATGACTTTCTCCCCCTTTTTGGTAGCATCACCCTCTTGCATAGGTGAGCTAGGAGTTAGGTCAATCACATTCACAGGTTCTTGTGTTCCTGGTTGAGCTCTCCTTATAGGTCTCCCAGCTAGTTTTTCCCTGAGATAAGATATCTCAAGTTGCTGATTATTGACGCTGTTGTGTAGGGTAGTCACTTGAGATTCAAGGTGACTAACCTTAGAGACTAAATGGGAGCATGTTATTGACAGTTTTTACACCTTTAGTCTCAAATTCCCCTCATCTTCATCAGAAGGATCAATGGGGGATGAGATGATTGGACCAAAGTCCTCTCTCTCACCACCAGCTTCAGGTTCTTGTCTGCTGGAATTTCCTCTTCACATTGACAGCCTCAGTTGAGGTGTCAATGGGCTGAGTTACCGTGGTTGAGGTGTTAATGATGTAATCACTTGCAGAAATGAGAGCATCTTCCATATGGACTTCCTGAACAGGTTCAGGGAGATCCACCTCAGTGATAGGTGACTGATGTGGGCTAGACAAAGGAGATTCAGGAGTACTCATCTCTTTTTGAGTATGGGAAGAGTAGAAAGACTCATGGTACTCACTGAAACCTAAGTCTTCATCAGTATAGAATGAGAGGTTGGGAATGGGTTGATTTAAGTCTAAAGGCTGGGGATGGTAACTGTCCCCTGAAGGTTGTTCACTTGAGTGTTGAGACTCAGACTGAAAGCTTAAGGCAGTTGGGCTTGTGAGCTCATCAGGGTGAGCATGAGGAACCTCACTACTGATTCTTGAAGAGATGGGAGTGGTTTGCTCCTCAGGGGAAGTGGGAGCTCTAGTCCACTTCCTCCTGTATGGGTGAGTGTATGGGGGCCAATACAAACTCAATAGCTTGAGTAGGGGTTCATTTGAATTTTCTTTGGTATGTGAGGGTGATTTGTGGTCTTTTTGGTGGTTGGGAGGTAGAAGGTGTGGGTTCAACACTAGCTTGTGTTGCTAGGTTTTCACCTTGAGGAATGAGCTCTATCATTTTTGGGACAAGGGCTGTTTCTACCCTTCAGAAGCCTACAGTTGGCTTCTTCATAATTTTAAAGATGTTGGGCTTCATCTGTCTTGATTTAAGAATATTATCTGTTTCCCTCAACTGTGAGCCCAGTTCATAGTTGAGAATGTGTTGAACATATCTAGGAAACAAATAATACTCTAAGGAGTCCAAGTTAGCAAGCAAATTTGTATAAACAAACAGAGAATACCTGAACTTGACCCCTTGAACAATTTCATGCACTATGAAGGAGAGATCCTCAGGAAGTTGGTCCCATCCTCCATGCTTGTTTGAAAAGCTGTGGATAACCACATGAAGCAAGTATTTCCATTGGGATGAGACCTTCCCTTTCCTGAAGGTCTTTACAGAGAAATCTCACTCATAGCCCCTCTGCTCAAAGGAATGATTTACAGCTTTCTTTGGGAAGGACAATTGACCTTCTTCATCATCTAGCTGCAAGTGAGTGTTAATGATGGTTGGAGTGATGAAGATTGTCCTCCCCTGTACTGTGACAGATAGTGCCTTCTCCCCATCCATAATGACCTCTTGGCAGGTCTTCCAAAATTCAAGCAGATGATCCTCATACAGAGTAGGATCAATGGTAAGGGAGGTGAAGTAGTTGGATAGAGCCAGAAAAACGGCAAACCTCTGAGAAACTTTCATCTTTCTCAGAGCTCAACAGAGCAACCTGGTTGTGTTGCCTGTGAATTTGCATGGAGAAATCAAGGTTGTTTCTGCGGTTTAGGTTGGCCGTTTTGAGAAGCTTAAGGGTGAAGGAAGATGAGAACAAAGGCGGTTTGGGAGAATTTAGGTTTAAGGAATAGTGTAATTGAAGAAGATAGTGAAAGAGGGGGAACCGTTGGGTATTTATGTGAAAAGGATTTGAGACAAAGTTAATGAAAAAGGATAAACTTTGAAATCCGGATGTCGGTCCCACCTCTGAAAAGTAGTTTACTTTTGCCCATAATGTAGTTTCCTTGGAAGTCGAGAAATCTTTCGAAGGTTATTTGCTTCGGAAGTTCTGGAGGAAAAGCTTCCGAAGGCAAATTGGCTTCGGAAGATATTCCAAAGGTCTTTGAGAATTTTGCTTCGGAAGAGAATTAACACTCAGAGTTTTTATTCTAAAGAGAATGAAAACTTCCGAAGATAAATTGCTTTCGGAAGAAACTTGTTTTTTTAAAACATAAAAGTACTTAAGTTGATTTTAAGCTTCGGAAGATATTTCAGAAATTTCTTCCGAAGGTCAAAATACTGAAGTAGTTATTTGTTTACTAAGACATAAATTTCTTCCGAAGGTAATTTCAAATCTTCTGAAAAGAAAAAAGATCCAAAATTTTCAAAAATCTAAGAAAAGTCCTTTGAAAAGATTTTCTTCCAAAGAAAACAAGGGCTTATGAAGGTGATAAAATAGACAACTTAGGACACACAGATTGTAGAAATAATATGATTATGTTTTAAGAAAAGCTATTCAAAGTTAATCATCCCAATAACTGATACAAGATACTTAAATCTCTGTTCATCCAAAGCTTTGGTGAACAGATCAACATATTGTTCATTCGTGTTAACTTTGACTAGTTTGATTAATCCCTTTTCAAAGTTATCTCTAATCAAATGATATCTGATATTGATATGGTTTGTCCTTGAGTGCTGCACATGATTTTCTATGACTGAGTTAGCACTGTTGTTTATGTGGATGGGAGTCTCTTTAAAATTGAATCCATAGTCCAGCATCTGATTTTGAATCCAAAGCACTTGAGCACAGCAGCTTGCAGCAGCAATGTATTCAGCCTCAGCAGTTAATGCAGACACACAGGATTGTTTCTTACATTGCCAAGAGACTAATCTTCCACCAAGAAATTGACATCCCCCTGATGTAGACTTTGCAATGATGTTGCAACCACCATAGTGACTATCTTTATAAGCATACAGATTAAAGTCAGAATTCTTTGGATACCAAAGGCCAAGTGATGGAGCACCTTTAAGATATCTTAAAATTTTTTTAACAGTGACCAGGTGTGACATCTTGAGGTTGGCTTGATATCTTGCACAAATGCATGTAGCAAACATGATATCTGGTCTGCTAGTTGTGAGGTACATAAGAGACCCAATCATTTCCCCGTAGAGATGTTCATCAACACACTCCCCCTCAAAATCAGGTCCAAGGGAGTGATTTCTGGCTGTGGGTGTCTTAGCAACCTTACAATCAGTCATGTTGAATCTCATAAGTATGTCTTGTATATACTTTGACTGACTTATGAAGATGCCACTGTCAACTTGCTTCACTTGAATTCCTATAAAGACATTAAGTTCCCCCATGGCACTCATTTCAAACATGTCCTTCGTCAGCTTCTCAAAGTCTTTGCAGAGCTTTGGATTAGTTGACTAAAGATAATGTCATCTACATATACTTGAACTAGCAATATGTTATTTCCTGCTCCTTTGATGAAAAGAGTTCCATCTATAGTACCCCTTTTGTAGCCATGCTGACAGAGATACTGAGATAGAGTCTCATACCACTTCCTTGGTGCTTGGTGCAACCCATAAACAGCTTTATCAAGCCTGCATACATAATCAGGATGATAAGGATCTGCAAACCTAGGTGGTTGTCTGACATACACCTCTTCATCAATCACCCCATAGAGAAAAGCACACTTGACATCAAGTTGTTAGACCTTGAAGTTCTTGGATGCAGCAAAAGCTAGAAATATCCTAACAGCTTCAAGTCTTGATACAGGAGCAAAAACACTTGTGTAGTCAATTCTTTCTTCTTGAGTATACCCTTGAAAAACTAGTCTTGCCTTGTTCTTGATGACAAGTCCTCTATCATCTTTCTTATTCCTGAACACCCATTTGGTTCCTATGGTAGTCTTCCTTTGAGGAAGAGGACATAGGTTCCAAACCTTTTGCCTTTTGAATTGAGGAAGAGGACATAGGTTCCTATGGTAGTCTTCCCATGAGGAAGAGGACTTAGGTTCCAAACCTTTTGCCTTTCAACCCAACTTCCATCTTTTAGAGCCTCATTAATTTTCTTTGGCTCTATCTGGGACAAGAAACAAGAGTGAAGACAAACATTTGCATCATGGGTTTGTCCTCTTGTTCTCACCCATGAATCAACATTTCCAATGATGTTTGTGGTAAGACGAGACTTGCGGATCCTTAGCTGAGGGATCACAGCAAGTTGCTTAGACACATCTAAATTTGAGAAATTCTGATCTGGCAAGGAAGATTTTGCTCCACATCAGCACACTTAACAAGATTGACTTGATCCAATAAGTGTGTGACAACATTGATGTTGTCTTTAATGAAGTGGTTATCAGCATCAAGAAATTCCTGATCACTTTCACCACCACCATTTTCTCCAACATTTGAAGCTCCTTCATCTGAGTTTTGTGCCTCTAAGCAGGAATTTAAAGGCACCCCAGAAGTATCAGCAGGATTTGTCATGGATGTGCTGGTAGAAGCTTCATTTACAGGATTGGTTACCACTGGAGCTAAAGATGTGTAGCTTGAAGGTCTTCTTAGCTCAAATCTTGGGTCAGGATCACCTGTAGGTAGTATATCTGTGGACCCTGAAACATTCTAACAAGATTTGTTAAAAAAGTTGGTAACTAAATCAAGATCAAATAGCCAATCCAGACCAGAACCTTTCACACTGGGAGTGTGCTCATTACAAGTCACATTGGCTGACTCCTCAACTACTCTAGTTCTGAGATTGTATACTCTATAAGCTTGAGCTTAAGAAGAGTATCCAATGAAGTGTCCATCATCAGATTTCTCAGCAAACTTGGCAATCTGATCTTTGGTATTCAAGATGGTGCAAGGACATTCTAATGACCTGAGAAAACCAATGAAAGGTTTTCTCTTTTGCCAAAGTTCATAAGGAGTCTTACCATGTGTCTTAACCACTAACACTCTGTTTTGCACATAGCAAGCAGTGTTCACTGCCTCTGCCCAAAAGGTGATAGTTAGTTTAGAGTCAGACAACATAGTTCTTCCAGCTTCAATTAGTGTCTTGTTTCTCCTCTCAGCAACACCATTTTGCTGAGGAGTCCTGTGAGCATTATATTGTCTTCTAATACCTTTTTCATCACAAAATGTATCAAGGATTTGATTCTTGAATTCAGTTCTTTGATCACATCTTATGGTTTTGACCTTGTGATTACATTGATTCTCAATCTTAAAGATGAAATTCTTCGGAATCTCAGGGGTCTCATCCTTAGTTCTGAGAAAGAAGACCCAAGTGAATCTTGTAAAGTCATCTGTAATCACCAAACAATAAGAGTTCCTTCCTAGACTCATTACACTAGTGGGGCCAAAGAGATCCACATGTAATAAGTGTAGGGGATTAAAGATGGAATTTCTTTCCTTTGGCTTGTGAGATACCTTGTGTTGCTTCCCTTTCACGCATGCAACACAGTGGTCATCACTTGTAAACTCTTTATTTAGTATTCCAGTTACTAAATCATTCTTAATTAGTTTATTCATGTTTTTAAAGTTTACATGGCACATTCTTTTATGCCAGAGGAAAGACTCATCATTATTTGCTTTAGACAGAAAGCATAAAACTTCTCCTGAGGGAGATGTTGCTTGCAAATCCATCTTGTACATGTTCCCTTTCCTGGGTGCTCTAAGCAGGATGTTCTCATGAGAAATGACAAACCCGGGCCTGAGAACAATGCACTCATGCTCAGTGAAGAGCATGTTATGACTCTGATCACAAAATTGGGATATACTCAAAAGATTGTACCCAAGCTCCTTGACAAAGTTTACCTTCTTAATAATGTGCTTACCATTTGTGACCTTGCCCCAACCTGTATTGTAACCTCCTGCATCTCCTCCAAAAGCAACTGGTCCTCCATCAATTCTTTCAAACTTTTGGAGTAGTGACCTATTGCTTGTCATGTGCCTGGAACAGCCACTGTCAATGATCCATACAATTCTGTTTGTCTTGAGCTGTTCCTGTACAAAAGAGATGGTTAGTTACATTTGGAAACCCAAGTCATGCTCGAAGGATCATTTGCTGATGTTGATGAAGAACTTTCAGCCACTTGGTCTTTCTTTGACTTCCACACCACCTTTGGAAGCTTAGACCTGACCTTCAATACTTCGGAAGTTTTGATGACTTTGGAAGCTTTGATGACTGGACCTTCGGAAGATCTTGCTTTCACTGCAGCAGGCTTCAGTGCTTCGGAAGTATTCCTTTCTTCTGAGACCAAATTTTCTTCCGAAGGAAAGTTTCCACTTGTCTTCTTCTTCATTTTGGAGCTTTTTAAGGAAACAGATTTTCCTTGCAAATTTCTTCTTCAAACTCTTAAAAGTTTCTTTCTTGGTCATGTGGAGAGTACTTTTTAGATTGTAAACACAATCCTTAGGAGTTTTATTCCTTCTAGGAGTTTTCTCTTGTGAACAAGGCTGAACTTGATCACTTTCCTTCTCCATCTTCATATTTGCAGATGTTGTGGCAATTCTTGTGGGGATAGAACTACCTTTGGAGCTGGATGGTTCAGGTTGTACAGCAGTGGTGCACAACTGATCAGCCTTATTCTTGATGATGGGATAATTTGGACATGAACCAAAACTCTTGTTGATGGAGTTCAAGTTGGTTTCTTTAGTCTTCACCACTTCAAATCGTGCAGAAATGAAGACTTGTTTGTGTGTAGAATTGAAGGTGGCCTTGATCTCTTGAGCCTTTTTGGACTTTCTTTTGGCCTTCCTGATCAAGTTCTTTCTCGTTGACTTGGTCATCCTAACAGCTTTGCTCTTCTCAGAGGGATGGTGACCCTTCATAGAATGCTCTTCTTCACTCTTCTCAGAGCCATTTTCCACCATCTCCGCTTCATCCTCTTCAGTCACAGGATCTATAAAAGGAAGCTCATCCTCACAAGTTCCACACGTAGGAGATCTTACTGACAAGATTGTGTGCGGAGGAGCTATCTCACAAGATCCCAGTCCCTACTTATTTTGATAACAAACTTTTGCATGCAAGGATGAGTATATTATGTTCTTGAAGGTCTCTTCTTCAAGAACACATTTTTCTACCTTGGCTTTGCTGATCACAAGCTCAGTCTGGCATTCAGTTAGCTTAGTAATGAGGTCTTTGATCTGAGTCCTGTAGTTTTTGTGCTCATGTTTAAGAGTTGAAGTGGCTTTCTCTAAGTCCTCTATCTTTATTTTATAATCATTTTTAGCTCTTTTAAAATCAGCTTTTAAGATATTTAAGGACTCAAGATCAGATCTCATTTCTAAGTTATAGGACCTGTATCTATTGACTTTAACAATGCATTCAGGAGTACAAAGATGTTCCAATACCTTGGCTTCATCGTGGTCTGCCATGAGTGCTTTGTTTCGAGATGCATCTTCTACCTGAATGCTCTTGTCAAAGCCTCCTTCTTCAACAGCAACTGCATCTTGCTGCTTTGGCTTCTCATTCTGGGGGGTTTCTCAGTGTAGTTTGGTCTGGTTTGTGCTTGGCCACCATTTGTCCTTGGTGCCTTACACTCCCTTGCAAAATGTCCCATCTGCTTACAGTTGTAAAACTCTACTTTGCTTTTATCCAACACAAACTTTCCACTGGCTGCATTACTTGGAAACTTTCTTCCTGTCCTCTTGTAGAACTTCTTGGCTCTGTGAGTGAGAAGAGCCATCTGCTGGACTATCTCCATGTACTCCAGATCATCTAGATGGATACAATCCAAATCTTCAAGGGTGAAGAGAAAGTTGCTTGTGGTTTCATTAGCATGGACAAAAGCATGAGAAGAACTTGTCTCTTGGAATGGACTTCCTTGAGTGTAGCTTTCCTTTGGAGTCTTTGGGAAGGTGATGAAAGGGCCCTTTTGTGAGTTGTTAGGGTAGCATATAAGATGATGTTGTAGTTCAATGCTTTCCCTTTCAACCACATGGAGGTCTGAACTCAGTTGATTGCTGGAGTTACCAGATGAGTTTTGCATGTTCATCTCCATCTGGTAGCCACTAAGAATACCATACAACTCTGTAAGAGTAAGAGTCTTCAGGTTCTCAGTCTTCTTGATAACAACACAGTAATGTGTCCATTGTCTAGGAAGAGAGGACATAAACTTCGTTACCATGTCCATGTTCTCAAGAGTTAATCCAACATCAACATACCTGAAGTATTGTTGAGTCATGGTTTAACATATCTTAAAGGTGAAGTTTTCAAATTGCTGCTTCAGGAGATCCTTCTTGTTCTCCTTTGCTTCAGTAGACCCCTTACACATCAGCTTTAGTGCTTCCTAAGTTGTTTGGCAGTTTTGCACTTCTTGAAGCCTCTGTAGATGGAGTTTGGAAGCGCAGTTTGAAGGATTGTCATGGCTTTCTGATCAATCTCTATTCTCTTCCTGTCTTCTTCATAGTAATCAGCCACAACCATTGGAATCATACCACCACCAGTAGCAGAAGTGGTGCTTGGTATATAAGGTCCTTCAACAACAGAGTCCCACATCCTGGAGTCTTGAGACTTGATGAAGCCTTCCATTCTTTGACACCAAGTATCAAAGTATTTAGGAGTGGTCAGTGGAGACTTTGTCATAGTTCCAGTTTCCATATCAGCTTTGGTAATATCTGCCAATTGAGTTGTTAAGTATTTTTTGTGTGTGAGGGATCTTAAGATGGTGAGATCTTATATCAAGAGTCTGGAATGCTTTGATACCAAATGTAGGACCGTTGAAGGGTGTGCACTTACAACACAACAACAAAATGAGGAGAGTTACTTAGAACACTTAACAGATCAAATAGGGAACTGGTTAACTTTAGTGAAAGATGCTAAGAAAACAAGTAAGAATGAGACATAACAAGATAGCAAACAACACAAGTAACTGGTTTACAAGAATGTTGTATATTGCTTCTCAAGTTCTATTACAAATGTTACAAAGCATACTCTTAAAGTTACAAGTACCTGAGATACATATAATACATCCTACAGCCGGCCATACTTTAAAGGCCAACTGGATACATAAGACTAGACAACACACAAAAAGTATAGTCAAAAGGCAGATTGCCTTTTGACTAGTGACTATGACATGCCATAGCTCACATCCTAATATATTACAAAAAGGATAAAAGTACATAAAGTAGAAAGCACAAACTCAAGACCTCCATGTACAGTTACCAAAAGCATGGACCTTTTCACCAACTCATGTAAGTTGGTGACCTTACAGAGTTGCAGCAGAAAGGTGGTCCAGCTTTATGATACAGTACATCAGATAGAGGCATGTCTCTAACAGTCTTCGGAAGAAATCTGTCTTCACTCTTTGGCTTCTGAAGACTTTGTCTTTAAAGCTTCGGAAGACTTCACTTTTGGCTTCGGAAGATGTTGGTCTTGGCTTCGGAGGATTTTACACTTAGAATATTTCTAGTGCATGGTGTAAAACTTCCAAAGCATTTCTACTTATGTTCTTCAGTGCATGCATGGAAACAGACTTTGGATGTTTTGGCTGCATCAGACTTATAGAAATCCTTACAGATTAATCATCAAAAAAGCATGTGTTTGTCCTTGTGTATAGTCATTAACAAAATCCAAAAATATTCATAAAAACATACAAAAATAGTAAAATATTGTCCTTGTTTATTGTGTCTTTTGGTTTAGCATGACATATATTTGGGAAATGATAGTATATTATGCCTTTGCTTGCTTCCTGAGTTCCTTCATTAAAATCTGATAAAAAATTCTTTAATATGTGAGTTGGTTCATCTTGAGTGGAAACTATACTAAGAGCATGCGTAACATAATGCAAAAGTGACTGTATGTGGGAAACTCCATTTTGAGGATACATCAAGTGAGTCATATTCTGATGTGACCAAATCACTTATCTAAGCACACTATGTACCAACACTTTATAATCTCTATCTTTGCAAATCATATTCCCTCTGTTTTGTGTAAACAAAGATGTTGGATCTTGAAAGGATGGTGCAACCAAAACCAAACCACTTAGACTATTTTGGTGCAACTAATAAAGGATTTCCGAAGCTAAGTGTGGAACTTCCGAAGAAAAAGGAGCTCTTCCGAAGACAAAGTGTAAAACCAACTTCCGAAGGAAAACTCCAACTTCCGAAGATAAAGTATTCACTTCCGAAGATCAAGACTTATAGTGAAAGATCAGAAGTCAACTTCCAAAGTATGAAATAAGTCCTCAAGCCTCGGAAGTATAGAAGCCTCTTCCAAAGTATAAGTGGCTTTGGAAGAACTCGTTCTTCCGAAGCTAACTTACCTTCGGAAGACACTACTATTATCCAGTGGACATAAGTATGGTCTCCCTGACACTCTGTTGTAGACCTCTGAGATACTGCATGGCGTTTTCTCAAAAGCCATATAGTTGACCATACTTTATTCCACTGTTTACCTTTATAAGTTAGTACAGTTGCCAACTTTAGTTGGTGACAAAAGGTAAGTCATGGACATGTCATGACTACCATATCTTAGATAATACTTTATCTAAGATAACTTAACTTTAGCGTTGTAGTATATGCTTTAGTCTTAGGTTTCCAGCTGGTATCAAATTATATCTAGCTGTAGGATCTAGTATATATAGTTTCTCATTGTAAGTCATGTTTTATGCTTGTAAGAGTCTTGTAATACTTTGAGTTGAGAAGTAATATATACAAGTGCCTTGAAAATTATTTATTTGTGTTCTTTGCTACTTATTATATTATTATCAACTCTTAGAAGAGATTCTACTTCATCTGATTTGAGTGTAATATAAGTGAGTTTGAGAGAAATCCAACTGTTAAGTGACAAACCCGATCTTGCAATTGGTATCAGAGCTTTTTAGGCTCTTGATTGTGAGATCTTACCATCATAATCAACCTGTTTTTCACTCCTCCTTACACCATACTCAAAATGGCCCTCAACAAGTCTGAAGTAGAGATGGGGACGATGACTAAAGCACCCATCATCACCCCTGAAAACTTCAGGTCATGGAGGAGACGAATGGAAGGCTTCATCAGGTATCAAGATAGCGAGATGTGGCAATCTATTGTCAATGGCCCGTATAAGCCAAAGGTAGCTGGTGGAAACGGGGCCATGATTGATAAAGCTGTTGAAGATTACTTTGATGAGGACCGGAAGAAGCTGCACATTGATAGCAATGCTATGACTGTTCTCATGATTGCAATTCCTAACTCCATCATGGTGGGGTTTGAGCATTGCAAGTCAGCAAAAGAACTGTTTGAGGCACTTGCTCACATGTACTCAAGCTCAAATGACTCCAAGAAGGACTCACTGAAGCAGCAGTTTGAGAACTTCACCTACGTTGCTGGAGAGACCCTCAGCCGGCAATACTTCAGGTACATGGATCTCATTTCTTCCCTTCTGTCTATTGGAATTGCTCTTGAACTTAGAGACCTCACAAGAAAGTTCATGAGTGCACTTCCCAATGAGTGGACATTCTACTGTGTCTCTATCAAGAGAACAAAGAACCTGAATACACTCACCATGACCGAACTCTATGGGATCCTTGATGGATACCGTTTGGAAATGGAGAATAAAAGAGGTCACGAAACAAGCAGACCCTTGAGTCTTCCTGCTAGCAACGCTTTAATGGTTGCTGAAGGCTCGGGACCCTCCCAGCCTCAACAATACCTGACTTACACCCAGCAGCCATCCTGTTCTTCTGGGCCATACATCACATTTCCTGAGACTCCAAGGTCTCAACAAGCTCAGCAAAGTTCCTTTCAGGACAGTTGTGCTTTTGTCTCAGGAAGTAGACACTCTAATGATTATCAATATTGCTTTGATGATCTAGAGTGCTTCAGCCCAGATGATGTGGAATACGTGGACATAGTCCAACAAATGGCTCATTAACCTACAGAGCAAAGAAGTTCTTCAAAATAACTAGAAGGCAATTTCCCCAGAACCCAATCAACAGCCAATTTGGGTTTGACAAAACCAAGGCCAAATGTTACAACTGTAACCAACTTGGTCATTTTGCAAGGGAATGCAAGGCTCCCCAAGTCGAATCCGGGAACCCCACAGGCCTCCACACATCCCTCTACACCAAAGCCCGTTGGAAAGTCAACAGAGACAGCTGTAATGGCTCAAGAAATTGACTGGCGCTTTATGGTACAATATGTGACTCCTGCTCAAGCACTCATGGCCGGAACAGATTACAATAAGGTATACGAACATCTCTGTACTCCTGCCTGTATTGCTAAGGTCAAATTTTATCAAGACTACAATATGGAGATTATTGAGTCTTTAAATGTTTTAAAATCTGATTTTAAAAGGGCTGAATCAGACTATCAAAGAAAAATTGAGGAGTTAGAGAAAATTGTGTCCCTATTAAAACATGAACACACTAACTATAAGACTCAAATAAAGGATATAATATCCAAATTGTCTAAGGCTCAAGCCCAGCTTGTCACAGCTGAGGCTCAAGCTAGGAAGTATGCTATTTCTGAGCAAAACTTCCAAGCCATTCTTGCATCATCCTCTCACTCAAAACTTTGTTACCAAAACAAAGGTGGGTTGGGAACCAATGAAATTGCTCCACCACACTCTTATGAGTCTATAAGACAACCAAGGTGTGGTACTGAAGAGCAAGAGGTTCCATCTCCTGACCCACCTTCTCATGAGTCAAAGAGTGATGCAACCATGGAGACCATCACAGGGAAGAACCAGGTAATTATACCCTCTCCTACCGGTGATGATCAACCCCTGACCACCAAAGCCAGAAGAAGCAGAGCTAAGGCAGCCAGAAAAACTGCCAAGAAAGTGGCTGAGTCTAAGCTGAAGATAAACCCAAAGCAAAAGGGTGTATTCATCTCAACTAGATTCCAGGTGGTTGGAAACTCTGATTCAGGAAAGGAGTGTAATACTAGCACTCCTGTCCTACCAAAGGATTAGAAGTTAAAGTGAAAGGTTGTTGATGAAGAGAAAAAGAACAAGAAACAGCAATCCTCAAATTCCCAAAAGATTAACATTGCATGCATAATGTGTGGTCTGCAAAACCACATGGCCAAAGATTGTTACTACAATCTTGCTAGCACACATTATGCAAATAATGTTAAAAAGGAAGGAGTCAGGAAAGGTTTCTTATTTGGACCATATCAAATGGTTCAAGTGATGAAAAAGGGAAAGCTTGTTTTCAAAGCAAGGTTGTTTTCGGAAGAAGGTCCTTCTTCCGAAGGGAAAAAGGCTTCGGAAGCTAAAGCTGTCAAGACTCAAAAGAATAAAAGAGTCCCCTTGAGACCATCCCAGAAGAAGACTGCTTCGGAAGAAAAGGTGGTGAAGGCTTCTTCCGAAAAGAAAGAAGCCTTGGAAGAATGCCAAGCTGCAAAAGCTTCAACAAGCTCATCCTCCATGATCAACCAAGGGATGGAATGGAAGATCAAGGAAGATGTTGCAGCCCAAACCTCTTCTTCAAAGACATCCATTGAACCCCATGCATATTTTTTGGTTTAATTATGTCACTATCATTGGAAGAACCCAAGACCAACAAGGCTCTGGTATCCAATCAAAACTAATCATCTCATCTTATGTGCAGGGCCCTCCATATGACAAGAATAACAATGTTTGGATTATGGATAGTGGATGCTCCGGCACATGACAGGGAACAGATCTCTCCTTCAACAATTTCAACATTATGATGGAGGTCCTGTCCAGTTTGGAGGTGAGGCCGGAGGATATATTTCTGGCAGAGGAAGTATATCCAATGGAAAATTAAAGGTTGACAAAGTTAACTTTGTCAAACAGCTTGAACACAACCTGTTAAGTGTTTCTCAGTTCTGTGATCAAAAGCATCAAATGCTCTTCACAGAACATGAGTGCATAATCCTCAAACCCGGATGACAATTCATCAAGAATTGGTGCTTCTTAGATCTCCCAGGAAAGGGGATATGTACAAGCTGGGTATGAACAATGATTCCCCAATGGGAGAAGTATCATGCTTTCTTTCCAAAGCTGATGGTGATGAGTCAACACTATGGCATAAACGAATGTGTCATGTAAATTTTAAGACAATGAATAAATTGGCTAAAAATAACTTGGTACATGGTTTGCCTAAAAAGGAATTTTTCTGCAAAGATAACTATGTTGCATGCCTGAAAGGAAAGCAACACAGGGCATCTCATAAATCCAAAGTTGTTAACTCTTTCACCACTCCATTACACTTACTGCACATGGATCTATTTGGTCCCACAAGTATAATGAGCATTGGAAGGAAATCATATTGCCTTGTGATTGTCAATGATTTTACTAGATTTATATGGGTATTCTATTTAAGAACCAAAGATGAAACTGCTGAAACTTTAAAATCTTTTATTCTTAAAATAGAAAATCAAATCGATCACAAGGTTAAAATAATTAGAAGTGATCAAGGGACTGAGTTTAAGAACCACGTTCTTGACTCATTCTGTAACTCAAAAGGGATTGCCCGAAAATATAGTGCCCCTAGAACTTCTCAACAAAATGGTGTTGCTGAGAGGAAGAACAGGACACTTATTGAGGCCGCTCGGACTATGTTAGCTGATTCAAAGCTGCCTCTAACATTTTGGGCAGAGGCAGTCAGATTTGCATGCTATGTGCAGAACAGGGTCCTTATAGTTAAGCCACATGAAAAACCCCTTAGGAGCTATGGAACAAGAGGCCACCATTCATTGGCTTTCTAGGGTCCTTTGGCAGCAGGTGTACCATACCTAACACAAAAGACAATTTGGCAAAATTTGCTGAAAAGTTGGATGATGCTATCTTTGTTGGATATTCCTCTAACTCTAAAGCTTATAGAGTTTATAACATTAAAAATCAACAATTTGAGGAATCTTTCAACATTGTAGTTAATGAGCACAGTCCTTGTGTTAGGGGGGATGGCCCTGATCATATCTTTGATTTAGAATTGTTTCCAAACTATTCTAAACCATCTTGTGAGAATGTTTCAGCTGGAACAGGTGCTCAAAGTGATTCTGTTGATGACCAACTGTTTGAGCTTCCCAGACCTATTCCAAGTTCTCCAAGAGCTGCAACAAATCAAGTTCCCACTATTGGCAGATCTGATTGTATAACTATCTCAATGAATAGCAGAGCTTCAACTAGCAGTTCACCTGTTGACTTTTAAACTTCATCAAGTGACACTGTACAACACCAAGCTGATGGAAGCAACATCTTGAAGGAACAAGCAACTGTTAATGCTGCTTCACAGCAAACAAATGATGATGTTTCTCTTTCATTCAATCAGTCCTCATTGAATGAGTTTGAAACAACAGTTGGACGAAGTGTTCAAACTCCTGAGCAAAATATGTCCAATTTGGATCTAGCTTTGCAACTGGAGGTAATTCCTAGACTTAGGATTCACAACACTCATCCAGCTGAGAACATCATAGGGGATGTCTCTGATGGCGTGAGAACAAGAGGACAAACTCACAATGGGAATGTCTGCTTGTACTCATGATTTTTATCCCAAATGGAACCCAAGAAGGTGGAAGATGCCTTGAAAGATAGTCACTGGGTTGAATCAATGCAAGAGGAGCTGCTTCAATCCAAAAGACAAAAGGTTTGGAACCTATGTCCGCTACCATCTGGTCAAGTACCTATAAGCACTCAGAAACAAGAGAGATGATAAAGGCTTGATTATCAAGAATAATGCAAGACTGGTGGTTCAAGGATACACTCAAGATGCGGGAATCGATTATATTGATGTCTTTGTACCTGTTGCAAGACTTGAGGCAGTTACGATCTTCCTTGCTTATGCTGCATCCAAGAATTTCACTGTCTACCAACTTGATGTCAAGTGTGCCTTTCTATATGAGGATATAGATAGGGAAGTCTATGTATGCTAACCTCCAGGATTTGAAGACCCACATCATCCCAACTATGTGTGCAAATTGGAAAAAGCTCTATATGGGCTGCACCAAGCACCTAGGCTGTTGTATGAGACATTGTCTCAGTTTCTCCTGAAGAATGGTTACACTAGAGGTACCATTGACAAGACTCTTTTCATAATGAAGTCTGGGAAAGACATCTTGCTCGTTCAAGTCTATGTTGATAACACCATATTTGTTCCTCAAATGACTAAATGTGTAAAGACTTTGAGAGCATCATGAAAAAGAAGTTTGAGATGAGTTCCATGGGAACAATGGAATTTTTCCTTGTAATTCAGGTGAAGCAAATGAAGAAAGGGTTCTTCATCAGTCAATCTAAGTATGTCAATGACATCTTAGAAATATTTGATATGAAAGATTGTAAGGCAGCAAAAACACCTATACCCAGAAACCATAATCTCTGCCCTGACTCCGAGGGGGAGGATACTCATCAACATCAGTATAGAACAATTATTGGTTCTCTGATGTATCTCATAGCAAGTAGACCTGATATCATGTTTGCAACTTGTATTTGTGCACGATATCAGGCTGCTCCAAAGGTGTCTCACCTAGTTGCTGCCAAGAGAATCCTAAGATACCTCAAAGGAGCACCTATATTAGGTCTCTAGTATCCAAGAAATAATGATTTCAATCTCTATGGTTACTCTGACAGTGATTATGGTGGCTGCAATATCAACAAGAAATCAACATCCGGTGGATGTCAATTTCTTGGTGAAAGGATCATCTCATGGCAATGGAAGAAGCAATCCTGTGTCTCTACATCAAATGTTGAAGCTGAATACATTGCTGCTGCTAGTTGCTGTGCTCAGTTGCTATGGATTCAGAACCAGATGATAGACTACGGATTCAACTTCATGAGCACTCCTATCCACATGACAACAACAGTGCTATCTCCATTACTGAAAATCCAGTGAAGCATTCCAAGACTAAGCACATTGATATCAGGTATCATTTCATTAGAGATATTCATAAGAAAAATCTTATCAAGCTAATCAAAGTTGATTCAAATGAACAATATGCTGACTTGTTCACCAAAGCCTTTGATGATCAAAGATTCAAATATCTCATTATAGCTATTGGGATGATAAACTTTGATTAGTCTATCTCATTTGAAAACCTTTTAATGTGTAAAATTTTATGTCAAAACAATCTAAGCCCTGTTACAAAAGGTCTTTCTCTAAAATTTTATCTAAGTATAAATTCTTCCGAAGAGGAAATAACTCTCGGAAGAGTTGTTAAGTCTCGAAAGAAGCGAATAATTTCATATCAGATCTACTTCCGAAGCTTGTAACACTCTCCATTCGGAAAGCAACATATACTCTTGGAAGTAAAAAACTTTACCTTTGGAAGTAAATTTTCCTTTGGAAGAACATTACCTTCGGAAATGTTTTATACTCGGAAGAAAGATTTTATTGTGTAACGGAAATCTTTTGGGCCCCACTCTGTAAAAAGTAAAGATTTGGTTAATGATGTCGGATTATTTAAATGGCCTAGCCTTACCGCCCCTGTCACCTCATCCACTGAAACATCCCATCATCTTATCCAAACCCCCTTTAAACCGCCATTTCACCCGTTTAAATAACTCCGGCTAATCACTTTCATTCTTTTTACCAAAAATTACTGCCCTTTAAGCTTTCTTTATCTTCATTTCACCCAATTCCGAACTATCTTCCTGCAACTTTCTCAAATGGCACTAAACCCTCAGCACAACCAAGTCGCACTCCTTGATTCTTCAAGGGATGCCGACTTCTCAGATATCATCTCCTTTCTAAGCAAATCTTCTTATTACACTGCCCTGACTGTTAACCCCATGGTTTACTCAAGTCATATGTCTGAATTTTGGGCAAATGGTCATATTGAAACCCTAAATGGGGTTCGTGTCATAAGATTGAGCATTTGTGGCCCGGAGTTGGTCATTTCTGAACAACTCATGAGGGAGCATCTAAAGCTTCATGATAAGGCGCTCCAATAGGGTTCCCCAAAGCAGATTTGGACAATTCTTATATCCAAATGGGATATGGTGGAGATGTTAGCAGGTCAACCGTTTACAAGTTCAACTTCTCTTACAACTGGAAGTTCCTGCTGCATGTAGTTCCCTATTGCTTGTCCAACAAATCTGGGGGATGGGATCAAATCCCATATGAACTTGGGTGCCTAGTTCATGGTTTGGTGAGAAGCCTCCGCTTCAACTACTCAAGATTTGTGCTGACTAATCTTATGGGACACATTCTTCATGTATCCCAGGTTTCTTCAGCACATAATCAATTGTGAGCTGGACTAGAGTAAGCTTGTCTGTGCAGCTGCTCTGATTGTTCCCCAAATGAGTCCGACCATCTTCAAGACTTTGAAGAGAGTGTCCACCAACTTCACCAGAAGAGATACTGCACTTCTTCCAGGCATGACTGAGCCAATGGCTCGTGGTGACATCCCTGTTAACCCCACAGGTGATGAACCCACACCAGCAACTACCCTCACATTGCCAAATCTACCTTCTCCCCCATCACCATCACTTATCAAAGACGTCCCAAACGAACCCTTGTTCAATCTTCTCTGATTGAACAAGCTCCTCTTGATCTATCCAAAAAGGCTAGAGTGAAACGATAGGCTCCCACTCAGCCTGAGGTCCAACCATCCTTCACAATTGACCTCAATATGGGTCTTGAGTCTCCTCAGTCTCAGACCCATGAGCCTGAAACCCAAGCTGAAAACCCTCAGGGAGAGTCTTTATACTCCCCTGAGCAGCCAAAAAGGGACAACCCCACCATAGGCTCAATGCCTTTAGACATTGATCAAAGTCCTAGGTCACTAGGCTTTAATTCCATATCCTTTACTGACCTAGTAATAGGAGCTGATGAAGAGATTATGTCTCTTCAGGGCAATGAAGTTGATCCACAACACCCTCTCAAAGATCAACAGAGCCCAGAGAGATCTCTTATCTAGAGCCCCCATCAGCAAGCCTTTACTGAGGTGAGTCCTACTGATGCGGAGGGGACTCATGTTGATTTAGCTGCCACTACTAAAGGAGCTTCAATGGACCCTCAGGATAGTGGTAACATTACTGAGACTGAATCTATGGCAACCATGCCCTTTGATGACTCTGAAAGAGACATCATTGAGCAAGGGAAACCAGGGCGCCAAAAAACCACATCTAGTGGTGAGGATGAACATACTAGGTATGTTACCTCATATCCCCGTGATTCTTCAAAACAAGATGAGGGAAGACTGCAACTCACCATTGAAGTCCTACTTTCTAAAGTCTCAAGTCTTGAATCTAAGGTTAGGACTTTAGAGGATAGGTCTGCAACTCAGCAACTTGAGATTGAAAATCTCAAGGTCAAACTAGCTAAGAAATAGATTGAGAGGTTTGTTAGGCACGTACCAATTCAGGTCAAATTGACCTCTTCCTCTAGCTCATCAAGCTCTCAAGATGATGTTACCAAAAAGGGGGAGAGTGTTTAGGGACAAAGCCAAAGACAATAGGAGCCATAAAGTCAAGCTCTTATTTCCTTAAGCTCAAAATACCCTATGCAACAAGCTTCAATTTTTTCTAAGCCTCCTCCAGTTGTAATTCAAGTGGATCAAAGGATGCTTCAAGATCTAAACAGGTTCTTCAACAAGTTCTTATTGGAATCTCTTATTGAACAGCAAAGTCCTGATCTGTCAGTGATTTACTTTGGAGTTCAAGAGCTTCAGAGGTTAAATGCACCTTCTACCACTATTGAGGAAGTTGGTCAACCTAAGGTTCAAGTGGAACCTGAGATTAACTTCGAACGGGAAACAAGGACTGATGGCCCAGCAACTGAGACTGTTGGGATAGATAGTGCATTCTCACAGACTTCTAAAGCACAAGTCAAAGCCTCGGAGAACAAATTCAATCTTCCAAAGCTGAGATTGCAGCTGCGGAAGGACTATTCTCCTTATCCAAGGATCTAATTGTCAGAGATGCAATCCTAGAACTTGCATCTGAGGTTAATAGGGAGGATTTCTCACCCAACCCCTAGCTCAAACACTAGCATTAACTCCAGCTTCCATTTTCACTACTCAACCTGAAACTTCCATCCAAGAACCACCAAAGTCAAGCACTTCCGAAAACATCAAAGGAAAGAGGAAGATGACTAAGGAAGAGCTTCAGGAGGAAGAAAGTTTAGAAAAGCTTCAAAGAAAAGGAAGACTTCAAACTGGAAAACTGCTAGCTGCCAGCAACAAAGTAGCTGCAGCCAATCAGGAGGCGGTCAACAATAGAAGAAGAGTGGAAATTATTGACAGACTTCTCAGTCTAGGAGCTGCGAGTGAAGATGTACTCCTGCTACCACTAGAGAAGTTAGTTGAGCTGGAAAAGACAACTTCGCTGCAAATACAGCAAAGAGAAGAGGCAGCAAGGTTGGCCTTAGAGGAAGAAAGGGAGACGAAAGAAAGAGAAGCTGATCAGCAGCTCAGGAGGGAAAGGATAACTTTCCTAACCTCCAGAGGTTTCTCTCTAGAAGAACTATCTCCACACAACAATGATACGATCTTATGGCTCTTCAACAAAGAGCAAGATCAAATGGAGAAAAAGAGAAAGAAAACTGCCAAGGAAAAGCTGATGCTAAAGAGGAAGAAGGAAGAAGAAGCAGGACTAGCTGCTGCCAAGAAGATAGGTGCAAAGGCCTGGATGAAGAACTATCTCCGGGCTCATGGCTTCTCTGGCAAGCAGGTGGGTCCTATGTATGAAAAGACCCTCCAGCGACATGTCAGTGACATAAAGGCTGACATTCGCTCGGGGAAAAGGAAGGAGATGTACAGAAGGGGACAGGGGATGATCTTCAAATCAACTACTCAAACCCAACCACAACCTGAACCAATTCCTTTCCCATTCCCAATCAAAACTGAACCAACCACTGAACCATACACCCCTGAACCTACACCATTACCCTTACCAACCTCTTCACCTCAACCACCTAAACTACCTATCCTCCAACCCAAAACACTAGCTAGAACCCAAACACCTCAACCTACCTAACAACCTCTCAAACCATCCCCTCAGCCTTCTAAACATCTCCCCTTAGAGGAGTTCAAGGCAATCAAGAAAAAGCTTATCAATTGCACAACCCTGAGCGACATCTCCTGTGAGGAGGATTCAGTCAAATTGACTTATGTTGATGGATCCTCATGTTCCCTCACTAGAGATCAATTTCTTGATCTGCCCAGAGGGACATTGGAACAAGCTGCAAATCTCCTTGGCCTCAATTCAGATACTTTGAATGAGGAAGAAAAGAAGCTACAGAGCAGGCTGGTGACCCTGCTGGATACCAAGAAAGGTGATCGGGTGCCAAGACAACTTCTTGTGCCTAAGAAGAAAATCATCCAGTGCAGGTTCGAAGACTCTTCTCACAACTTTGTTGTTGAAAGAGAGAATGGAGAGCTCAACAGACTAAGTGCCTCATCACTGCTACACTTAAGCAGATTTGATATTGCTGAGTTAGCAGAGTAGCCATTCTCCAACCCCTCTAACTTTGATGTAGCTGCTCATATCAGAAATCATCTAGGCAGTCTTCATATGGCTGAGCTAACTGCTAGGACCAAGGTTGAATAAGAGTTGAAACTGAGAGCGGAGGAGAAAAGGAATAGATCAATAACCAAAGGCAAAGCCTTTTTACAAATGGTTGAAGGTCCTGAACTTGAATCCATAGTTAGATGGGAGTATGACTATAACACCCGTCAACTAACTCTTTTCAGGGGGCACAACAAAGGGTACATGTCATTCAGAGTGATAAACTGAATCTCCAATCCACTAATCACTTGTACAAGCTTCTCAGCACCACTTCAGAGAAGAACAAGGAAACAGACAAATATCTTGTGTCCCTGGTGTTGAAAGGTTTAAGAAGTAGAAACAAGTGAGGTTTTGGTAGCATCAGCCTAGGGGGAGTTTGTTGGATCTAGAAAGGTTTGTGCAACCAAAACCAAATCACTTAGACTATTTTGGTGCAACTAATAAAGGACTTCCGAGGCTAAGTGTGGAACTTCCGAAGGAAAAAGGAGCTCTTCCGAAGACAAAGTGTAAAACCAACTTCCGAAGGAAAACTCCAACTTCCGAAGACAAAGTATTCACTTCCGAAGATCAAGACTTAGAGTGAAAGATCAGGAGTCAATTTCCGAAGTATGAAAGAAGTCCTCAAGCCTCGGAAGTATAGAAGCCTCTTCTGAAGTATAAGTGGCTTTGGAAGAACTCGTTCTTCCGAAGCCAACTTACCTTCGAAAGACACTACTATTATCCAGTGGACATAAGTATGGTCTTCCTGACACTCCACTGCAGACCTGTGAGATACTGCATGGCGTTTTCTCAAAAGCCATGTAGTTGACCATACTTTATTCCACTATTTACCTTTATAAGTTAGTACAGTTGCCAACTTTAGTTGGTGACAAAAGGTAAGTCATGGACATGTCATGACTACCATATCTTAGATAATACTTTATCTAAGACACCTTAACTTTAGCATTGTAGTATATGCTTTAGTCTTAGGTTTCTAGCTGGTATCAAAGTATATCCGGCTGTAGGATCTAGTATATATAGTTTCTCATTGTAACTCATGTTTTATGCTTGTAAGAGTCTTGTAATACTTTGAGTTGAGAAGTAATATATACAAGTGCCTTGAAAATTATTTCTTTGTGTTCTTTGCTACTAATTATATTATTATCAACTCTTAGAAGTGATTTTACTTCATCTGGTTTGAGTGTAATATAAGTGAGTTTGAGAGAAATCCAAGTGTTAAGTGACAAACCCGATCCTGTAAAAGACCTGGGTTTATGATTACCTTGTTGTACATTTGAAACCAACTGGTGAACAGATCATGATCCTCATCATCCCTCTGTTCTGTGTAAACAAAGACCTGGGTTAAAGGAACCTTTGTTTTGTGGAAGTAAAGACCTGCTGACCTGATGATGATCATATCTTAGCTCTCAAAAGAATCCTCTGTGATCAACTGTATATTAACTTAAGAGCTATTGCATCAATGAATTAATGAGATGTCATATACATCTCAAGATAAAACTTATAACTTAAAGTACAAAGTTTCTAAGTAAGAAAAATGATGATTTGACTCACAAAGGAAGACAAAACTCTAATGTGAATTGAATGTGGAGCCCATAACTGTTTCTCTCTAGTAAACATCAAAACATGATAAACAACATGCCTAGTTGACACCATACTCTTGTTTGAATTTAAGTGGAAAATCATGCTTGCAATCAGGACTAGAATATGGTTTCATTTCATTAAACAAATTAAACAGGAAGATGCTTAGTGTTATAGTATGATCCCATTATATGTTTATATATGCTTGTACATAGAATTTAATTCAATTTTGTTTCTTTTAGATTATTTAATTTTCAGTACTTTTGGACAGTCATGTGCCTTTCATGATATTCTTTTACATAAATTTGTGATAAATGCCTCAGTTCCATATTGATCACAAATTTAGGGGGAGTAGTTAATTCATGAAAGTTTGAAATCAGAATTGTCAAATAAATTGTCAAATGAAGGAATTGGAACTTGAGCACTAACTTGGCTGTAGGATATGTGAAGTTTTTTTCAACTTATAATTTTCTTGTGCACAATTGACATGTAAACAAAGTCAACAAGATTCAAAAGCAACAAATAGTTCTATCATTTGAAAAGAACCATACAATCAAATATGTTTTCAAACTTTACATTTCAGCATCAACAGAAGCTACAGTGCATTTCACTTATCAGCATATGCTAAAGTGCGAAACTTAATCCAGAAAAATATGACAATCCGTAGATTGGTAACTTACGGATTTGTTTATAATTTAAAAATATAATACATTTCCATGGATTGGTAACCTATGGAAAATCAAGTTATACTTCAACGATAATTCAGTTCTTTAAAGTTAGGCATCCGCATATGTCCTACGGAAGAATTGAAATCTGCGGAATAAATAAATTCCATGAAAGTGTAATAAGGAGAGTGGGACCCACTTCATTAAAGAAATGAAATTAATGTGTCCGAGGGAGTATAAATGATGTTTTTGACTTGGTATTTTATTCACTTTTACAGAGCACTTTTTGACCTAGAATCCCGTTAGTCAAAAACATCATCCCTCCTTCATCTGATTTCAAATTACCCAAATCATAACATGAAACAAATCTTAAACTTGATTTCAGGTCTTTGTTTCAAGGTAAAACATATTATAATCATCAATAATGAACTGATTGGGTCATTATTTTTGTCTAAACTCTTCATATTCTTAGGTGTGATAACTTTGTTCTAACATAATCTTCTTTATTCTTATGAATAAATGGCTAATCGCTTTGCAAGAGAGCACAATGTATGTGCAATCTTAAATCCCGACGACCCTATATCTGAAGGATGTCGAGATATCATCAGATTCTTGTGACGATCCATGCTCTTCTATGCTTTAACAGCGGAGCCTGTGATTCATCAAGCACACATCATCAATTTTTGGAATTCGGCTCGGATAGAAGTGAAAGTAGATACAGAAGTAGTAGTTGCTACAGTTAAGAATGGGCAAATAAGGATTACTGAACAATCATTAGGGGAGTACTTGAGCTCGAAGAACAAGAACCGGGACACCCTGATGTGTTTGAGAATGAGTACATAGAAAAGATCTTCTATCTAATGTGCTATGATGGTGACTTAAGAAGGGAGAGATAAAGAAAGGGAGACTGTGCAAGCCCTATTGATTTTTATGTCACACTTACCTCAAGTGCATCTCTAATAGGAAATCAGGACTGGATAGATTCTCAAGGAATATTTCATCTGGAATCATTGGAATATTTAAGGGAAGGATCTACAACTACTCGAAATACATCCTTGGTTGTCTGTGTGACCAAATTAGAGTACAAAAAGCTGATAAGATGTACATGTTTTCGAGGTTCCTATAACTGATCATTAATGTTGAGCTGCCTGGGATAGACAGAAAGCTGATAAGATGGTGAAGTATTTATTCAAACTCATTTAGGAAGATCTGTTCTAAACAAGATCAGTGGAAAATATCAAGGTGAAGACATGCCCATGTTTGCACATGTGGCTGATCCTAATGCTAACATTCCGACAGAGCAGGTGTGGGAAGACCAACAAGATAGTTCTCCTGCTGATACTGAGCAAGCCTCTCATTCTCATCCTCAATCACCCATACACCACCATCATCAATCCCCATAACCTCAACCATCAGCCAGTGAAAACACCTTGCCTATTTCTCCAATTCACCCTTAATCACCAATTCATCAACAACCTCCAACTCCTCAAAATCAATCACTTGAAAGTGTTCATACATAGCCAATTACTGCTACACAGTCTCAAAACTCAGTTCACACTGGTGAGACAGAATTAGCATCTCAAGCCAGCACTGTTCCATTCTCAATAACCAAATCTCAAACCCCTGTTCTCTCTAATGATACTGAGCCTGTCTCACCAATCACTGATCTTCAACACCAACATCAACCTGATCAAGAACTAGAAAATCAAGCAATTGAGTCTAGTTCAAGTTCTACAAGTATAGCTCCTGCTAAAGGTGATGAGGATGAGATTGTTGATCAATATTAAGAAGGTGAAGAGGAAGCAAATTATGTTGATGTTATAGATTATCATGAAGATGATCTCAGTGATAATGATATCCCAGTGAGCAAAAGTTATCAGGTGGCTGAGTATAACAAGTTGACTATTAAGTTAAACAAAAAATTAGAAAGGATAAGAGAGTTGAAGGAAATGATAAAAGAAAAGGAAGAGTTGATGAATCAACAAGAAGCAAGAGTGAAGAGATTAAGAGATGATGCTCAAACCAACAATGCATTACATCAACTGGTAAGAGAACTCAAGGATTCAGTGTAACATGAAAAAGATGAAAAGCAGAGAATTCATGAGGAACTAAAGAAAGCCAACAACAACTTGACAAATGTGTCTGAGATGCTGAAGAGGAAATATCAAGTAGTTGAGGAGCTAAAGATGAGATTATGGGCTCTTGAATCAAGTGCTCTTGTAACAAAACCAACAAAAGAATCTGTTGAAGCTTCAAAGTCAATAATTCAATATTCCAGGAAAAGGAAATACTTGGGTTCATTCAAGAAGGAAGTGATTGAAGTTCAAGATTCTCCAAAAAGATCAACATCTATCTCTCCAGAGCACATTTCTTTCAGTGGATTTATCTACTGTGAAGGCTATCTCTCATGAATAAAGTAAAAGCGATGACGAATGGAATGAGCTAACAAAGATTGAATCTCCCGAAGAACAAAAAGAATCAAAAGCTAATGATCTGCTGACTACCAAAGACATATTGGAAGAAAGGCCAGGATCAGCAATATTTATGACTCTGATCAACCATAGCTTTCCATATGATATGGTAGAAAGGATGAGCATGAATGAGATGAAGGATATGCGGAAAGAATTTGAGCTTGCAAGATTTATGATCCCCAATTGCAATTATGAAACATTCACAACCTTTTAGTTGATTCCAAAAACAAAGAAGGAGTTGGGTCACTGTGATACAACAAGGCTAAGCAGATACAATATGACTTGTTAGTTACAAGGTCATAATTACAAAGTGCATGAGCTAAAAGGGAGATCAATGGCTGAGTTGAGAAAGATGATGGAGCATGTGATGAAAGTGGAGCTAGAAACTGTGATGTGAGATTCATGACTAATGCTCCAAATCCTGCTTATGAGCATCAAAACAAACTCCATGCTAAGCCTGTGACGGTTCAGAGCAAAGACCAGCACAAAGGGAAAGAAAATCTTATCAGAGAGCCACGAGAAGTTATGGCAAGGTATAGCCATTAGGAACTACTGTGAGGGAAATAACTGAGCAAAAGTCAACCTTGATAGAGCTATTTGATCATCTCATAACTCCCAGTTCTGTGGAAGAAAAAAGGATTATGGCCAGGAAATATGATCCAGACTGGGATTATGTTGTTATTAAAAGAACATTAGGAAAGATTGAGTACTTCAACTCAGTAGAAACATTATTGTCTCTCTCGGATTGTGACATTAAAGATATCCAAGGACTAATCATTACCAACTATCCTATTAATCCAAGAGGAAGATATTTCTCAGTGGCAGTGGGTAGGTTGAAGACAAATATCACAGATGATGTGATCAAAGAAGCTAAGAGAGAGGATGCTGAGCACAAAAGAAGAAAGCAAGGGCTGACAAGATCAAATTCCAACTCTTCTACATTGATAGATGATGAATTTTTGAAGAGGGTTGGATACTTCAACAGAAAAACAGCAGCTATAAAGAGCTTTGATGGAAATAAATATACATATCCCATAACAGAAAGGGGATATGTTGAGAAAACTAATGAGTTAGTGATGCTGAGAAATGAAGAGAAAATGAAAGCTAAACGGATAAGGATCTTTGATCCAGTGGAAATCAAGCTACTCCACCCAAGCTACACTTCATATCTACATGACAAATTTTTCCCCAAGCTGACTGATGAGAAAGCTCAAAATGATCTATGCTTGTACGTACACTTAGTTCAAGTGATTGACAAATTACATGCAAATGCTTACAAAAGAAGGAGATATGAGGTTGGGCAGTTGATTGGAACTAACATCAAAGAAGTATCTGAACTTAGAATCTCAGAACAAGATGAGCTGGAGATAGTTCATAATCAGAGTGTTGTGGAAATACTTACTACTGAGGAAGATGTTTTGGGTTTAAGTTTTGAAACTTCAAAGATGATATGCAAGATAGAGATAAAGTACAAGTATGATGATCAGAAGACTGCAATCTTTTACTTCTACAACAAGATAATTGCAAGAGTCAAAGAGCTTTCACGCCTGAAGAGCTGATCTGAAAGTTGTTAAGTGTAAGGGGGCGTATTGTTAGATCCAGGAACAATAGTGTGACATCCGGTAATTTTCCGTTACCAAACTCCGTTAGTTTTGTTAGGTCTTGCATACACGTGTCGTGGGCACACACTAGTTGTCATTGAACATTGGTGACTTAATAATAATAATCAACTATAAACAATGATAATCAAATTAATAATGTTGGTTATTAGTTGTGATTATGTGATGCATGAATTTATAGACTTTTAAATGTTTATTCTACGCGATAACGTGACAACGTGGTATATACGTATTTCATGTGTTGTGTGACTTATTGTAAATGTTTATGATTATTATTGTTGGTTAATAATACTTGTGTTTTGTAGTTAAAAATTCTAAAAAGATGCTACAAAGGTTAAATTTTATAAAAACATAGTTTAATGAGGGTTTAAAGGTAAATGTTAAATAAGGCAACTTTGACAAAACCCAACCCTTACCCCCTTGTCCCCCATTCGGCCGCATCCTTCACCCAAACCCCCCCCCCACCCTTGCGAATTTGATCCAAGAACAAGCACACAAGTCGAATTCCAAGTGGTTTCAAGTAGTACAAGTTGTTTGCTAGTGATAATCATCATCTAAACACGTTTAAAGGTATATTTTATCTGTTGTTCATAGTTTTTGATTCTTGGTAAACCCTAGTTCGAAATTGATGATGATAATATGAAATTGATGATTTTTAGATGATTATATGATGTTAGTTAGGTTGTATGAATGCTAGATTATGTTGATTTTGCAAGAAATCTATGGTTCGATCATCTAGTTCACACATTGTCATAAGAGGAAACTTTTTGTTCTTGGAATTCATGATTTGACGATGTTAAGATGTTAGATGCAATGCTTGGATGTTAGTTTTATTGAATTGTGCAAGAAAATCCATGAAATTGAGGTGTTGATCATGACTTACTAAAAGTAGAAACTTTTGTGTATGATGTTTGGGAATTTGGATGTTTTGGAGATGATTAACATGATAGAATGAATGCTATGAACTTGATTAGGTATATAATTGTTGAAATTATGATTGAATTGGATGCTAGACCACTTTTGGGTGTTTCTTTCCCAAAAAGGAAACTTATTTTTTGTAAAACTTTGGATGTGATGAATTGGGCATGCTTGTGATGTTAAGATAATGTTAGAATGATTGTGGATGATGTTTGTTGTGATAGAATGTGTAATTGAGTTGTATGGATGCTTGGTTGATCATGTAAGGAGTTTAGGTTTTGATGATCATACATGATGATGAATTATGGTTAGTGATTAGGAGAACATGTTTGGGATTGGAATTGATGGTCACTGTGTATGTTGGAATGAACTAAATGAATGAATGTGATTATGATTGACAAACACGCGTGCGAATTTGAGGCCCCTACTTAGTAGGATTGGCAGGGTTTAGGATGTGAAGTCGTGAGTGGCTTCACATGGCATGTGGTGCATGATTAGTCTTCGTGTATAAATTATTTGTTGTCATGTATTATATATATATATTAAGCATGTTGATTGTTTGAGATTTGTATAAGTGTATGATGATCTAATGTGGCATGATGACTTAGGTAGAACCTAGGTTGATAATATGATACGCATGGATAAATTGCATGATACTCTTGTATGTTAAGTTGTTATATATGATTAAACTATATTTCAACGAATATGTCACCAACGGGTCAAACAAGTCAACTAGGTTATAGGATTATTATGTTTCTGTGTGTACACGTACTTGTGTACTTGTGTGTTCTAGGAAACCTTTGAAGGGTTGTCTTTGCACCTATCACCAGTATCTTTATTCACTATCATTACACACCATGTTAGTTCATGCCCCACTATTTTATAAACTTTCTTCAAGGGGAGGTAGCATACTTGTACTCAAACGCTATTTTATTATTATAAGTTGTGTATGTTTTAACATGGTGCTTAATACCTTGAAAGTCCTAACACTTTCGGATCGTTAATAATGGTAACTAGCGGGAAATCTTGGGTAGTACTACTGGGTCTGACGAGCCCCACCCATGAGACTGGAGGTCAAGCGGGTGCAATATTGTCCTATACACAAACATTCGTCACGACCTAGTAAGTCGTGACGGGAGGCAACAAACGCAACACAGTCAGCTTCGATCGCGAAATCACTATTGTTAATAGATGTGAATATAGACTTACTATCTATTTCAATGCACTTCTTATGTTATACAACTGTTAATATTTATGATAAGCGCAAACTCTTGAACTCACCAACCATTGTGTTGGCATTTTAGTATGCTATTCTCAGGTCGTTAACTCTGCTTGCCATTAGGAGCACAACACGGGTCCAACATGCATTCTAAGACTCTATTTTAAAGACATATTTGTTGGTTTTCATTTATGGGTTTTTAAATATTGGGTTGGCGCGTGTTTTGCCAAATTATGACTTTTTATACTTTTGGTTTGCCTTATTTACAAAACGCTTCGCATGGTTTTAAAGTTTGAGCTTGGGTTGGTTTTATTTTAAATGTGGCATATAGTGTCGTTCTGAGTAACTATTGACTGTGATCCTGGTTTGTTCACACGCCTTGCAGTAAAACTATACACAAGGATTTTGAGGGTGTGATAGATTGGTATTAGAGCCATTGGTTATAGGGAACTAGGTTGCATACAAAGTAGTCTATAACCGCACACAGCTGGTTACTTACACATTGCTTATTCTCTTACTATACACTCATTGGCATACACATCACATAGACTGCAATATGGTATCATCATCGTCTTCATCCCCTGTTCGTCACACACCGGAAGGAAACCCGAGGTTCCTATTATTCCTTCGTCATATACGAGTTATGGTTCTAGACTTCCCGTACTTATACCTGATGTGTACCTCATGGGCGAGCTTATGATAGAGCGGGACATGACTAATTCTGATTAGGATGCTGGAAAAGGAGGGTGTTCCATATACGACTAGTGTGATTAGAGACACCATATTATAACCCCTACCCTGCACACCTCTTAGGACTATTGTTGCTTTAGTGGCCCTGCACGATCGACTAGAGAGAGCGGTTGAGGATAAATTTAAAAGGTGGGATGCATGACAAAAGAGTGTACAGAGTAAATGCAAGGATGCCAGGATGGTCAAACAGGAGAGATCCAGGCTTTGCGTGAACAGGATGCTGAGTTGACCGCTAATTTGAACGTGACCATGATCAGCTTCATGAGGGTATCGTTCGTATACACGAGTTGGAAAAAACCAATTCGAGACTTAGGAGGCCCCCAATGGAGGAGCCTCAGGAGGCCCCAATAGAGGAGCCTCAGGAGGCCCCAATGGAAGAGTCTCAAGAGAAATACTGCCCCGTAATGAAGTTCAAAAGCTGGAAGCTGAGTTCTGGCAATTGAAGATGGAAGGATCTAACATCGAGGCTTACACTACTAGGTCACATGAGCTAGCTACACTCTATCCTGGCATGGTTAACCCGCCGAGCCGACGAATTGAGCTTTGCGTACGTGGTTTAGTCCCAGAGATTCAGAGTATGGTGACTGCTGCAAATCTCCCTACCATTCAACAGGTTAACGACTGGCTCACAAGCTCACTGACCAAGATGTGGAGCAAGGAAAGTTACCCAAGCGGGGCGCGGTGGCAAGCGTACCCGACAACAAACGCAAGTGGGAAAACAACACTAGCAAGGAATCGTCATCTGGTAATCCACCACAACAATATCAACCTCAACAACAGCAGCATTACAAACGGTTTGTAACAATCGCAACTTCAACCAATCATCTTCATCTCAAGGACCAAGTGGATACGTGGGGAAAAAATCCAAAGTACAACCGATGCAACTACCACCACACTGGCAGGTGTGACAGCATTTGATGATAGCGTTGTGGGAAGGTTGGACACGTGGCAAAGGTTGTTGTGCAGAACTGATGAAGAAGCCTTAACAACCTCAGCAGCCTCAACAGCCCCATGAAACACCGAAGGGTTGCTTTGAGTGTGGAAAGGAAGGGCATTACAAGAAAAACTGTCCTCAACTGAGAAGAAATGGGAATGGCAACAAAAATGGTGGCAATAACAAAAATGGTGGTAATGGTGACAACTATGGTGGCACCAATTGCAGGATCGGGTTTTGTCACTTAAACACTTGTGATTCTCTCAAACTCACTTATAATAACACTCAAATGAGATGAAGCAATGCCTTTAACAAGAGTCGATAATAATATAATAAGTAATCAAAGGAACAAGCAGAAGTATTTTCAAGGTACTTGTATATATTACTTCTCAACTCAAGATTACAACACACTTACAAGCATGAAACAAGAGTTTACAATGAGAAACTATATATACTAGATCCTACAGCCGGTTATACTTGATACCAGCTGACCGAAACCCTACGACTAAAGCATATACTACAATGCTATTAAGGTATCTTAGATAAGTATTATCTAAGATATGGTAGTCATGACATGTCCATGACTACCTTTTGTCACCAACTAAAGATGGCAACTGTACTTAACATAAAAAGGTAAACAGTAGATTAAAGTATGGTCAACTACATGGCTTTTGAGAAACGCCATGCAGTATCTAAGAGATTGCAGCGACATGTCAGACAGACCATACTTATGTCTACTGGATAATAGAAGTGTCTTCCGATGGTTAACTGGCTTCGAAAGAACAAGTTCTTCCGAAGCCACTTATACTTCGGAAGATGCTTCTATGCTTCCGAGGCTTTGAGGACTTCTTGTACTTCGGAAGTTGACTTCAGATCTTGTCTTAAGTCTTGATCTTCGGAGAGCTCCTTCTTCCTTCGGAAGTTCTAAACTACACTTGGCTTCGGAAGTCCTTGTATGTTGTACTCAAAATCTTCTAAGTGACTTAGTTTTGGTTGCAAACCCCTCTTTAGATCCAACAAACTCCCACTAGGTTGATGCTACCAAAACTTCACTTATTTCTGCTCTCAAGCTTTCAGCACCAGGGACAAAAGATATTTGTCTGTCTTTCTGTTCTTCTCCCCGGAAGTAGTGCTGAGAAGCTTGTACAGGTCATTCGTGTATAGGAGATCCAGTCTATCACTTGAATGACATGTACCCTTTGTTGTGACCCTCTGAAGAGAGTTAGTTGACGGGAGTTATAGTCATACTCCCATCTAACTATGGTCTCAAGTTCAGGACCTTCAACCATTTGAAGAAAGTCTTTGCCTTTGGTTGCTGATCCTTTCCTTTCCTCCTCGTCTCTCAGTTTTAACTCCTCTTCGACCTTGCTTCTAGCAGTAAGCTCGGCCATATGAAGGCTGCCTAATGATGTCTGATGATGGGGCAGCTACATCGGAGTTTGAAAGGGTTGAAGAATGGTTTCTCTGCTAACTCAACAATATCGAATCTGCTTAAGTGTAGCAGAGATGAGGCACTCAGCCTGTGAGCTCTCTCCATTCTCTCTCTCAACAAAGTTGTGAGAAGAGTCTTCGAACCTCCACTGGATTATCTTCTTTCTGGTACAAGATAGATTGTCTTGGTACCCTGTCTCCTTTTCTTTGTATCCAACAGAGTCACTAGCTTTCTCCTCAGCTTCTTTTCTTCCTCATTCAATGTATCTGAATTTAGGCCAAGGAGTTTTGCAGCTTGGTCCAAAGTTCCTCTGGGCAGATCAAGAAACTCATCTCTGTGAGGAACTTGAGGATCCATCAACATAAGTCAAGTTGACTGAATCCTCCTCACAAGGATGTCGCTCGGAGTTGTACAGTTGATGAGCTTAGTTTTGATCGCCTTGAATTCTTCCATAGAGAGATGTTTGGAAGGCTGAGGGGATGGTTTGATTGGTTGTTAGGTAGGTTAGAAGTTTGGGTTCTGGCTAAGGTTTTTGGGTTGGATGATGGGTGGTTTAGGTGGTTGAGGTGAAGAGGTTGGTAGGTGTGATGGTGTAGGTTCAGGGGTGAAAGGTTCAGAAGTGGGTTCAGTTTTGATTGGGAAGGGAAAGGGTATAGGTTCAGGTTGAGGTTGGGTTTGGATTTTAGGTTGAGAGGTTGCTTTGAAGGTCATCCCCTGTCCCCTTCTATACATCTCTTTTCTTCTCCCCGCACGAATGTCAGCCTTGATGTCACTGACATGTCGTTGGAGAGTCTTCTCGGACATGGGACCCACCTGCCTGCCAGAGAAGCCATGAGCTTTAAGATAATTCTTCATCCAAGCTTTCTCACCTATCTTCTTGGCGGCAGACAGTCCAGCTTCTTCTTCTTTCTTTTCCTCTTCTCCACCAGCTTCTCCCTTGCAGCTCTCTTTCTCTCCTTCTCCATTTGATCTTGCTCTTTGTTGAAGAGCCATAAGATTGTATCACTAATGTGGGGAGACAACTCCTCTTGAGAGAATCCTCTAGAGAGTAGGAAAGTGATCCTTTCTCTCCTGAGCTGCAGATCAGCTTCCCTTTCTTTTCTCTGCCTTTCTTCTTCTAAGGCCAACCTTACAGCCTCTTCTTTTTGCTGTCTTTGCAGCAAGGTTGCCTTTTCAAGCTCTATCAGCTCCTCTAATGGTAGCAGGAGTACATCTTCCGAAGAAGCCCCTAGACTGACAAGTCTATCTATTACCTCTACCCTTCTTCGATTGTTGACTGCTCCTGGTTGGCTGCAGCTACTTTGGTACTTGCAGCTAACAGTTTCCCAGTTGGTAGTCTACCTTTCCTTCTGAGCTTCTCCAACCTTTCTTCTTCCTGAAGCTCTTCCGAAGTCATCTTCCTCTTGCCTTTTATGTCTTCGGAAGTGCTAGACTTTGGGGGTTCTTGGATAGAAGATCCAGGTTGGGTGGTAGAGGTAGGAGCTGGAGTCAATGCAGATGTTAGAGCCAATGGTTGGCTGAGAAAGTCCTCCCCTATTAACCTCAGATGCAAGTTCTAAAATTGCATCTGTGACTATTAGATCATCGGAAAGAGAAAATAGTCCTTCCGCAGCAGCAATCTCAGCTTCGGAAGTTTGAGCTTGTTCTTCCGAGGCTTTGAATTGTGCTTCGGAAGTCTGTGAAAATACACCTTCTGTCCCAACTGTTTCAGTTCCTGGGCCATCAGTCCTAGTTTCCCCTTCGAAATCAATCTCAGGTTCCACTTGGGCCTTAGGTTGACCAACTTCCTCAACAGTGGTAGGAGGTGCATACAACCTCTGAAGCTCTTGAGCTCCAAAGTAAATCACAGACATATCTGGACTAGGCTGTTCTATGAGGGATTCTAAAAGGAACTTGTTGAAGAACCTATTTAGATCCTGAAGCATCCTTTGATCCACTTGAAAGACAACTGGAGGAGGCTCAGGGAAGATGGCAGCTTGTTTCATTGGATATCTTGAGCTCAAAGAAGTAAGAGCTTGACCTTGGGTTTCCTGTCTTTGGCTTTGTCTCTCAACACTCTCCCCCTTTTTGGTAGCATCATCTTGAGAGCTAGATGAGCTAGAGGAAGAGGTCAAGGAGACCTGAACTAGTACATGCCTAACAGATCTCTCAATCTGTGTCTCATCTAGTTTGGCCTTGAGACTTTCAATCTCAAGTTGCTGAGTGGTAGACCTATCCTCTAAAGTCTTAACCTTTGATTCAAGGTTTGAGACTTTAGAAAGTAGGTCTCTAATGGTGAGTTGCATACTTCCCTCATCTTTTTTTGAAGAATCACGGGGAGATGAGGTAACATACCTGGTATGTTCATCCTCACCACCAGATGTGGTTTCTTGGCACCCTAGTTTCCCTTGCACAATGATGTCTCTTTCAGAGGCATCAAAGGGCATGATTGCCGTAGATTCAGTCTGACTGTCGTTACCACTGTCCTGAGGATCCATTGAGGCTCCTTCAGTAGTGGCAGCTGAATCTACATGAGTCCCCTCCACATCAGTGGGACTCACCTCAGTAGGGCTTTGCTGGTGTGGGCTAGAGATAAGAGGTTTCTCTAGGCTCTGTTGATCCTTGAGAGAGTGTAGTGGATCAACTTCATCGCCTTTAAGAGACATAATCTCCTCACCAGCTTTGGTCAAAAGGTCAGTAAAAGAAAAGGAGTGAAGACCTAAGGACCCGGGACTTTGATCAATGTCAAAAGGCATTGAGCTGTCCCTTTGTGGCTGCTCAGGGGAGTATAGAGACTCAGCCTGAGGGCTATTAGCTGGGGTTTTGGGCTTATGGGTCTGAGACTGAGGAGACTCAAGACCCATATTGAGGTCAATAGTGAAGGATGGGTGGACCTCTGGCTGAGTGGTAGCCCTTTGTTCCACTCTAGCCTTTTTGGTTTGAAGAGGAGGGCTTGTTCAACCAAAGTAGATTGAACAAGGGTTCGTTTGGTACGTCTCTGGTAGGTGACAGTGATGGGTGGAGAAGGTAGATTTGAATAGTGAGGGTAGTTGCTGGTGTGGGTTCATCACCTGTGGGGTGAACAGGGATGTCACCAGGAGCCATTGGCTCAATCATACCTGGAAGTAGTGCAGTATCCCTTCTAGTGTAGTTGGTAGACACTCTCTTCAAGATCTTGAAGATGGTCGGCCTCATTTGGGGAGCAGACAGAGCAGCTGCACAGACAAGCTTACCCTGATCTAGCTCGTAGTTGATAATGTGCTGGAGAAACCTAGGATACATAAAGAATGTGTCCCTTTGAAGATTTCCCATAAGGTTAGTCAGCACAAACCTTGAATAGTTGAAGCGGAGGCTTTGTACCAACCCGTGAACTAAGCACCCGAGTTCATAAGGGATTTGATCCCATCCCCCGGATTTGTTAGATAGACAGTGAAGAACCACATGCAGCAGGAACTTCCACTTGTAGGATAAGTTGAATTTGTAGACCGTTGACGTGCTTACATCTCCACCGTATCCCATTTGGAGATAAGAACTATCTAACTCAGATTTGGGGAATTCCGTCGGAGCGCCTTCATCATGGAGCTCGAGATGCTCCCTGATGGTCTGTTCAGTGATGACCAACTCTTGGCCACAAATGCTTGACCTAATAGCACGAACCCCGTTTAGGGTTTTAATCCGACCATTTGCCGAAAATTCGGACATTTGGTTGGAGTAGATGGTAGGGTTTACGGTCAAGGCAGTGTAGTATGAAGATTGGGCTAAGAAAGAAATGATATCAGAGAAGTCATCATCCCTTGAAGAGTCAAGGAGTGCGATCTGGTTGTGCTGAGGGTTTAAGGCCATTTGAGAAAGATAACAGTAGAACAGTTCTGAGTAAGGAAAATTGGAGAAGAAGAAAGCTTTTAGGGCAGTGAATTGGTTAAAAAGAGTGTAAGTGATTAACCGGAAGTATTTAAATGGGTGAAATGGCGGTTTAAAGGGTGGTTTGGATAAGATGATGTGAGGGTTCAGTGGATGATGTGACAAGGGCGGTAAGGTTAGACCATTTAAATAATCCGACATCATTAACAAAATCTTTACTTTTTACATTGTGGGGCCCACAAGATTTCCGTTACACAGTAAAATCTTTCTTCCGAATATAAGATATTTCCGAAGGTAATGTTCTTCCAAAGGCAAATTTACTTCCGATGGTAAATTGCTTACTTCCGAGAGTATATGTTGCTTTCAGATGGAGTGTGTTAAGTGCTTCGGAAGTAGATCTGAGGTGAACTCAATCGCTTCTTCCGAGACTTAACACTCTTCCGAGAAGAAAGTTATCCTGTGAGAAATTTGCTTCGGAAGTTATGCTAGATATCTTCCGAGGGTTAATTTCTCTTCGGAAGAACTTATACTTAGATAAATTTAAGAAAAGATCTTTGTAACAGGGCTTAGATTGTTTTGACATAAGACTTTACACATTAAAAAGGTTTTCAATTGAGATTAATTAATCAATGTTTATCATCCCAATAGCTGTAATGAGATATTTAAATCTCTGTTCATCAAATGCTTTGGTGAACAAATCAGCATATTGTTCATTTGAATCAACCTTGATTAGTTTGATAAGATTTTTCTCATGAATATCTCTAATGAAATGATACCTGATATCAATGTGCTTTGTCTTGGAGTGCTTCACTGGATTTTCAGTGATGGATATAGCACTGTTGTTGTCAATGTGGATAGGAGTGCTCATGAAGTTGAATCCATAGTCTATCATCTAGTTTTGAATCCATAGCAGCTGAGCACAGCAACTTGCAGCAGCAATGTATCGTGGCCTTTAAACGTTCTAGGCAGCTTGGTAACAAAATCCATCGTAACATTATCCCATTTCCATTCGGGAATCTCAGGTTGCTGCAACGTTCCCGATGGTTTTTGGTTCTCAGCTTTTACCATGGCACAAGTTAAACATTTCCCCACATAAACAGCGATTGATCTCTTAATTCCCGGCCACCAGAAAAGTGTCTTTAAATCCTGGTACATCTTATCACTTCCAGGGTGAATTGAATACCTAGACTTGTGTGCTTCATCGAGGATTACTTCTCGAATTCCTCCGTGTTTTGGCACCCAAGTCCTTCCACCATATCTATATGTAACATCGTCCCCTATCTCCAACTGCTTTTCCATTCCAGTCAATCCTTCTTCTTTCAATTTTTCTTCCTTTAATGCCTCGCCTTGAGCTTCCTTCAATTTTGCTATAAGGTTGGTATACACACTCATCCTTAAGGCTCGTACTCGAAGAGGTTTCTCTCTTTCCTTTCGACTTAACGCATCCGCCACAACATTGGCCTTACCAGGATGGTAGCGGATCTCGCACTCGTAATCGTTCAATAGCTCAACCTATCTTCTCTGACGCATGTTGAGCATCTTTTGGTCAAGGATATGCTGCAAGCTTCTATGGTCTGTGTAGATAATGCACTTTGTGTCATAAAGGTAATGCCTCCACATCATAAGGGCAAACACCACGGCACCCAACTCCAGATCGTGCGTCGTGTAGTTCTTCTCATGATCATTCAGCAGTCTCGATGCGTAAGCAATCACCTTGCTGCGTTGCATCAATACACATCCTAGCCCTTGACGCGAAGCGTCGCAATAGACCACGAAGTCTTCTACTCCTTCTGGAAGAGCAAGTATAGGTGCACTGCATAATTTCTCTTTAAGCGTTTCAAACGCCTCATTCTGCTCTTGCTCCCACACAAAGGTTGTGTTTTTCTTCGTAAGTGCGGTCAAAGGTTGCACTATACGCGAGAAGTCCTTTATAAATCTTCGATAATAGCCAGCCAGTCCTAAGAATTGCCTTATCTCCGTAGGAGTTTCAGGAATCTTCCAATTCTTTATGGCCTCAATCTTGGAAGGGTCAACTTGAATCCTATCCTTATTTACCACATGACCTAAGAATTGGATCTGGCGCATCCAGAATTCACATTTCGAGAACTTGGCATATAGTTGCTCATTCTTGAGCAATTCAAGGATTAGCCTGATATGCTTCTCGTGCTCGTCTTTAGTTTGAGAATAGATCAGTATGTCGTCGATAAACACGATCACAAACTTGTCGAGGTAAGGGCGGCAAACGCGATTCATGAGGTCCATGAATGCTGTTGGAGCATTAGTCAGTCCAAAGGGCATGACCAAATACTCATAGTGTCCATACCTAGTTCGGAAGGCAGTTTTGGGTATATCTTCTTCTCTTATCTTCAGCTGGTGGTATCCTGACCTCAAGTCTATTTTGGAGAAGTAACTTGCTCCCTGCAATTGATCAAATAAGTCGTCTATTCTCGGGAGAGGGTAACGGTTCTTTATGGTCAGCTTATTCAACTCCCTGTAATCAATACACATTCGCAGCGTTCCGTCCTTCTTTTTCACGAATAGCACCGGGGCACCCCATGGAGAGACACTCGGACGTATAAATCCCTTGTCCATTAGTTCTTGAATTTGTACCATTAGCTCCTTCATCTCAGGTGGGGCGAGCCGGTACGGTGCCTTGGCTACTGGTGCAGCACCAGGCATCAAGTCTATCTGGAATTCCACTTGTCGATTCGGAGGAAGTCCTGGTAGTTCTTCTGGAAACACCTCTGGGTATTCCGAAACTACGGGAATCTCTTCGATCTTCTTCTCCTTTTGGGTTTTCATCACATATACTATAAAAGCTGGACATCCACTCTTCAAGCTCTTGGTAGCTTTCAAGTGAGATATCATAGGGTATAGAGTGTTACTCCTTTCTCCTTCTACCACTAACACTTCTTTGACGCTCAATGGTATCTTGAGCAGTCGCTCATCGCATACGATTTCAACTTTATGCTTTGCTAACCAGTCCATACCCACGACCACATCAAATCCTCCTAACTTAATGGGCATCAAGTCAATCTTAAACACATTCCCTTTTAGATTCAGGGGGCAATCCCTAATGATTTCGTTAGCTTCTAAAATATTACCGTCAGCTAATTCTACGGTAAATGTATCAGTCAAGGTGCACGCGTCTAAGTCAATCAATTGCCTAAAGGTACTAGAGATAAAACTAGCAGTCGCTCCAGTATCAAACAGTACAGTAGCGGGATGATTATTTACAAGGAACGTACCGTTGACAACGTCGGGTTCCCTACGAGCTCCTGCTGGGTCCATAACGAAAGCTCTTCCCTTAGGCTTATTGTGCTTGGCATCCTTGTCTCTACCCAGCTTAGGACACTTGTTCCTCATATGCCCTGGGTCTCCACACTCGTAGCATTGTTTCCCCGGTACATAAGTACAGTCTTTAATTAGATGGCCTGTTCTCTTGCACCTAAAACAAGGCATCGGGTTACATTCTCCTTGATGATGTAACTTGCACTTGCTGCAGAGTGGGCTTGTCCCCGTATACAATCTCCGGTTTTTGCTTCCTTGATCATCACGTCTCACTCCTTCAGAACTCCTTCTACTCGACCCACTGCTACTTCCAATCGCTCTTTTTGCTTCAAACCACTTCCTCTTGTCTCCAACAAACTTCTTCTTCTCATCAGCCCTTCCTTGATCGGTCCATCCAGCCCTAATGAGATCGTCAGTCAGACTGCTGGTAAGGTCGACAGCAGCTTGTAGGGTCACAGGCTGAGAGGCACGAACCATACCCCTAACTCTTGGGTGTAGTCCCCAGATGAACCGTGCTACACCTTTGGCTTCTGGCGTCACCAAATGTGGCACAAGTCGGGACAGGGCTAAGAAACGATTGATGTATTCGGTGTAGTTGGGTCCCTTCATCTCCAAGCTTAAAAATTCTGTCTCCAGCTTCTCGAGTTGATTGATGGGGCAATATTTGTTGGTCATTAACTCTCGGAATTCAGTCCAACCCATTCGATTAGCCACGTTTCTTCCACGGCTCTGAGTAATGGACTTCCACCATTCAAGAGCTGATCCCTTGAGAGATTGTGATGCAAATCTCACCATATGCTCCATCTTGCACTCGCTGATGTCTAAGACGGCTTCCATTTCGTCGATCCACCTGTAAGTCTCTATAGCACCCTCGGTGCCATAGAAGTCCTTGGGCTTGCAGGCCATAAAGGTCTTGTAAAGCACCCATTCCTTAACTCCTCAGCTTCATCATCGTGGCTCTCATCGTTTACCGGCCGTTCATTACCAGTAGTGTTATCCCGGTCTGCATTTATCTGTGCAATGATAGTCGGAATGGCGTTGGCCAGTTGCTGAGCTACGAGGTTAGCAATCCTTTCATCACTCTCTTGATTAGTATTCTCCTCGTGGGGAGTCCCTGGTGGAGTAGGTTGGGTTCCAATAGGCCTTGCTCCCTCATGGCGGCCTCTGGTGGCTCCACGTCGACCAAAACGTGTTCCTCTGCGAGTCGGCATTCTGATAGTATCACAAATAGATTCGTTTAGCATCTCATAAATTTTGTTTCGGATAGCCTAGGCATCATTATCCTATCACACCATGCCTCGGAAGAGGAATCATGGCATGCACATACATGTATTTACAACCCACTAAAGAACCTTAAATGTCCAATTCAAAACATGATATAATAGTTGGGCAACAATTTAGAAAAGGCACAGACAATCTCAAAGCACAACAAAACATATAGCAGTTTAATACAGACAGTTTAATAATTTTAGCATCTCAAAAGCAGTCAACATAGTATCATCCAAACGAATAGAATCAGAGTCATGCTCTTACAATTTGGAAGGTGCCATCACCCCCTTAATAATAAAATAATAGTCTCGAATAAGAATTCAAATAGTTTCCTTCTACTGTCCAAGACAGATAAATCCCACTGAGTACTCCAGTTCTCACATCCACTTCCTCTTTAGCCATCCAAACCACCCTGTACCCTTCTTCCTCTGCTCCTGCTCCAAACGCTTCACTCCCTGTGTAGCCATCATCGCCTGGAACTGGGCCGACTGAGAAGTTCGAGTGGCGTGCTGAACAGTCAGTTCATGACGGCGAACAGTCCTCAAAATCTCATCTAGTGTCGCATCGGAGGGTCCTACATCACTTGCCCGGCGACTCGACTAGGAGTACCGATCACCAGCCAGTACAGTGGGGCCGTCATACATACTATGCCTCGGCGGCATCAGGCGCTCGTCGCGAGGGTCAAACAGTGGGGGTACCGATGTCGGAATCCTAACAGGCGGGGGAGGAGGAGGAGGCATCCTAAAGGATACGGAGGATCCTGGTCTAACGCTTTTGCGAGGTCGGGTGACAGTACGCGCACCCCTGTTCCCAATAGGTGGGATGGGTGAGAGGGTCGGAGCAGCTACTTGAGGAGAGTGGGATCGCGTTCGGCTTCGGGAAGGTGATGTGGAAGAAGAGTCCTCGGAAGCCTCAGTGTCTTCGGACGTGACGGATATCCACCCTGGATGTCCGCATCTCCGGAGGTACGCCTCATACTCCGTCTGGGGTTTCTCTCTCCTTAGGTGTCCGGTAGGAGCGGTCTCAGCGTCGGGGTGAGCAGGCGCCTTTCCTTTATCAGCCATTGACGTTATCCTGTTAGAAATACATCATGAGTAATTTGGTTTCTCATAGCTCATGATTTACATAATAGTACTAATAATAGTAGTGATGGCAATAGTATCTGTTATTCCAACATATAGCTGTCTGTTTTGCCCAGATCAATAGTTTCTTCAAGTAGTATCGGATAACATAGTTCATCAAAAAAATCATTTAAATCCCCTTTTAAAATTAGTTTCAAATCATCAATATAAACCAGAAAAAGTCCAACCATAACCTAAAGATCAGTGATGGAAATTACGCGTCCGGTAAATTCATGATTACGTTGATCAAGTGTAATCATCAATTTACCCAACCCGATCATTCCAACACTTCCCACAAGGACAGTCCTAGGGTATCAGGGTTGTAGCCTAGGTTCTACTATGGCATTCCCGACTTCTCTACAACCTTTGGCTCTGATACCAATCTGTCACACCCCGGGCCCAGGTAGGGTGGGACGTCACAGACTAGCAACAACATATGGCAGCGGAAACAAACCATTATAAGAGCTCAAAGGAGAGAATATCACATGGCATTAAAGTTTTAAAAATGTAACGGGACTAGATACACATCAAGCCCCAATTAAGTTTTACAATCAACCATAAAAATGAAATTGTACTTGTTCAACACAAAATATAAATTGTTCAAATGTTTCATCAAGGAAATAAGCCAATGCCATGTCACGGGGATAAGTCTAGGTCTTCAAACTGCTAAGATCTCTTCAAATATTACCTGAAACATGCTCAAAAGAAAATTGTGTCAACTAAAAAAGTTGGTGAATTGAAGTGCTTAAAGTTTAAAAACAAAAGGACTTAATAAATCCTTCTTTGATTAAAAGAAAAATAATCATTGTTTATCATCGTGGGAGAAATAAAATCATAATCAACCCTGCACTCAGTCCCGGTTAGCCTCTTCTAAAGTTGTGTTTTACCGGATATTCCCGAAGGAAGAAACTGAGCCCCATACCAGTGAACCCTACCTGCCCGGATGGTTCACCATAGAATCTTAACAAAACTTGTTACATGCCACAACGATCCCTCAGGATCTCAGTGGGGTAACCTTCCTGGAACGGAAGCCACTGTGTGTGGGGGATTCCCCAAATAGATCTATCCATATAAATCAAGCGGTTCACGAAAGAATTAATGATCATGATATAAGAATTAGCAGGTAACCACAATCCCACCTAGTATCATCAAATAAAGCACAATCATAGTTCATAAAAGTAGAGCATGTTCCATCCCAAAACAATAGTAAAAAAAGGGAATCACTAGAACTCACCTTAGGTTTCCAAATCAAAGTTTCCTGATGTGCCGGGAAGTGTCACAAGTCTAGCACCCTAACAAGTACATATTAAGCAATAAGCTACTGCCCTAAACTCATTCAAAGTGCAACAATGGTGTCAAGAGTTTAGCTATAGTGTACGGCTTTGGTCTAGTGAAGGTTTGTATAAAAAGGTTCCTTTTATGGCAAGTCAAAGTGTCTTCATGAAAGTTGGGGATTTTCACTTCATTAGATTAGGTATATTAAAAGATTTTATTGTTCAAGTGTTTATTAGCTTCCTGGAAGTCGGTTATAAGGTTTGGAAAAATTTTACAGTTTAGTCCCTCAAGTTTCAAAATTGACTGTTTCTACCCTTAAGTTTAGTTTCTTGCCTTTTATGTCATTTATGTCCAAAATCATATTGTTAGAGTCATATTATGATTATTATGGAGTAAGTGATTCAAAACTTTGGTCTACGGGTTCGATTTTGAAAACTGCGCGTTTAACGCTCCCGGTTGCGGTAAAAGCCGGATAATTTTAATAGTAATTTGGAGTTTTCAAATATTTAAATTTTGGACCAGTAGGTATTTTCTAAGAGACTTCTTTATAAATTTATAAGTCCTTAAATTGTGTAAATTGGCCTTTTATAGTTAAAATCTTGTTTTTACGTTTGACCCGTTAATACGCGGTTTTGACCGGGTTTGACCATTTAAAGTTCATTTGACCGAGTTTTTAAATCTTTTAGGTCCTTTATCACTTATCTTACTGAAATCATATGATTTTTATAAATCTTAGTTTTGAACTCTATTTTTATAGATTTTTCTCAAAAACTATGCTCGGTTTGTACCCGTTTTTAGTTAAAATGTCATTTATTTGTGTCTTTGACCACTTAAATTATCCATTTACTCCAGAATACTTTATTTATCATTTTTGAGCCTGGAATACTTTTTAAGAATGTTAAATTCATAGTCTTACTATTTTTAAGTCATTTTACCATGTTTTCGGGCCCCGAAAGTGACTAAAAGAGGGTAAATCACAACATGTCCTTTATTCCAGAGATTAAACATTGCTAACACTTCAAATATTCACTAAACCCTACTGAAATTTCAGTCCCAACATGTTGCCTAGTAGATCTATACATCCATATGCTTCAAATATGTAGAAAATGCCATAACCGACAATTACACTAGTGTAAACCATCATAACTTGAGTTTAAATGTTACCAACACTTCATTTAACTTCACAAACAGATTGTTAAGGTGTCATTAAGTCGTTCATGAGTAGGTTATGGGTCTTGGTTAAAAGGATTTTTCAAACAAATGCTCAAGAGGGTGTTGTTACATGTAGAAAGGAGGGTTTCAAGGTGAAATCCATGTATCAACCATGGGTTTGAGTATGTAGCCACTTGGAACTTTTAAAAACAGGTTCTTGGGAGTCCATTAGTCATAAAAATGCAGGTTACAAGTTTGGTTTACAAGAGTTTAAGCTTTCACAAGTTAGATGATGTCAAAACACTCAAAATGAGGGTTTTCATGGTGGAAATCGGGTTCCACCTCAAGAATGGCTAACAAAACATGAAGTTTACCTTCAAGAACGTTGGGAACTCCTTAAGAATGAGATGATGGTGAGATGTTTCTGCTACAACAAGGAAATACACGGTTCTTAGATGTCAAATGAAGAAAACAAGAGAAATGTCACAAAACTGACATCTTGAGCTTACACTCGAAGTAACTCACGGTTTGGAGGGTGTTGATGGCCGTGAATGGCTTGAAACTCCTTGGACTTGGATGGAGAAACTCGAACTAAGGCTGGAGAGGTGGAACAAACACGGTTGTGTGACCAAATCTTGTGAACAAGGCTACTCCTTTGCGGTTTTGGTCTTGGCCGAATGTTTCTTGGTGTAATCTTCGAGTTCTTCTTCACAAAGCTAGGGAGAATTGTTGGGAGAGTGTTGTGAGGAGTGTGAGTGTGTTTGGATCAGATGGTTCGAATAAGGGAGAGAGGGAGAGAGAGAGGGAGAGATTGCATGGATTGTGAGTGGGTGAGAAGGGTGGTGTGAAGAGGAGAGGAGAGTGGTGAGGGAGGGGGCGGCCGATCTTGGAGTGTAGTGGGGAGAGTTTTAAATTAAAATTTTAATTGTAAATTAATATTGTGTAGTGTAATTTTGTAGTATTGGGTATTATATATTATTTAGTGGAAATGTGATTTGAGGTGTCTAATGCATACCCATGCATGCATGGCCGAAATTATGCAAGTGTGAGTGTGTATGCTCACATTTTAATTGCCTTCTCTTGAGTTTAATTTTGTAAGGGTGATTAGTTGACATTCCCGGAACACTAATTTTTAAAAAGGTAGAAACCTAAATTGGTTAAAAATCAAAAATAAAAATCACATGAAATCATAATTTACATCAAATAGCAAGAATTGTTTCCAATTTCATAGTAGGGTTGTATAGTTTCAATTATTAGCACACATAGCATGGATAATGATGCAAGTAATCTAGGGTTAGGGTAACAACCTGGAGGTCGGTTGTCACATGCAGGCATGTTGATAATGAATGCTTTCTCTCTATTTTGGAACATAAAATAAACTTCTAAGTGTGTGAACTTAAAAGTTTAGGGGGGGAGTAAAGATTGAAAAAGAAATAATCAAAATAAATATTTGGATGGAAAGGATGAAGCTAAAATGTTCAAGTATGTGTGTGTTTGATATGATACAAAAATGAACCTGAAAAGATTTCAGATTAAGTTAAGTTGAAAAGTGGAAAAGCTTCTTGCAATAAAAAAAAGAATTAAAATTATTTTTATTTTTTGAAAAATTTTAAGAATTGAGACTAAAATGACGTTAAATTATTTGAAAATTAAAAAATGAAAATTTGTGTCAAAAAAAGATTTTTAATGTTGAAAAGTCAAAATGTGGTTGATTGGTGATTAAAGTCAAAATTTGACCAAGGGTTGAAATTTTAATGATGAACAGTGTTAAGTTGAAGAATTAGGGTTTGGATGAATTTTGTGAGAAAATTCCAAGTGTTAATGGAAATGTTCTCATACGCCTGAACAGTGGTCAAAAGTCCATTTCAGGAGTATGCTGAATTTTCAGAAATTTGTTCAAGCATTGGGCATTTGGTTCAACCTCATGTCTTTGAAAAATTGGGTAAGTGTTGGGCATTTCAAGTAAATCTCATGCGCATGAACAGTACCAGACTTTCCTATGTTGAAAATATTCCAAGTGTAGACTCTGGAAAGGTTCATGCGCGTAAACAATTCTCATGTGGACTGATGATTCATAAATGTGTTCAAGTGTTTGGCGTTTCAGACTGAGTCATGTGTCTGAAAAGTGCTCATGCGCCTAAAACAGTTCTGATGTGACTAAACAGTGCTCATGCGCCTAAGACTTTATGATGAAATCTAACCAAGTGAACCCATGCGCCTAAGTCTCATGCGTCTCAACAGGGTCATACGCCTTCATAATGGTCATGCGCCTAAGAGTTTTTACACTTATATAAATTTAACACTTGACAGAAATCTCATTTTCACTCGTTCATTCACACTTACACACTCTGTTCGTTCTCATTCGCACCTGATACTCGTCAGTTACATTGTGTAGATTGTTTACCTGAAATCATTATGATAGATAGCTAATATCTTTGATTCTGAACATCATGTTGAGTGTAAATCATCAAATTTCAGATCATTAATCAAACAGTTGATTAGGTGTTTGAATCCTATTTAGCCGTTCGAACCCTAAGGGTTTAAAAATTTGAAATTTGTGTCTTTAATGTTTTAAAGTGTTCAAAATTGAACATGAATTTGATGTTATTACATGATTTCGGCTAGTATAGTATCATCAAAACACAATTTCATCACAAAATGTTCTTGATGATCTTGGTGTTCATCAGTTAAAAATAATAATTAAATATTATTAATAAAAGAAATGAATCGACAAATTGAATTTCTAAGCATATTCAAATTGTTAATCATCATAATGCTCTTAAAATTTATAATTTTAAAAAGATGAAAATGACTTAGTGATTCTAAATTTCTATGTAAGGTCCTGTTCCCGATACGCTTACAGTCGGACTATCATCGCGCATAAAACATAAAACTTACTTTAACATTTACTAAAAATACAGCAGCGAAATCATTTACCTAAATAATTTCATATATTAATAATCTCTTTTGCAAATACATCATTGTCAGGTTATAAAATATCATTTGTTGCATTACATCACAAAAACATTATCATAATATAAAATGGATGTCATCCCAAAACAAGCCAAGTAGTTGCCCTCGTGCCAACCTCAGCAACTCTTACCTGCCAACTGGAAAATACATAAAAAGTCAGCGTTGCTTAGTGAGCTCTAGTTTTATAATTAAAATACTTTACATCCGTTTAAAACCGTTCTTTAGTTTCGTTCGCGATCATGCATCATACGTACAAGTAGATAATCTTATTGTTATATTACATCATCATTCTCATCGTACGTTACACGTTATCATTCATTCATCCTTATACTTATCATACATTGCTTACATTTCGTACGTTCGTCATTATCTTCCGATGACACATACTATACCCCGAACATTGTGCATGAAGCTGGCTAGTGGGCCTAGGGCAAGTACATTCATAACTATCATTCACTTTTCATTCCGGACCAATGCCATGTGCTATACCCCGAACATTGTGCACGACGCTGGTTACTGGGCCTAAGGTCTGTTAATAGACCCCAAACATTATGCACGAAGCTGACTTCAGTACCTAGGGAAGCAGCAATTGTCCCATACATATGGTCAATCTCAAAGATTGTACCCCAGTGTGCATCCTTTTAAGTCAGCTAACCCGCACACAGTTGAGCTAACACCCTTCATTGGGTGTGAACCTCCATTCATTTGCTTGCAAGACTTTCTGACTTTCATTCTTTCATTAATGCATGCATTCATTCATTCTTTACGTTCTTCTTTTCATTATTATTAACTTTCGCTTTACGTTACATAATACTTTACGTTCATTTCATAATCATACCACGTAAAGCCATGGGATAATACATAATGGGAAGATAAAGAAAACATAACATAACCATACAAAACATCATCATAAACATCACATACAGCATCATGCATAATCATATAATCATCATACATCTTCCCCATGAACATCTTAAGTTATAGCCTAAAACATCCTTTTTCCCAAAATTTCAGAAATAATTCTATGTCTCTTAGGCGCATGGGCACTATGCAGGCACATGGCCCTTCAAGCGCATGGGAATACTTAGGCCCATGGGAACTTTTGGGTGCATGGGCACTATTTGGGCGCATGACCCAACACTTAAGCGTCTGGGCAATTTTATAGGCGCATGGGTACTATGCAGGCGCATAGGCACCTGGGCGCATGGGACACTTAGCCAATTTTGGCATGAATCTAGGCGCATGGGAACTATTTGGGCGCATGGGTTTCAGGCGCATGGGGACTTAGGTTTATGGAAACTAACTTAACTAACAGTCATCATTTCAATTCCAAATCATCATTCTAACATGTTCTAAGCTTAGTTCTAGCATTCTAAGCAACATAAACATGCTGATAACATAATTATAACATCATAATCACCCAAAACATACCCTAACCACATACAAAACCATACATACATACGGGTATAAATACCCACTTTATAAAACATACTTACATGCATTTCCAGCCCTGAAGAAGTTTTAAACTTGTATAGTAGGGGATCTAGAACTCACCTTTTGCAACTTTCAGGCAAGACTTCTTCAACTCGATTGCAAAATAAGTTCAAACTCCTAGAAACCCACTAAAACACACAACCCGAACACAAAATACAAACATAAGCATAAAACTGAGGCTATAACCCAGCCAAGAACACTTAAATCACTAAAACTCACCTCAAAACCGACTTCCTTCTTCTTCTTCTTCAAATATCTGGAGCTTTTCTCTGCTTTCTCTCTCTAAAACTGATAAAAAGCAATGTGCAGGGGATTATGGGCGGCCATGCCCACCTCTTTTAACCCCTCTAATTGGTTTTTGTTTCATTTCCCACTTTTAATCTTCTTTTTACATCTTTTTAAAATATCCGGGTGTTACAAGTCCACCTCCCTTATATAGGTTTCGTCCCCAAAACGTGTTATTCCTCAAACATCTATGGGTAATGTTGTTTCATCTCTTCTTCAGTCTCCTAGTTAGACTCGGATCCATTTATGTGTTTCCACTGAACTCGTACCAATGGAACCACTTTATTCGGTAACCTCTTTTCCTTTCGATCAATGTTCGCCACTGGCTGCTCCACATAATTGAGCCGTTCATCCACTTCAATATCCTCCAGTGGTACGACCATATCTTCATCGGCTAGATACTTTCGCAGATGAGACACATGGAATGTCGGGTGAATTCCACTTAACTCATCAGGTAACTCCAACCTATAGACCACCTCTCCTACACGAGCAATGATTCGGAAAGGCCCTATGTATCTCGGGCTCAACTTGCCCCACTTTCTAAACCAAATGATACCCTTCCAAGGTGAGACCTTCAACATAACTCTATCACCCACCTAGAACTCAATCGGTCTACGTCTTTTGTCAACATACGACTTCTGGCTATTTTTGTCTGCATTCATAAAGGCTTTAATCTTTTCAAGTTTCTCTGTCGTATGCTTGATCATCTCGATACTTCCCCACTCCTTCTGACCAATATCACCCCAACATACTAGCGTTCTACATCACCTATCGTATAGCATCTTGTAAGGTGGCATACCAATGCTGGCATTATAATTGTTATTGTATGAGAACTCCGCTAACGGTAAATGGCCATCCCAATTTCCTGTAAAGTCAATGAAGCATGCCCGAAGCAAATCTGCAAGCGTCTGAATACTCCTCTCCGACTGACCATCCTTATGAGGATGATAACCCGTACTGATGTGTTACCTCGTTCCCATCACATCGTGAAATTTCTTCCAAAATTTGGATGTAAACCAGGTGTCATGATCAGACAAAATTTAAAACCGTACACCATGACGAGTCACAATCTTTTTGATGAACATATCCACTAACCTCTCAGATGAATACGTCTGTTGGATCGGCAGGAAGTGAGCACTCTTCGTTAGACGGTCAACTATCACCTATATGGCATCATACCCTTTTGCGGTACGCGGTAGCTTCGTAATAAAATCCATGGTGATATGCTCCCACTTCCACTCGGGTATATCCAAAGGTTGGATCTTCCCATATGGCTTCTGATGCTCCGCCTTCACTTGCAAACAAGTAAGACACTTACTCACATACTCCGCTATGTCACGCTTCATACCCGACCACTAGTAATCTTTCTTTATGTCTTGATACATTTTTGTAGCACCAGGATGAATGGAGTATCGAGTCTTATGAGACTTATCCATGATCCTTCCACGTAGATCCCCATAACAAGGAATCCATATTCGTCGAAATCAGGTTCTAACATCGAGAGTGTTTTCACCCAACTCCGCAACTAGACCTCTCATCTCTTTGGAGTTAAGAAGCTCTTCTTTCAACGCCTCGTCTTGAAACTCCTTGACCTGTGTCATCATATCAGAGGTCATAATCAATTGGTAAGCCTTTACCTGAATCGGCTTTGGTCTCTCCTTTCGGCTAAGGGCATCCGCCACCACGTTGGCTTTGCCGGATGGTAATGGATCTCGCAATGATAATCCTTAATGAGCTCCAACCATCACCTCTACCTCATATTCAAATATTTCTGCTCGAAGAAGTACTTCAAGCTCTTGTGGTTGGTGAAAATAGTGCACTTCGTCTCGTACAGGTAGTGCCTCAATATTTTTAATGCTAAGACCACAGCTGCTAACTCCAAGTCATGAGTAGGATAATTAACCTCATGAATCTTCAACTGTTAAGATGCGTAGGCTATAACCTTTCCTCACTGCATCAACACGCAACCCAACCCCGAGTAAGAAGCATCTGAATAGACCACCAAATCCTCACTTTCTTCGGGTAATGACAAGACAGGAGCTTGAGTCAACCTTGCCTTTAACTCCTCAAAAGCCTTCTCTTGCTCTTGACCCCATACAAACTTCACATCCTTACGGGTCAACATAGTCAACGGAGAAGCTATCTTACAGAAGTCTTGAATGGATCTCCTATAGTACCCCACCAATCCTAAGAAACTACGAATCTCGGATGGCGTCTTTGGGGACTTCCATTGCATCACCGCCTCCACTTTAGCCGAGTCCACTATGATCTCCTCGGGTTCACCACGTGACGCAAGAACTTCATTTTGCGTAACAAGAACAAACACTTTGAGAACTTGGCATACAAGTTCTCCCTTCTAAGTGTCTCCAACTCTTCTCGAATGTGTCCGGCATGATCCTCCACGCTCTTCGAATAAATCAAGATATCATCAATTAACATAATCACTGATTTATCCAACATCGGCCGACACACCCGATTCATCAAGTCCAAAAAAGCAGCTGGCACGTTGGTTAAACTGAAATACATAACGAGGAACTTGTAGTGTCCATAACGCATACGAAAAAATTGTTTTAGGAATATCTTGTTCCTTCACCGTCAACTGATGGTGACCAGATCGAATATCTAACCTTGAGAACCAACTAGCACCTTGGAGTTGATCAAACAAGTCATCAATCCTCGGCAATGGATACCGATTCTTCACTGTCAACTTGTTCAACTCACGGTAGTCTATGCACATCCGCATACTACCGTCCTTCTACTTCATGAATAAGACCAGAGCATCCCAAGGAGAGATACTGGGTCTAGTGAACCCCATATCGAGCAACTCTTGCAGTTGCTCCATCAATTCCGTCATCTCAGAGGGGCTAACGGATACGGCGCCTTAGCAACAGGTTGGGCACCGGGTATCAAGTCAATCTAAAACTCGATCTCGCGGTCCGGTGGCACACCTGGTAGATCTTTGGGAACACGTCTAGGAACTCACACACAACCGGTACATTAGAAGGTTATGGTGTTGGCGTATCTACATCTTTCACGTAGGCCAAGTAGGCACTACATCCACGCCTCATGCATTTTCCCGCCACCGCCATCGAAATCACTTTTAGGATAGTAGTAACTCGATAACCGTAGACCGTCACCGAACTCCCATCAGGCGCTTTCAATCGGATCATCTTCTTGCGACACATAATTTCACCTCGTAGTCCGCTAATCAATCCATTCCTAGGACCACTTCGAATATGCCTAGGGTCATCATAAATAGTCTAGCAAGAAACTTATGACCTTATAGTTCTATGTCACAACCTTTTATCAGATCAGAAATCCTGGTAGACTTACCTATGCCATTTTCTACATCAAAGGGCTCATCAATACTTCTATTACTAACAGGTAAATTAGCACAAAAAGCAGTAGAAATAAAACTCCTACTAGCACCTGAATCAAAAAACACAGAAGCAAGAGTTTGGTTTACTAGAAACGTACCTGACACAACATCGGGGTCCGTCCTAGCCTCCTCTCTAGTCATCGTGAATGCTCTGGTGCTTGCTTTCTTCCCTTCACTCCCTGCCTTCTTTGCTGCCCCAGAGCTTTCAGCCCTTGGCTTCTTGCAGTCCCTGCTCATGTGACCCTCTCCACCACAGTTATAACACCTTACCACCTTGCACTCTCTCGCCAAATGACCAGGCTTCCCACACCTGAAACATACGTTCAATCCCCACCCATACTCCCCGGTATGCTCCCTTCCGCATTTGCCACACCTTTTCGACCCCGCACCGAGTGTGGCTACACACCAGTCATCCACCTTCTCAACCTTATTGTTTGGAGCGGCCCTGCCACGTCTAAACCGTTTCCCATTCCAGTTCCGATGACCACCACCTTTCTTGACCACCTCAATTGTTGCTACCTCCCTCTCATCATATAACCTTCCAGCCATGTCAACTACCAACCTGAACGAACCTGGCCGGGCAGCAATCATGTGCCTACAGATATCCGCCGGCAAGCCCTAAATGTATCTCTTGATCTTTCGTGACACGGGAGTCACCTGATATGGCACCAGCCGTGCCATCTCATTGAACTTGATGGTGTACTGCAGGTGTGTCATGGTTCCCGCCTCCAGCTGCAGGAACTCCCTTTCCACCTTGTCAAGTTCCCTGTGAGGATAGAATTCCTCGATCACTAACTTCTTCAGCTTGTTCCATCTCATCCTTCCAATCGCCCTGCTACCCTCGGCCTGGACGATATTGTCCCACCAACACAAGGCCGAGTCCACGAAGGAGTGGGTAGAAAACTTCACCTTTTGGTCTTCCTTGCACTCGCTAATATCAAGTACAGCCTCCATCTGTCTCACCCACCGGTGAGCAGCAACAGTAGTGGCATTGTCATCGAAGGTTTGCGGCTTGCATCTCTGGAATGCCCCATAGTTTTAGCCTCGTGCAGTTTCTTGCACAGCCTCCTCCTCTTCCTCGTCATTGCTAACAACCATCTCAATCTCTGGTTGTCCCCTTTCCCCCATGGGCCTCCTCCTTTCCTTCCTCTCTCCTTCCCTTACAGCTTTAATTACTTCAGTCACCACAGATGGCAGGATTGTCTGCATGACTTGGTGAACCTCCTCCACAACTACCTCCTTCACTGAGGCCCTCAAGTTGCCACTCTCGTGTGACATCCGTCACCAAAAGGTCCGTCAATTAACGTGGACTTCGTAACTTTTCTTCGCTCGATCATTCCTCATCTTTATAAACTATTCGTGTGGAGACCCTAGGATGCATTTTTGAGACTAAACATATTTGACAAACAATTATTTTGGAATTAATGTTGTAGTCTGATTATACAATTACATTCTTTTGATACTTGTTCCCGGGTTGTGGGAATTTACATTACAATTCTTACTACTTGTCTATGTGAATCATTTTACATGTTTATGCTTATGGCCATGTTGTCGTGAATATTGACTAAACACGACACAAGTCTCCTTTGTGTCGGGTGTCATCATGACACGCTTTATCATCATTTATTATATTGCATCTCTATTGCTTACCATGTGTTATGATGATCCCGATCTCGTTACATCCCCGTGTTTCCGCTTTTAGCGGGGGTGTGACAGATTGGTATCAGAGCCATTGGTTATAGAGAATTAGGCAATACGCTTGACCTAGACTATAACCTAGGAACCTTCATGTAGATTTGCATGCTAGGATCTGTGTGCATTTTATATCTCATGTATGTGTTCCTCTTTACTTGATTCGTTATATCAATCTGTTTTGTGATCTTTTCACCCTATGCGATAGCCTTTGTGCTCACTCCTTATGGGATGCTTCTATTGGATCTTTCGTTCCCTCTGCGCACCGAGTTGGTTTATCAAATCCGGGTATTAAACCCAAAGAGATCTTCACAGATCATGCTATTGCGCTTGACCTCGGACATCAAGATTAACCCTGAGGAGGTTATGTCTGAAACCTCGAAAGAGTAGGAGATAGACAACCTTCGCTAGACTAAACGTGATTATATACATGGATTTACAATTGATATGATGGACTATTGTTGAGACATTATCAATTCGTGGTGTGAGAACTATACGACTTGCATCTGATGTGTGGTGACTATAAGTGTGATATTAACTTGTAATGCTGGACTTTGATGAGTGGTATGGATAATACACTTTGAAATGGTTAAAGCATATGTGTTTACTACTTTTATGATTAGAAAATGCCGCCTCGAAGAGTTACCCGCAACAACAGTGGCGGAAGTGAAGCCCCGAGGGGCAGAGGCAGAGGCAGAGGTAGAGCACCATGAATAAATGTTGGTCCTGGCAGTAATAATCAGGGAACAGGAGACTCTGATATGGCAGCCTTGATCGCTCAACAACTGGCCGCACTGATTCCGACTATTGTGGCCCAAGTGAGCGATGCTCTTCAGCAACACCACCCCCACGGGGATGGTGGCAATGATAACGAGGATGGTGGAGAAAGAGGTCAAGGTGGGATTGAAACTGAAGTAGGTGATGGGAACCCGACTGGGAATGAAAGTAATCAGGAAACCGGGAATGGTGGAACAACCAGTAAGACATGGGTTGTTAATGCCAGAAGGGGATGTTCGTACAAGAAGTTTGTGGCCTACAAACCAAAGGAATTTGATGGGAAGGGCGGAGCGATAGCCTCGATAGACAGAAAATGGAGGCAGTGATTGACATCAGCGAATGCCTCGATAGCCAGAAAATCAAGTATGCCATGTGCTCATTACAGGGCAAGGCGTTAACTTGGTGGAACACTCAGGTTCAGGCTAGGGGAAGAGAATCAGCGATGCAGATGTCATGGGATGAATTCAAGGCATTGATCACAGAGGAATACTGCCCCCTCAACGAGATGCAGAAATTGGAGCATGAATTCTGGAATCACGCTATGGTAGGGGCTGGGCACGCAGCTTACACTGACCGTTTTCATAAGTTGGCAAGACTGGTTCCACATCTAGTGACTCCGGAATCAAAGAGGATCGAGATGTATATTTGGGGACTTGCGCCTCAAATCCGAGCGATGGTAACAGCAGCTGCTCCTCCTACGATTTAGAGCGCAATTCTGAAGGCTCGCGCTCTGACAGACGAGATGGTGAGAACAGGGGTTTTGGGTAGAGGAGCAAAGAAAAGGAAAGATGTTGGAGAAACGAGTCGGTCGAGTGCCGGGAAATTTGACAAGAGGGCCAAGACAACCAGAAATTTTGTGGCCGTGACGCAAGACAAGAGAGAGTATGTCGGGCCACACCCCAAATGTGATAGGTGCAACTATCATCATCCCCCAGGAATGCCGTGTCGGGTGTGCGTGAACTGTAACGCCCGGGGCATCTAGCGAGAGACTGCAGAATAGCGCCGAATCTGGTGGCACCGGTCAACGCGGTTAACCCCGCCGGGAATGCAAGGGTCTGTTATGAGTGTGGAGGCCCTGATCACTACAGAAACATGTGCCCCAGACTGAATCGAGCGCCGGGTCAACAAGGGAACAACCAGCAGCAGGTGATGGCCATAGTTGGAAATTAAGGCCCGGCGAATCAAGGAAATACAGCTCGGGGACGTGCATTTGTCATCGGAGCCAACGATGCTTGTCAGGACCCGAATGTTGTCACGGGTACGCACTTACTCAATCATCACTTCACATCTATATTATTTGATACTGGAGCAGACAATAGCTTTATATCTTCTGAGTTTGTGCAATTGCTTGATTTGAGTCCTAGTAGGCTAGAAACTAGTTACTCTGTAGAAATGGCCAATGGTAGGGTTGTTCAGGCCGATGAGATTATTAGGAAGTGCTCGATAATATTGGAGGACCATGCCTTCGATATAGATTTGATACCCTTTGAGTTAGGAAGTTTTGACGTGATTGTGGGAATGGATTGGTTGTCGAAACACGGAGCTGGGATTGTCTGTCGGGAAAAAGTAGTACGAATCCCCATGCCAAATGGGGAGGTACTCAGAATTCAAGGGGAATGACCGGGAAGGAACTTAAAGCTTATATCCTTCATGAAAGCACGCCGAAGTTTACGAAAGCAGTGTTATGCGTTTCTGGCTCATGTGGTAGAGAAGAAGGAAGAGGAGAGGAACTTAGTAGATATTCTAGTAGTACGGGACTTCCCAGATGTATTTCCTGATGACTTGTCTGGTTTGCCACCTCCACGACAGGTGGAATTTCGTATAGAGTTGGTTCCTGGAGCTACACCGGTAGCAAAGACGCCATATCGGTTAGCGTCATCAGAAATGCAAGAGTTATCTAGTTAGTTGCAGGAACTACTGGAGAAGGGTTTTATTCGGCCGAGTCATTCACCGTGGGGAGCACCGGTATTATTTGTCAAAAAGAAGGATGGGTCGTTCCACATGTATATCGATTATCGTGAGTTGAACAAGTTATCCGTGAAGAATCGATATCCTCTCCCTAGGATCGACGATCTGTTTGACCAGCTGCAAGGAGCTTCATATTTCTTAAAGATCGACCTTCGTTCTGGATATCATCAACTAAGGGTTTTCGAGGACAACATACCGAAAACAGCGTTTAGAACTCGTTATGGGCACTATGAGTTCTTGGTCATGCCGTTTGGGTTGACTAACGCACCAGCAGTGTTCATGGACCTAATGAATCGGGTGTGTAAACCTTACTTGGATAAGTTTGTGATCGTATTCATAGACGATATACTTATCTACTCCCAATCGAAAGAAGATCATGAAGAACACCTTCGGGCAATACTGGAACTGCTACGGGAAGAGAAACTTTACGCCAAGTTCTCGAAGTGTGAATTCTGGTTGCGGGAAGTGAAGTTTTTGGATCATATGGTTAACGAAGATGAGATTCATGTAGATCCCAGCAAGATCGAAGTAGTGAAGAAATGGGATGCACCCCAGACACCTTCAGAGATATGGCAATTCTTAGGATTGGCCGGTTACTATCGTCGCTTCACCGCAAATTTTTCAAAGATCGCGCAACCATTAACACTGCTGACTCAGAAAGACAAGAAGTTTGATTGGGGACATGCACAAGAACAAGCGTTCCAAACGTTGAAAGAGAAGTTATGCAACGCACCTATATTGTCCCTTCCAGACGGAACTGATGATTTTGTGGTATAATGCGATGCTTCACATCAAGGATTGGGATGTGTACTAATGCAGAAAGATAAGGTGATTGCCTACGCTTCGCGACAACTTAAGGTGCACGAAATGAACTATAAAACTCATGATCTTGAGTTGGGCGTTGTAGTATTTGCACTCAAGATATGGAGGCATTACCTTTATGGAACCAAATACATCATCTACACAGATCATAAGAGCCTCAACATATCCTGGATCAGAAAGAACTTAATATGCGTCAGCGACGTTGGGTAGAGCTACTTAGTGACTACGATTGTGAAATCCAGTATCATCCGGGGAAAGCTAACGTGGTGGCTGATGCTTTAAGCCGCAAAGAACGCGTGAAACCACTACGTGCTCGAGCGTTGGGATTGACTATTCAAACGAATTTGAAAGCCCAGATCCAAATTGCACAAAATGAAGCGTTGAGAGAAGAAAACCTTGCGGTTGAAGAATTCCGAGGGTTGGATAAGCAAATGAGTTGCAAGGATGATGGTATACAGTACTTCATGGATCGTATATGGGTACCTAGATGGGGAGGTGTACGTACCTTGGTCATGGATGAAGCACAAAAGACGCGATATTCTATTCATCCTAGTGCAGACAAGATTTACCACGATCTCAAGGATCTGTACTGGTGGCCAGGCATGAAGAAAGACATTGCTATGTATGTCAGCAGATGCTTGACAAGCTCGAAAGTTAAAGCTGAACACCAGAAACCATCGGGATTATTACAGCAACCTGAAATTCTCGAGTGGAAATGGGAGAATATAGCTATGGATTTTATTTCCAAACTCCCTAGAACGAGCAGCGGGCATGACTCGATATGGGTCGTAGTGGATCGGATGACGAAGTCAGCTTATTTCTTGCCGATCCGAGAAGACTACAAAATGGATAAGTTGGCAAGATTGTTCATCAAGGAGGTCGTGACACGGCACGGGGTGCCGGTATCAATCATATCCGACCGTGACAGCCGATTTACTTCACGATTTTGGCAGACATTGGAGAAAGCGATGGGCACTCGATTAGATATGAGTACCGCCTATCACCCTCAGACAGATGGCCAAAGTGAACGAACTATACAAACGCTAGATGATATGCTTAGGGCATGTGTAATCGACTTTGGTGGTAGTTGGGACGCTCATCTACCGTTGATTGAGTTCTCTTACAACAACAGCTACCATACAAGCATTGGATGTGCTCCGTTCGAAGCATTGTATGGAAGAAAATGTAGATCATCCGTTTGTTGGGCCGAGATTGATGAAAATCAGTAAACAGGCCCAGAGATCATTCAAGAAACAACCGACAAGATCTTTCAAATCGAAGACCGACTAAAAGCTGCCAGAGATCGCTAAAAGAGTTATGCCGACAACCGTCGGAAGCCTCTAGAATTCAACATTGGGGATCGGGTTTTACTTAAAGTCTCTCCTTGGAAAGGAATCGTTCGATTTGGAAAGAAAGGGAAGTTAGCCCCAAGATACGTAGGACCATTCGAGATTACAGAAAGAATCGGTCCAGTGGCTTACCGATTAAGGTTGCCACAAGAACTCAGCGGCGTACATGATACTTTCCACGTGTCGAACCTCAAGAAGTGTTTGGCTGATGAATCCCTTCACGTGCCAATCGAGGAAATCAAGATCGACGAAAAGCTTCATTTTGTCGAGGAACCCTTGAGATCATGGATTGAAAGGTCAAGCAATTGAAGGGCAGTAGAATACCAATTGTTCGCGTAAGATGGAATTCAAAACGAGGGCCACAGTTTACATGGGAACGGGAAGATCAGATGAAACTTAAATATCCACATCTATTCGAGGATGACACTCTTGGACCTAACTCCAGCTGAATTTCGAGACGAAATTCTCTCAACTGGGGGATACTTTGACATCCGTCACCAAAAGGTCCGTCAATTAACATGGACTTCGTTAACTTTTCTTGCTCGATCACTCCTCATCTTTATAAACTATTCGTGTGGATGTTATACTTGCTTTATCGTCTTTATTCTTGTGTTCGTATCGTTAACGTATACTACCTTTAAAAACTTTTAAAACTTTCATCATCGTTATCGCTAAATATACCATTTTTATATAATATTATCGTCATTAATAAAACCATTTTTATGTTACAAATATCATTAAATACATTTTTATCATTAATATAACTAACCTAATAAAGTCGTTTTTAACCGAAACAAATTTGGGAAACTTGAGGGTTAAGTGAAGGGACTAAATGTGACATTTTGCTAAACTAGGGCTGGGTATAAATACCCCATTTCCAGCCCTAGCCTCCATATCTTCATCTTCTTCTTCATTTCTTCTTCTTCACCTTTCTTCCCCCTCCTTGCACAAAAACCACCCCGTTTGCTCTCGTTTTCGTCGTTTAGACTTCGTGTACAACCGAGTTTACTCCATTCTTGTAGGTAGACGACCTTGGTTGTCCCTTTCTTGCTCGTTTTTCTGCTGTCCATTTTAGGGTTTCAGGTGTTCGGGTTCAACCCAAACACATGAGATCGTGTGGGTGCGTGTAATGTCCTTCTGCGTATGCTTCATGTTTGGGTATGTTTGTAGTGTGTTTTTGGAAGTCCTTGTTGTGTAAAACTCGTGCTCGGAGCAGCCGGAGGCTGCTCTGTACCTCATGCGTTCGCGACTTTCTGTTTTGGCCACTGTGTATGTCATGCGACTGAGCTGTGCGACTGGGTGAGTAGTGCGACTGAGCCATGCGTCTGAGTCAATCGTGCGGCTGAGTTGTGCGACTGGGTGTGTCGTGCGACTGTGTGTATGTGTGCGATTGAGTCATGCGAGCGAATGAATGTGTGCGATTGAGTCATGCGATCGAATGAATGTGTGTAATTGTACGTGTATCGCACGATTGAAAGCCAGTCGCATGAATGAAGGTTCAATCGTACGAATGAAGCTGATTCGTAAGAATGAAGGTTGATTCGTGCGTATGAATGTTGAATCGTGCGATTGGGTGTTTTGTGGTACGACTGAATGCTGAGTCGCACGAATGAAGGTTCAATCGTACGAATGAAGCTGATTCGTACGAATGAGGGTTGATTCATGCGAATGGAGTGTTGAGTTGTGCGTCTGGTCCTGTCGTGCGAATGAAGTTGTTGTGTGTGAGTTTCTCTTGTGTGTGGTGTGTTTATGTCGTGTGATGTTAAGGTGACATCGACACGGTTGCCAATGCTAATGACAATGTTAAAGTCGACACTAACAAACTTACTAATGTTATTCCAAGTCAAATCAACCTAACATTTTACAAGTATCAATAACCGATATGTAACTAATGATATTAACCAAATACTCCTTTAATAACAATGAAACTTTTACACAAATATCATCAGCAATGGCGACGATATCTAGTACTTGGATCTACATAAGATCTAATATGTGTGTATGTTGTGTGTGTTACACGCGACCCAACCGATACAACCCGAACCGACCGAACATTACTATTTACTTTATACATATCATTAATGCTTAACAATAACTGTCAATAGGTGTTTGACCGTGCATTTCATACGACATTTGGAAACCTTGATCATTCATACTTACCACTTAACAAGTGAGTTTCGTGGTCCCTTTTTATGCTTATACAACATTTTAATCATTTACAAGCATGGGGGAAAAGTATGCTCACCCATTTTCAATGCTGTACAATTTACATACAATTTACATACTTGGAATCAACGTGTTACTGTTTTGTGAGTACTTATCTGATACATGATTGAGTTCGCTGTGTGGTACTTTCTTTGCAACTATTTAATTCCAGTGTGGGAACCGATGGATAGGTATTGGTAGTACTACTGGGTTGACACCCCCACCCTTGTTTGTTGGTATACTAGTTAGTACCATCAGTGGCCAGGAACGGGCCCTTGGGTGAATATATTCCGACAAGATCTGTGTGTACGCCATTAGGTTTGGTTGCAAAGCTCATTGTCATGTGATTATACTTACTTATAACTGTATTCACGGTATTCCACAGCATTTACTACACAGCATCAATTACTTATTTACTATTTAAACCTGCGAGCTCACCAACAATTTTGTTGACCATTTTGAGCATATCTTTTCAGGTGACAATGCTAACTGAGGATCTAGGTGTGCTGCCTTAGTGGAGACCCTAGGATGCATTTTTGAGACTAAACATATTTGACAAACAATTATTTTGGAATCAATGTTGTAGTCTGATTATACAATTACATTCTTTGATTACTTGTTCCCGGGTTGTGGGAATTACATTACAATTGTTACTACTTGTCTATGTGAATCATTTAACATGTTTATACTTATGGCTATGTTGTCGTGAATATTGACTAAACACGACACAAGTCTCCTTTATGTCGGGTGTCGTCATGACACGCTTTATCATCATTTATTATATTGCTTCTCTATTGCTTACCATGTGTTATGACAATCCCGATCTCGTTACATCCCCGTGTTTCCGCTTTTAGCGGGGGTGTGACATCTCATCACCACCCTCTGGATGAGGGGTCTCGGGCTCCTCATATGCCATCTCTTCAGTCCTAGCCCTTCCTCTTGTGACCCGTGGTCCAGCACCCCATCCACCACGACCTCTGCCTCACGAAGCCTTTGACGATCTACCTCCATCCATGACTAAAAACATTATAAGATCCAAACACCAACATAGTCATTCAAGGTAATACTTTAGTTTATGTTAAGTATAGTAAGTCCCAAATCATAGTGGCCAGTTGTGATTAGCCAATTATTTTACTCTTCATAACCCAAGCATTTCCTATCCTGACTACATCAGTATCTAAATCTACTAACAACACATAAATCATATAACATTCGCGCATAATACATGTCAACATTACAGAAAAATACCTGATGGCACGTAGCTACTCGAACTGGCACCCCTCTTCCCATTCTAAGTTTAAGTTTAGGTTTTTGAAAATATTTACCCATTTCTCTTAAACTTTGGCTCTGATACCATCTTATAAGGTCCCGTTCCTGGGACACTTACAGTCGGACTATCATCACACATAAAACATAAAACTTACTTTAATATTTACTAAAAATACAGCAGCGGAATCATTAAACTAAACCATTTTTTATATTAATAATCGCTTTTGCAAAATAATACATCATTGTCAGGTTACAAAATATCATTTGTTGCATTACATCACAAAAACATTATCATAATACAAAATGGATGCCATCCTAAAACAAGCCAAGTAGCTGCCCCCGCGCCATCCTCATCAACTCTTACCTGCCAACTGGAAAATACATAAAAAGTCAGCGTTGCTGAGTGAGTTCTAGTTTGATAATTAAAATACTTTACATCCGTTTAAAACCGTTCTTTACTTTCGTTCGCGATCATGCGTCATTCGTACAAATAGATAAGCTTATTATTATGTTTCATCATCATTCTCATTGTACGTTTGATGGGTGCAGATAGTATATATATTTTGATAAAGATTTATTGCACAGATTCAGTTTTAATTGGTTGTTACTAATACTAAACCACACACACAAAAGGCAGTGTACCTGTCGTGAGGTAATATAGTGTTGGTAAGAACCGAGTACAAATCCGTGGACACACCTAGCCTACTCAACAAACTAGATGTTTGACTATAAGATTTGGTTTTTGTTAAAGAAAGTGATAACTTGCATTTGGAAAGATTTTTAGGGTTAAAATAAACAATAATAGAAAGAAAGTAAACTAAGATTTGAAGCGTTTGGATTTAAAATCAGGGAATAAAAGTTATTGCAGGACCGTTTAAGGGCTTAACAATTACAACACGACAACACAAAGAGGAGATTAACTAAACTTGATCAAACAGTAAACTGGATAAGATAATGATACAAAGAACACAAGTAATGATAAAGAGACAGAACAAGAGATTTGGGTTTCAAGGAGGCAGTATATTGCTTTCTCAAGTTCTATTACAAGTGTTACAAAGCATAAAGAAAGATACTAGAACTTGGAATACTTATACTACAACCTACAGCCGGCTATACTTTGAAAGCCAGCTGGATACAATTGACTAGACACAAACAAAATCAATTGTAGAATCAAAAGGCATATCTGCCTTTTGACCTTGTGACTATGACATGCCATAGCTCACATCCTTATCTATTACAAAAAGGATAAAGTACATAAAGTAGAAAGTTACAGACTCAAGACCTCAATGTACAGTTACTAAAAGCATGGACCTTTTCACCAACTCATGTAAGTTGGTGACTTTACAGAGATGCAGCGGAAAGGTGTCCAGCTTTATGGAACAGTACATCAGATAAAGCATGTTACTAAAAGTCTTCGAAAGAAATCTGTCTTCATAGAATGAAGCTTCGGAAGACTTTGTCTCTGAGGCTTCGGAAGACTTCATGTTTGGCTTCGGAAGATATTGGTCTTGGCTTCGGAAGATTTTACACTTAGAATATTTTCTAGTGTATGGTGTAAAACTTCCGAAGCATTTCTTCTTCAGTACTTAGTGCATTGTTTGCAGAGAGACATTGGATGTTTTGGTTTGCATCAGACTTAAATGAATCCTTACAAACTCCCCCTAGGCTGATGCTACCAAAACTTTTAGAAGATCTTCAGATGTTAGTAGTCTTTAGCACAATCATGACCATACCCTTCTTCATTAGATGGTCAGGATCATTCAGACCTTCATAGTATCTTCTCATCTCAAAGAGATCATGCAAAGGTAAGTTGATTATGTCTTGCCAAGTATAGACATTCTCAACACCTTGATCTCTGATTATATGCCATCTTTCTGGATTGGTAGAGTAAGTCCAGGATAAGATGGGTGTCTCAGCTGTCAGAGGAGCCACTTGCATTGGAGTTGATTGGGCTGCCTCATCATGCACTTCCTCAGGTTGATCTGACTCAGCCTGAGGTGTAGAGGTAGATGATTTAGGCTTCTTCTTCTTAGACTTTGGTTTAGAAGCCATTCTCTTCTTCCTCTTAGATGTGGTCTGCAGCACCTTGTTGATCATCCTTGTCTTTCTCAGTTGGGTGTTCCTCCCTCACAGGTTCAGAAGGAGAGGGAGTTTGACCCTGCTTTGGATCAGAAGATGAAGCTTGCTGGGGCTCAGCAGGAGGTCCGGTTGAGGTGTCTCAGGTTGTTCAAACTTGACCTCCACTTCAGGTGGGACTTGACTTGGAAGAGAGTGTAAGTCAATCAGTTCACCACTTCTTAATCTTCTGCTTGATCACCCTTATATGCTCATCCATTAGGGATAGAGACATAGGGCCAAGTCTCCTTCCGGAGAATCCATATAGCTTCAAGAAGCTCATCATCCTTTGTCTATCAGCAGACTTCTTCATACTCTTTTGGATGATGGCTCTTGACTTTGCAGCTTCTTCCCTTAGCTTCCTCTTAGTTGTCTTTCTCTCTTTGACTAACTCAAGTTCAAGTTGTTTTAAGTACTCAAACTCAATAAAGTCATAGGATAAGGGAAGAAGTGCATCTGCCTGATAGAAGCCTGTGGCACTCAGGTAGTTGATCATTTTGATCCTATCTTCTTCTTTGTCTACCTGAGGTTCTTGTGGAGCCATATCTTCTTGTACAGGGCTTTCTTGAACTGGGGAGAGAGTGGGAGCATGCTTGTAGAGTCTTTTCTGTCTCTTCTCCTCTTTGAATTGGAGAAGTAGCCTTGCATCCTCTTTTTCTTTCATCTCCCTTGACACTTCCATGTCAGCCAGTTCATTCAGTTCTTCTAAGGGGAGAGAGATGATTTCATCAATATCATAGTTCTGGTCTGTAAATAAGTAATCCTGACTGCCCTCAACTCATCATCTTGAGTATTTGGTCTGGGGGCAGCCCTGATTGCAGCTTGCATAAAGCTTGAAGACCCAGAGGAACTTTCTCCCCTTAGCTTCCTTTTCCTCTCTCTCTCTCTTCCTCCTCAATTTCCTCAGGAGTCATAATCCTTTTCTCTTTGTCACCCACAGACCTTTGTGACTCAGGGTGGATAGGGGCTTGGCCTTCATTGCTTGGTGTAGCATCCATGCTCTGGCCAGAGAGAGGCTGAGAAACACCTTCACCAGCAGGTGTCTCAGAAGGAGTGTGAATCTCTGTAGCAGTTGATGATGATGAGACAGGGGTCTCAGGTTCTGCCACTGGGCCTTCAGCCAAGGTTTCCCCTATGAAACTAATCTAAGGGTCCACCTCAACATCCAGTTGACCGATAACATTGCCTGATTGCCTAAGTCTCCTTCTTAAAGTGAACTCTGCAAGGATCCTGTCTTGGATTCTTTGAGCCAATTTGTCAGCTTGTCTTGAGTTGCTTGGATTGACAAGTGGCATATTGACTAGATCCAATCTTTCATAGAAGTTCAAGTTTGAAAATCAAATACTTCTTGTTGCCCTTGAACTCTGTGAAGATAAGGGCTCTTCTGTCAGCATCATACCTCCACCTTATAATGTAGTTTGAAGTTCCTTGAGGTGGAGATGACACAGCCCTTGGTATACCTTCCTCAAAGAGACTCCTGATGATAGAGTCTATAGAGTCCACATTAATGTGAACTTGAGGAAGTTGCTGAGAATGCACAATTGCAAGTGAGGATGGTGAGTCCTCTATGTCCATTCTCTGTGAAGAACTCCCAGGTTCTGTGGCTGCAATAACTTTCTCCCCTTTTTGGTAGCATCACCCACTTGCATTGGTGAGCTGGAGGATAAATCAATCACATCCACAGGTTCTTGTGCTCCTGGTTGAGCTCTCCTTAAAGGTCTCCCAGCTTGTTTTTCCTTAAGATATGAAATCTGAAGTTGCTGATCATTGACCCTGTTTTGTAAGGTAGTCACCTGAGATTCAAGGTGACTAACTTTAGAGACTAAATAGGAGCATGTTTTTGACAGTTTTTGCATCTTTAGTCTCAAATTCCCCTCTTCTTCATCAGAAGAATCATTGGGGGATGAGATGATTGGACCAAAGTCCTCTCTCTCACCACCAGCTTGAGGTTCTTGGCTGCTGGTTTTCCTCTGCTCACTAGCAATCTCAGTTGAGATGTCAGTGGGCTGAGTTGCCATGGTTGAGGTCTTAATGATGTAATCACTTGCAGAAGTGAGAGCCTCTTCCATATGGACATCCTGAACATGTTCAGAAGTGTCCACCTCAGTAATAGGTGACTGATGTGAGCTAGACTGAGGAGAATCAGAGGTACTCATCTCTCTTTGAGTAGGGGAGGAGAAGAGAGACTCATGGTACTCACTGAATCCTAAGTCTTCATCAGTATAGAAGGATAGGTTGGGAATGGGTTGATTTAGATCTAAAGGTTGGGGATGGTAACTGTCCCCTGAAGGTTGTTCACATGAGTGTTGAGACTCAGAGTGAAGGCTTAAGGCTGTTGGGCTTGTGAGCTCATTAGGGTGAGCATGAGGAACTTCAGCCCTAATAGTTGAAGAAATGGGAGTGGTTTGCTCCTCAGGGGAAGTGGGAGCTCTAGTGGCCACTTCCTCCTATAAAGGTGAGTATATGGGGACCTGCACAGACTCAATAGCTTGAGCAGGGGTTCGTTTTGTTTGCTTTGGTAGGTGAGGGTTATTTGTGGTTTTTTTAGTGGTGAGGAAGAAGAAGGTGTGGGTTCAACACTAGCTTGTGTTGCTAGGTTGTCACCTTGAGCAATGAGCTCTAACATTTTGGGGACTAGGGCTGTTTCTACCCCTGAGAAGCCTACAGTTGGCTTCTTCATGATTTTAAAGATGTCGGGCTTCATCTGTCCCAATTTAAGAATATTACATGTTTCCCTTAACTGTGAGCCTAGTTCACAGTTAAGAATGTGCTGAACATATCTAGGAAACATGTAATACTCTAAGGAGTCCAATTTTGCAAGTAAATTGGTATAAACAAATTAAGAGTACCTGAACTTGACCCCTTTAACCATTCAATGCACTATAAAGGAGAGATCCTCAGGAATCTGATCCCACCCTCCATGCTTGTTTGACAAGCTGTGGATAACCACATGGAGCAGATATTTCCACTGGGATGAGACCTTCCCTTTCCTGAAGGTCTTTACAGAGAAATCTCCCTTATAGCCCATCTGCTCAAAGGAATGATTAACAGCTTCCTTTGGGAAGGACAACTCACCTTCTTCATCATCTAGCTGGAAATGATAGTTGATGATGGCCGGAGTGATGAAGATTGTCCTCCCTTGCACTGTGGCAGACAGTGCCTTCTCCCCATCCATAATGACTTTGATAGGATCAGATCTAGTTTGATCAATTAGATTTGAATTTTGCAGCGGAATATAACAGAAATAAGATCGAATTCAAGCAAGATAAGTATGAATATGCAATCACACATGACGATCATAGAGAGAGAGAACTTTTCTGTTAAAGGAATATTTTCATTCACGCTTAATGCTTCGGTTACAAAACAACTAGGTCAACATTCCTTTTATAAATGAATGTGACGTCTGCTGATGTCACTTGATAGTGACATCTAACAGAATTATACAAACAACTGAAACTATGCAAACTACTGAGAATGTTCTCAACAACTGATCACATCTCAGAGAATGCTAAGTACAAGAACATTAAAACTACTGAACTATGTTGGAGCTGGAAAATATAGTCTATATTATCAACACTATGAAAGTCAACAAAAGTCAACGTCATGGTCAAAGTCAACAAAAGTCAAACCCGACACGTTCGAGACGAGGAACCGAGACGAGACGTTGAAGTTTTAGATGACTAGGAGTTATATTGTAATAAATTATTTTGTGTGAACAATATATATTTTGTCTTGTTTTTAGTCATTTTTATGCTTTATATGTAATTTTGTGTTAATTAGCCTAAGTCTAGGGGGTTAAGTGCAATTAGTGAATATTAGTCTAGACTATAAATAGGTTAATTGTCATTAGTGGGTGAATGGTTGAATGACAATTGATTGGGTTTCCACTTTGTACAATATTATATGCAATCAATATAGATCAAAGGGGGGTTTATTGTGATTATCATTGTTTGATCCATAATTCTTCATGATTGATTCAAGTGTGTATCCTGGACTAACAATTTGGTATCACAGCCATTTTGGATCAAATTCACTGAAGATTTGAAGATTTTTTAGAGAGAGAAGTTGAGGTTTTGGTTGTTTTTGTTCAATATCATGTTTTCATCAATTTCGGATCAAATTTGAGTGTTTTTGACATGGAAATTGATTGAATTATGCTAGTTTTTGTTTGAGGAAGATTCTACAATCATCAGATCTCAAATTCATTGAGTTTTGGATGATTTCAGATTGATTTTGAGGTGAAAAAGGGTTTTCAGATCGATCAGCGAAATTAGTGTTCTTCCAGCGAAATTGCCATCATCTTTCAGCGAAACTATGAGCTATTTTGCATCAGAAGTTGTTTTCTAGGGATTCTGCGAAACTAATCTCTTGAACGAAAGTTCATCAGTGTTGTAAACGATCAACAAGCGAAATTGCTGCTGAAATTGCTAGCAAATTGTCAGCTCCAGCGAAATTGTCAGCGAAAGTAGTTCTCAGCGAAACTAGCTCTGCGAAACTATAATTTCGGCGAAAGTATCATTTCTTCAGCGAAAATTCGAATGTTAAAGATGACGTTTTCCCTTTAGTTGGGATTAATTGAGTTCATTCCGATAAAGAAATTTTCATCGATTTTGCAAGATTTCCCAGGTCAGCTTGACCCCAGTTGCTAAGATTGTCTAGCGTGACATTTAAAAGAATATATTTTTTTTCGGGGGAGAATTATTCAAAAAATTTAGAAAAAATATTTTTGGGGCGTTTAACTGTTCAAATTTTTTTAACACTATAATGTCATCTTCAGAAGACTTTACATCAGATAATCTCACAACAGCACAAAGCCGGTTTGACTCTTTTGCAGCAATGAAGAAAGAAAAATTGTCAGATTTGATTGATCGATTCTTAAAGGTGGCAAATAATCTAAAGAAGCATGTTCCTGATCTCAGTAATCATGAACAGATTCAAAAGCTTCTAGACTCTCTTCCGTCTGCATGGAATCATCAAGTTAAAATGTGAAGCAAGAAAGAGGTTATGTCGACACAAAACTTATGGATATGATCAACAAGCTAAAATCTCTCGAGTTGGATATCCAAAGAAACAAATTTCAGCAAGCCGTGTTCCCACATCAAACCCATGCGCTTAATACTGATCTTGTGTCTTCTGTAACAAGCATACTTGATTACAAAACAGAGATGATTGAAAAGTTGAAGTTATTGAGAACTGATTCAGATTTAAACTCTAAATTCAAAGAAACTGTTGAAGAGAATCGTGAAGCTTTAAGAGTCGACAATGACAGTAAACCAGAGTCTATGAGAATCGATGATGATAAGGTTGGAAAAGCTGATAAAAGAGAGAAAGAGTCTGAGGTTGATAAGATGCTGAAGGTCAAAGAAGAGGAACAACAAGAAATCACATGGGCTTGCAACTGTGAAAAGAGCTTAGTTGCAGAACGAACTATCATGGGTCTTCCTTATGAGACTGTTCAGGATATGTGTTCTTCGTCATGCAAAATCCGGTTATTTGGGATTTATAAGGCAAACAGATTGTTATTGGAAAATGAAAAAGAATTAAAAACAATCAATCAGGAATTAAAGAAAAATGAAATTGCTTTTTCAAGAAAACTTAATGAAGCATTGGCTGAAAATGATCTTTTAAGAAGAACCATTTTGGAGCGTAACGTTGAAATTAATATTTTGAAAGAAAGGGTTGTTTTAGCTCAATTTGAAACAACTCAGCTTCAAACAAAGCTTGATAAATGGACCCTTTCACACATGAAAAAGGATGAGCTTATTGCTAAACAACAAGGGGTGCGGATAAAACATGGGATTGGATATAAATCTGATGGTGAAACTGTATTTAATTCAGTTCCACCTCCTTCTACTTTATGTTATTCACCAATTCCCAGACCTCACTCAACAAATGATTTGATTGAAGCTGCAGAAACTAATCGTTTAAATGCAGGTCTAAGCAGTGTTAATCTTAAAGAGGTTAGAGATATGCAGGATTCTCCTGTAGGTTTGGGATTCCTCAAGCAAGGGTCTGATAAGAAGATTAATGACGATTCCACTTCTGATGCTCAAACACCAATATCAGTTTCTTCTCCAACTTTCTTCAACAAATTCAAATCAGGTAACATTCCTTCGTTTGTTCCCGTCAGGTTTGTCAAAGAAGGAACAATTGTTGAATCATCAGGCAATGAGAATCCTACAAGCGAAGCCAACACGATAGGAGATGTCAATCAAGATCCGTTGGAGAATGACCTGTGTATACGAGACTGGATAAGCTCAGATGATGAATCAATCACAGATGAGCGTGTTGGTTCCTCACAGATCAAGATGTCTCCTAACATTATCAAGTCACAAAAGCTTCCAAAAGCTGAATCAAGACCAATATGGATCTCTTCTCCAATTGCAAAGCAACCCAGTCAATCAGTGAAGATCTCATTCCCTGTTCAGCATAACAAATGCCAAAACAAGCAAGAATCTGCTACAAGCTCAAAGCAATCCTCATCCTCACCTGCATCTCACGGTTCAGTGAAGCATCAAAAGCCATTCAAGGCTTGTTTTGAGTGTGGAAAAGAAGGTCATGTGGTTAAGAAATGTCCTCAAAGGCTTGCTACGGATGGTAAAGGCAAAACGAATTGCTTCTCCAGATGTAAGTCTACAAAGAATGTTCCAGATGGTAAAGGCAACACAGGTTGCTTCTCTGGATTAAGAGGTAAAAAGCACACATCTTTGAATGGTTGGATGAAAAACCCTCCATCCAAACCTTTTCATGTGAAGCCGGTTTCACATGATTCAAAGATGAAAATGACCAAAGGTTTAAAACCAAATTCTTTTCCTTCTGGTCTTAAACACAAAATGATTTCCAAATTTAATTCATTCAAATCCAAATTAATTGAACCAAAACAAATTTGGAAAATTAAAAGAAGGATAGGATACAGTTCTCCCCGATATTTCAGCAGATTGTTTGTTGAAGCAGGTTACTTCTGCCGTTGCAAAAGAAACACCCAGGACTACGATGGCCTGGTTCCCCTTTCAAACTAATTTGTTAATGAGTGCAGGAACAATTCAGAAAGACTGTTAGTAATCCGGTTTACTGACAGGGATTGTTCCTAATTCAAATTTGAGGCGGAACAAACAGGTTAAGGTCATGGTATTTTATCCACAATCTGGATATTTATATGCACAATCACCGTTCTCACTTCACAATCACTGCATATTTCTTGAGAATTCATTTCTTATCTTCATATCAGTGTAGTTTGGAAGACCTTCTTTGATAAATTTTATTTTTGTACAGTTTAAAAAAAATTAAAAAAAAATAAATTAAAAAATAAAAAAAAAATAATAAAAAAAATTAAAAAAAATAAAATAAATATAAATATAAAATAAAAAAAAGTTTGCAAAAATAAAAATTTAGGGGGAGAGTATATGTAAATAAAAATGAAAAGAGAACTGGGAACTTGATTTGAGATGATTGAGAAATGATTGTATATCTTCTTGCAATGCTTGTTTTTGCATGACTTGCGTTTTAAAATGAGAAATGATAGTAACTGATGCTGTTATCTGATTTACATCTTATTTTTAATTGCAAATAATAGAAAAACAAACAGATTCTTTAATGATATGCTTGGTAGACTCAGCCTGAAGAATAAAGTAGACAGCAGCATAATGATTTAAATTAAAACATCATGCTTAAGGATGTCTGGATTTACGCAATCATTTTGGCCTGCACAAAAACTGAGTCCCGACAAAAATTGGATTGAGAATTGATCTTTCACCCACCATGATACAAATCATATATGTCATAGCTTTGAGTCATGTCTGGTGTATTTATGTGTCTTGTGTTTGTGCTAATCTCCTCTGCTGTACGGAAGTACTGACCTGGAGTGATGATCTCCTCTGCTGTACGATAGTACTGACCTGGAGCTCTCATCGGCACATGATCTAATGGTCATCTCCTTTGTTATACGTGAGTATAGACCTGGAGCTCTCACCATTTTGGTCTAAGTAGTGTCAAATCATCTAATTCACAGAATGCTATATTCTGTTGATAATCACTTGCACACTAATGCACACACCTTGCTCTATAAAGATCGTAACAAAATTCAAGAAATTCTGAGGTTGGGTGAGGGTTTTTGCCAAATGATTGTGGGGTCCTAGCATTCAAAAGTATTTAATCGAACCTTAACGAATCATCTACTGCTTGTTGAAAAAGATAGGGCATGAGTTTAAGTGGACAAACATATCAGCAATCGTTATTGATCTGTTTGAGAATTTCAAAATCATTTAAAGACTGTGATTAGATTTAGTTATCAGTGTGATCTCATTGCTTGTCGATGATTAAATTCATCTTTGTGCTAAAGTATATCTTGAGGATATGATCTCATGATCGATTCAGTTCTCGGTTTAAAAAAAAAAAACACAAAAATTATATAATAGATATAAAATATGTTATTATACTTGTATATAATAAAAAAAAATAGAAAAATATAATAAAATGTTTTTTAGGTCTTCCATATTATGCTGTTACAATTTTATCATTTTCATGCATTTCACGGAATTTACGCCCAAACGAACACGGGTTCGCTTGTTTTTCACACACAAATAAACACGAGTTTATTTTGTTAAAATGAAATGATCTAATTAGAAATGTCGAGATTGTTTTTTTGAGAATGTGTTTCAGATTATTTGCTGTAAGTGATGGCCGATCATCAGTTGAGCAGTGTACCTGATCAGAGAACCTGTTCCTCAAGTTTGCAGAAGATACCGAGCTAGGAATCCTCCTCCAACATCTTCTGAAGCACTCGAGATTAGAGATTTGGGAAAGTTGTTCCAATATCCTCACAAAGGATGCACTCAAAAAGGGGAGCATATAAATAGGGGGAGCTTATGAGATGAATAACTTTTCTCATCAAATTCAAAAAGCTTTAATTTGAAGCTTTTTCTACTGTTGATTTCTCGGGGCTGAATTCGTATGAAGATGTTGATAATGATAGACTAAGGGGGAGTATTGTTGGAGCTGGAAAATATAGTCTATATTATCAATACTATGAAAGTCAACAAAAGTCAACGTCATGGTCAAAGTCAACAAAAGTCAAACCCGACACGTTCGAGACGAGGAACCGAGATGAGACGTTGAAGTTTTAGATGACTAGGAGTTATATTGTAATAAATTATTTTGTGTGAACAAAATATATTTTGTCTTGTTTTTAGTCATTTTTATGCTTTATATGTAATTCTGTGTTAATTAGCCTAAGTCTAGGGGGTTATGTGCAATTAGTGAATATTAGTCTAGACTATAAATAGGTTAATTGTCATTAGTGTTGGTGAATGGTTGAATGACCAATTGATTGGGGTTTCCACTTTGTACAATATTATATACAATCAATATAGATCAAAGGGGGTTTTATTGTGATTATCATTGTTTGATCCATAATTCTTCATGTTATTTGATTCAAGTGTGTATCCTGGACTAACAAACTAAAACTATTGAAACAATAAACTACTGAAAGGTAAATTACAAGTACTGAAAAGGAAAAACCATCACAACTACTGAAGTTAATAACTTCAGCTGTTGTGACAACTACTGATCACTCTGGTCTTCAGTCTTTATCTTCAGTACTTCATTTTCAGACTTTGTCTTCAGTTCTTTACTTTCAGACTCTGTCTTCAGACCTTGTAATCAGCTGATGTCTTCAGCTGTTGTGATCTTCTTCGGTAGTTGTAATGTCTGTGGGACTTAGAGGTTTTCTGATCAGGCTCATTGGTTCTTTTGGTACAACAAACTCCCCCTGAACCAATGCAGCCAAAACCTCTAAGTTTATTGATGATCCCACTTATTCTTTGGCAGAAACACTCTCTTGATCAGCTTTAGAGGTAATCATATAAGCACAGGCCGGGAAAAGGTTTCTAATCTTTTGATTGGCTAAGTGTGGAAGGGAACTTTGTCTTGGGGAAACTGGACACAGAGTCTTGTCCCAACCATGAAACCTATTTCCCATTGATGAGTCTGTAAGACTTTCTTGCATAGGCCTCAAGGAGAACAACTTGTTCCTCCTTGGTGATTTCTTCTGCTTCTCCCTCAAAGAAGGACTCAGGGCCATAATATTCAGACAGATATCTTATTGTCTTCCCATTCTTCATCTCAACAGTTGTGATCTCTCTGTATGTGAATTCATCTGGATGAGAGCCTTCTAGCAACAACTGGAGTTCACTCTTTTGAAGATCTTCAAGTCTCTTCTATAACAGCCCCTTCTTGATCATTTTGTTCTCAAGTATAGATTGAGGGGTTGATTTTGAGGTGTGTGCTCTCTTGAATTCTTCTATAATCTCCCAGGGTGAGACTACCATGGCCAACATAATTGCAGCATTCAAAGTCTTTTTCACTTGGCCATGATATCTACTTGGTATGTTTTTCTTGTGTATTCTGGAACTAACCCTAGGGTCTGGCCAAATCCTCACTCTTTCTCTTTGATGTTGGAATGTATGCCTAAGAGTGTACAGCCTCAGAGCTTGTTTCTTCATTGCTTGAATGGATGAGGACTGAGGGAAGTCCTTGTCAACCATTTTGAGAAATTGCTCATCATGCTGCTTCTGTTGTTCTTCTTCTTCAATCTTAACTTTAACCATTTGCCTTTGAGTTTCAGGAGTTATTGTTGCTGATTGACTCCTAGGCTCAGGTTTCTTCATTTTGATCATAGCAGAGATTGGCAGACTATCCTCTTCATCATCTTCTTCTTCTTCTTCCATCCTCAACACCCTTCTCTTTCTTTTAGGTGCATCACTGGTGGTAGATTGAGTGGGTTTCTTAGGTAAAGGAGTTGGTTTTGAGGGTTGTGAGGTTGGTTGTTTTGAGGATTGTGAGGTTAATTGTTTTGGAGGTTGTGAGGTTCATTTTGAAGGTTGTTTTGGTAAGGGAGATTGTAAAGGCTGCCCTATCATTTTGTTTGTGAGGGTGGCTTTAGATAACATAGCCATGTCAGATCTTTTCCCAGCACCAGCTTCATCCAGAGCTTCTATGATCAGACCTTTGTTGAAGTTTTCAGAAGAGCATATTTTGGTGGTTATCTCCAAAATGCTATCTCTAGACCATGACTTGACTTTAATGATAGGTCTTCCCAAGTGTTTTGATAGAAATCTGATCATAGCCTCCAATCTTTCCCTATCTTTCTCATTGTAGCCTGCCCATCAATTTTCAATCTCCTGAATCTCAAGCCTTCTGATCTTAGAATCAAGTTTGGCAGTATCAAAGCCTTGCCTGAAGAGTTGATCAATAATGCTATCCATGGATCTGCTGTGTTGCTCATCAGCTTCTTTGATCATCTCCTCCAACTTCTTCTCATCCTTAGTCTGTTCACCAGCACTTTTCTTTCTTTTGTAAGTAATAATCTCTTTCCTTTATTCTCCTTGGCTTCTTCCTCTTTATTTCTTTTTCTTTTATCATCTTTCACTGACTTAGACTCCCCCTTTTGGTTGCATTGGGTTCAGGGGTTTGAATGTCAGAAAGTTTCTTTGACACAGCATCATCCACAAGGGTTTGAAGATTTGAGGAAATCCTCTCATCAATGGTTTGATGAACAATAGTAGTGATGATGGGAGTGATGAGAGGTAAGGAAGATTTAAAAACAGCAACCATTTGCTCAGAGGGGTTCTCTCCCTGAGAAATGGTACCTGAAACAGAGGCTGGTGGCTTATTTGATGAGAGTGGCTTAGTGTTTGGGAGAGCTTCAACAGAAGCTGCCATCTGTGGGTTAATTGGGGCAGATGGACTTGATTCCTGAGATATTTTGGCAAGCAGTTCTTGTAATCTGCATACCTCAGCCTCAAGAATTGTGTTTTGGGCTAGAACTTCAAAGAAAAAGCCCAGGTCATCATCAGTGGTAGCTGAATCAGCTGACCTCCTGAGTAAATCAGGATGAACATGTGCTGAGTGTAGATCAGTAATCATATGTGCCCCTTTGTCTTGGAACTAGGGACTTCCTGCCTCAGGATTAAGTCCTTCATTGGCAGTTGCCTCTGGTGAGGTCTTAGAGATGATACCTGCTTCATCCTGTTCATGTGTTGAAACAGGGAAAGAGGTAGCCTCACCAGATGTTCTAGTCTCCTCATCTACACTGGGAGATTGAACTTTATAATCCCTATGTTGTGGGTTGTCAACTACATTATGATCCTCCCCCTCAGCTGTTGAGGTTTTCCCAGTGTTAACAGGTTTCTGGGGAGGGGTAGAGGAATGTAGTTGAGTCAGCACTTGTGTAATGACTGCAGTTGGGCTAGTAGGGGTGGTTTCAGTGGGAGATGGAGGTGAAAAGGATTGCATCCGGGGTGAATGGTGCTCTTCAATGGCAATCTTCTCAAGTGAGAGAGATTCCAGTAATGTGGCTTCCCCAATGTTGGTTGCATCAGGATCCTGTTGAGAGGATACCTGAGCGGTTTCAGCTGGTGGAGTCATTGAAACTACAAGGGGATTAAGACTTGTAGTTTCATCCTGCGTTTGTGCTGCAGGGGCATCATCGGGGACTCAACTCCCTGAGTAGCCTATTTGGTTTTCTTGGATTTTGGTTTGGAGGGGACTTTAGATCTGGAGGTGGAGGCTGTGGGTTCCCTCTGCTTGGGTTTTAGCAGTTTGGCAGCCTCTTTGAGTTGTGGATTGGAGTTGTGCCTGGAGTATACCTCGGGCAAAACTACCAGAGTAGGGACTCCAAGGCCAACAAGGCTATCAGATTTTAATTGATTAAGAATTATGGCCATAAGAAACCTTGGATATAATATCCATCTATTAACCACAGGTTTCATTGCCAAATCTTTTAATTCCAAAAATATTATTTCTGAAAAATTTAGGCTTTGATGTTCAAGGATAGAATACAATACTTGTTGCCACCTGGATGACATTTGATCCCATGAAGATGTTTTGGGGGCAAGACAGACATTTATCATATGAAAAATGAGCCGCTCAGCATCATGGAATTGCTTCTTCAGAATAGTAGTAGGACTTAGGTCACCCTCATAACCATGATTAGCAAAGGATAAATCAATGGTGCCTTTGGGGTATTTTGTGACATAGGTGGCATTATTCAGGTCTAGGGTTTGACGAATGATCTCAGAAGTGATGACCACCTGTTTCTGGTTGACAAACGACTGGAGAGTGATGGAGTCATCATTCTCAGCAGTATGAACAGTGACGTTTGTCCAGAATTGGCAAAGGGTATCGGGATAGATGGTAGGATTCAAGAGAAAGGCTGTGCGATATTGGGAATCAACCATCAAATCAATAGCAGCATCAAACTTGTTCCAAAAGGGTGATTTGGTAAGGTAAGCGACACAGTTGTGTCGAGGTTTGATTTGCATGGTCCCCATTAATTGAAGATGAACGTTTGGAAAGTGGGTTATGAAAAGTTTGAAGTTAGGGTTAGGTATATATAGGTTATGAAACGGCTTAAAGAAAACAACTGAAAGTTTTGGTGTGAGTCATCAGTTGTTAGAAAACAACTGAAGACTTGGTGTTGGTCATCAGTAGTTGTAAACTATTGAAGACTTGGTTTTGGCTTCAGTTGTTTTGAAATGAAACAGTAGTTGTTGTCGTCAATTCACAAAGTTCAGCTATTTCAATGACCTTAACACTTACTCATCAGATCATCTGATTTTCAGATGTTTTATTGGTCATCAGTACTTATCTATTATAAAAGACTTCAGTAGTTTGAACTATATCAGTACTTTTCAACAAATGAAGTACTTCAGTACGTTTAAGTAGTTTAGGCTTCAGTAGTTATAAAAACTGTTGAAGATAAAATGACTTATCAACACTTATTTTTGACAGAATTATACTAATGCTCATCAGTATTTATTGACTAAGAGCATCAGTAGTTGTCAAATTATTCTAGTTGCAGCATACCAAGCCTGAGTACAAGATTATGAAAAGTTGCACTGTCCAAAGGCTTAGTAAATATATCTGCAAGCTAATCAGCACTAGGCACAAACTTTGGATCAATCAGAATTTTTCATAACAATCCCTAATAAAATGATGTCTGATCTCAATATGTTTGGTCCTAGAATGCTGGACAGGATTCTTAACAATACAAAGAGCTGAAGCAATATCCATTAGTAAAGGAGTCTTAGTCTCTGTAATGTCATAATCCAATAATTGATTTTGAAGCCAGAGTACCTGAGATGTACAGCTTGCAGCTGCAATGTACTCTGCTTCAGCTGTGGATGTAGCAACTGAAGTTTGTTTCTTACTCTGCCAAGAAACTAAACAGTTGCCTAGAAATTGGCATCCACCAGAAGTTGATTTCTTGTTAACTTACACCCTGCATAGTCACTGTCAGAGAAAGCAACCAATTTGCATGAGTGCCCAGTGGAATACCAAAGTCCTAGAGATTGAGTTCCTTGCAAATATCTAAAGATCCTCTTGACTGCAATCATATGGGAATCTTTAGGAGCAGCCTGAAATCTAGCATAGACACAAGTTGCAAACATAATATCTGGTCTAGAAGCTGTAAGGTACATAAAGGAACCAATCATACATCTGTAAAGAGTTTCATCAACTGCTTTACCTTTTTTATCAGCATCCAGTTGTGTGTTGCTGCACATGGGAGTAGAACAAGGCTTGCAGTTTTGTAAATCAAACTTGGTTAACAAATCTTTTGTGTATTTTGACTGATGAATGAAAGTTCCATCAGCCAGTTGTTTGATTTGCAAACCCAAAAAGAACTGTAATTCTCCCATGGCACTCATTTCAAACTTTTGTTGCATCAATTTAGTAAATGCATCACACAACTGTGGATCAGAGGATGCAAAAAAATGTCATCAACATAAATTTGAACAAGGAGCTTATGCATGCCTACTTTCTTAATGAACAAAGTTTTATCTATGGAGCCTCTAGTGAAATTATTTTGAAGAAGAAAGTTAGATGTGTTTCATACTAGGCTCTGGGTGCTTGTTTCAACCCATAAAGAGCCTTATCAAGCTTATACCCCAATCTGGATGTTTAATCTTCAAAACCTGGTGACTGACACACATAAACCTCTTCTTTTATTTTACCATTTAAAAATGCACTTTTGACATCCATTTGAAAAACTTTAAGGTTATGGAAAGCAGCATAAGCTAAAAACAATCTGATTGCCTCCGGTCTGGCTACAGGGGCAAAGGTTTCATCATAATCAATACCTTCTTCTTTTTGAAAACCCCTGTACAACCAGTCTGGCCTTGTTCTTGACAATTTGGCCTTTCTCATCAGTTTTATTCCTAAACACCCATTTAGTGCCTATTGCACACTTACCTTGGGGTAGAAGAACCAGTTCCCACACTTGCTGTTTTGAAATTGAAGAAGCTCAAGCTGCATGGCTTCAACCCATCCATTGTCCCTTAATGCCACGTGATAATTCTTTGGCTCTTGCTGACAGATGAAGAGAGCATAGAGACAGAAATTTGACAATTGACTTCTTGTTGAAACACCAGCATTAATGTCACCAATGATCTGGGACATGGGATGATTCTTCAATTCTTGATACTCAATAATATCTGTGCAAGTGTTTGTAGGAGATTCAGCAGCAACAGATGATGATTCAGACTCTTGAAACCTAGACTGAGATGGCAGTTCAAATGAAGTAGAGGATTCAGAGATTTCATCAGCATTTGTTGTGGATGGAGCTGCTGAAGCTACAGGAACATCAAGTGTAGTAGATATAGGCAGATGATCACTACAACTTGCATTTATACCATCAGATGGAGAAGATGGAACTTCAGAAACAATAACAGGTGGAGACTGATATGAAACATATTGCAGTATGTCCAAATCAAACAACTCAACAGGGTTTTGAGGAATTTTGTCTTTTGGAGATTCATTAAACTTGACATGCAAAGTTTCTTCAACAATCTTTGTTCTACAATTGAAAACTCTGTATGCCTTGCAAGTAGATGAATACCCAATAAAATACCCTGCATCCACCTTGGATTCAAACTTCTAAAGTGGATTCTTTATGTTAAGAATATAACAGGGACACCCAAATGCTCTAAAGAATGAAATTAGAGGGGCCAAATGATGTAATAACTCATAAGGAGTCTTCATCAACCTCTGATTCACTAATACCCTATTCTGTACATAGCAAGCTGTGTTGACAGCTTCAGCCCAAAAGGTTAGTGGCAAACCAGAGTCAGCCAACATTGTCCTTGCGGCTTCAATAAGGGTCCTGTTTTTTCTCTCCACCACTCCATTTTGCTCAGGATTTCTTTGAATACTATATTGTCTTTTGATTCCCTTAGACAAATATAATTTATCAAGAGTGTGATTCCTAAACTCTGTGCCGTTATCACTTCTCACACATTTGACTGCAAGTGAATGCTGCTTTTCCACATGCAACACAAAATTAATGATAATTTGAGCAGCTTCATCCTTGGAATGCAAGAAGAAAGTCCATACATATCTGGAATAATCACCCACAATTACCAGACAGTACTTTTTCTTTGCCATACTCATTACTCTAACAGGACCAAAGAGGTCCATATGCAGTAATTGCAAGCACGCAATGGGCTTGGGTTCTTCTATAGGAGGGAATGAAACTTTGTGTTGCTTTCCTTTTAAGCAAGCTGGACAGTTATCATCACATTTGAACTCCTTCAATGGCAAACCTCTCACTAAACCATGATGAATGAGCTGATTCATGTTCTTAAGATTCACATGACCAAGCCTTCTATGCCATAGTTCAGATTCTTGAGGAGAGGCTTTGGAGAACAGACATGATGGCCTTTAAGATCGATTTTCTTTGATAAATCTAAGGCATATACTCTTCCAATCCTGTTGGCCTTCAGGAGAGTATACTCATCCAATATCTTGTCAATCTTTTTCAAAACTTTGGAAGACAGAATCTGATAGTTTTGACTTGTGAAAAGTGCAACATGCCCTTTATCACACATTTGACTGACACTCAAAAGATTGTACTTGAGGTTCTCCACATGGTTAACATCATCAAATCTTATCTCCCCATTTGAGACAAATTGTTTCCCAATGATGTAACCCTTGGCATCATTTCCAAAAGAAACAAATCCCTTCTTCCCTTGAGAATAATCATGAAGAAGAGAGCTACTCCCTGTCATATGCATGGATCCTCCACTGTCTACATACCAGATGCTTCTTTAGCATGCTGAAGAACCCTGCATTTTTCACAAAAATTAGTTAGCCTTTGAGACCCAAACCTTTTTGGTTTTGGGTCTGTTTTCATCAACAGATGTTAAACTAACTGATTTTGCATGATTAACATCCTTTGAAGATGTAGATGGTGCTGAAAAGGATTCCTTGATTTTGGCTTAGGTGTCCTTTTCAGTGGTTTAATCACAGAACATCTAATTGGTTAACTCTCCCCAATAGATGTTGAACCATCATCACAAGTTGTGTCTGATTGGTTGTCAAAGTTTTCAACTCAGTTGACACATCAGTACTTGTTGGTGATTTGTTCTTGTTATCCACTACATTCTTCTTTTGAAAAGACACAGACTTAGTCTGAGTTTTTAATATTCCATGAGGAATATTTGCAGCTGTTGTGTGACAAACCCCTTCCTTCTTTGTGACTTTTTGAAAAAGCTTTGGTTTATCAGATTGAGATGATTGTGGTACAAACTTGGTTGGAAATTCATCTTTCATTTTATGCATTTGCTTCTTAATGATTTTCTCTTTGTTGATTTATAAACCCATGTTATACCAGCATTCATCAGTAAGATAATTAAACAAACCACATATTTCACATGGTTTTCTTTTCATCTTTTGTTGATCAACTGCTGAAGATGATGAAACTACTTAAGATTTGTTCTTCAGTACTTTCTTCCTTTCAGTACTTTTGGGAATTACTGAAGGATTTTCAACAACTAAAGATTTATTCTTCAGAATTTTTCTATCAGTACTTTTGAGATTTCTGATAGACCTTTCAGCAGTTGTCAAGCTATGCTTGTTTTCCTCTGATTTGAAATGCTCTTCAGGTGTTGTGTTTTGCCCTTCAGTACGTTGAGTACCTTGTGGAACAACACCTGACTTACTCAGTCTCTTCTTGATCATGTGTTTTGAAGCAGTGGGACCATCAGCAATTTGATTAGCTGAGGTACTCACACTGACTTCATCCTCTGATTTTGAATTATCATTTAAGGATGAGACACATGATGATGTGGTTTGGGAATGACAATCATCCTCAGATTTTACTTCTAACTTGGGAGTAAAATCTGTAGGAGGTATGGTATGATTATACCCAATCCCAAACTTCACAATAGAAGCTGTTTGCTTACTGAAAAGCATTTCAAATCCCTTGCATGATGTTACCCAACGTTCACAATTAACTTGGGTAGCTGCAAGTGTTTCTTTGAGATTCTTGTGATTTTCCAGAATGACCTCTACCTTTGCTTTTTCATCAGTGATTTGACACTTTAGTTTATAAATCTCCTCATCCTTCTCTTTTAAAACAGACTCAAACTCAGCTTTTCTTTTGGAAATTGCTTTTTCTAGGTCAAGGTTTTGATTAATTAAAGCTACATTTGCTTCCCTAATTGAAACAAAAGCAGCTATGCATGACTCAGAACATAACTTGGCCTTAGCCTCAGAAGATACCTGTGGTACCTGTGATGATAAAGAATTTCCATCAGTAGACTCCAGGGCCATTAGAGCAAGATTTCCAAAAGGGTTTTCACCATCATGTTGACCAGCACCAGCAAACAATTGTTCAGAATAACCAGAGACATCATCTGGTAAGCTGCTCCAGTCAACAACCTCAGGGGTGAAAAAGCTCTGTGAAATTGAGATTGAGATTGTTGATTTGTTTGAGATGGTTGAGGATCAGGTAGACCATGTGGTTGTTGAGCCATGGGTACAGGAACCTGACCGGACTGAGGCATGTAAAAACATGGATAAAGATATGGCATTGGACTTTGAGGAACAAAGAATGCAGGAGATGATTGATGTTGTGAATGATGATCAGAACTGGTAGAATGTTGCCCTTTGGATTGTGAGCTATTGCTTGGAAAAGTCACAAAAGGTACAGATGAGCTAGATCCAGATGATCTACACTCTCTAGCAAAATGTCCAAGTCTATGGCACTTGTGACATCTCAACTTGCTCTTATCAAAACCAACTTTGGTTTTGCCAGAGAGACCAGGAAATTTCTACGTGTTCTTTTGTAAAACTTTTGAGATCTGATATTGATCAATGGCACTTGGCTCAAAATATCCATCTCTTCCAGATCATCATTAGCAATTCCTTTCAAATCATCCATCAGAAAACACAAGTTATCAACACTAAAACCTGAGTTACCCTCAACTCCAACAAAAGCATGATTTCCACTATTTGAAGAGAAATCAATATGCTCATCATATGAACTTTCAGATGAAGCATATTCAGACTCATGACAAACCAGAGCAGTGTTTCCTGGTACAAAGTCATTAGTGAGCTTTCCAGATGAAGATAGTTTCCTTTTCTGTTCTATCTCTCTCAAATGTTAAGAGTTTCCCATGAAGTTCGGTGGGAGATAGAGTATCCAGATTTGCACTGGAGCGTAGGACAATGGTATAAGTATCCCATCTCTCAGGCAGGGATCTGAGGAATCTGTTATTCATCTGGCTGTTTGTATATTCATGTTGAACCATTTTTAGCTCAGATATCAAACATGAAAATCGCTCAAACTGTTGAGTCAATGTCTCACCCTTCCTATGAGAGAATGTCTCATATTGCTGGGCAAGGATTTCTCTGTTGTTTGCTAAGACCTCATCAGTTCCTCCAAATTGTTCCTTCAGAGCAACCCAGAGATCATGAGCAGTTTCATGATGCATAAGCCCAGAGTAGATTTCATTAGGCAGTGCCATGGCCAGAATTCCTTGGGCTTTAGCATCAATTTCAAACAACTTTAAATCCTCATCAGAATATTGTTCCTTCTTCTTCGGAACCATCTCATTGGTTTCAGGATTACTCACCATAAGCTTATATGGTCCATGAACCACTGACTTCCAACAACCTGAACTGTTAACAGACAGGTAATGGAGCATTCGGCGTTGCTATATGTTATACTCACTCCTAACAAGCATCGGAGGCTTAGTTGAGGAGCCAGTATTGTGTGGATCATTGATTGAAGTAGTCATTTTCACCAATTCAACCATATTCAATGAGATTAAAAATAGTCTACTTTAAAAAACTCAATAACACAATTTGAATCTCAATTAATTGACCGGAAGCGACAGAAAATCAAACACTATAATCAATTCTTGCAAATTTGCTAATTCGATCAAACTTAGCTATCAAAAGAGCAGTTTCAATGATCAATTGTTAAATCGATCAATGATTAACCAGCTCTGATACCATTTGATAGGATCGGATCTAGTTTGATCAATTAGATTTGAATTTTGCAGCGGAATATAACAGAAATAAGATCGAATTCAAGCAAGATAAGTATGAATATGCAATCACACAATGACGATTATAGAGAGAGAGAACTTTTCTGTTAAAGGAATATTTTCATTCACGCTTAATGCTTCGGTTACAAAACAACTAGGTCAACATTCCTTTTATAAAGGAATGTGACGTCTGCTGATGTCACTTGATAGTGACATCTAACAGAATTATACAAACAACTGAAACTATGCAAACTACTGAGAATGTTCTCAACAACTGATCACATCTCAGAGAATGCTAAGTACAAGAACATAAAACTACTAAACTAAAACTATTGAAACAATAAACTACTGAAAGGTAAATTACAAGTACTTGAAAAGGAAAAACCATCACAACTACTGAAGTTAATAACTTCAGCTGTTGTGACAACTACTGATCACTCTGGTCTTCAATCTTTATCTTCAGTACTTCACTTTCAGACTTTGTCTTCAGTTCTTTACTTTCAGACTTTGTCTTCAGACCTTGTAATCAGCTGATGTCTTCAGCTGTTGTGATCTTCTTCAGTAGTTGTAATGTCTGTGGGACTTAGAGGTTTTTCTGATCAGGCTCATTGGTTCTTTTGGTCCAACAGACTTCTTGGCAGGTCTTCCAGAATTCAAGCAAATGATCCTCATACAGAGTAGGATCAATGGTTAGGGAGGTGAAGTAGTTGGATAGAGTTAAGAATTGGAAAATCTCTGAGAAACTTTCATCTTTTTCAGAGCTTAACAGATCAACCTGGTTGTGTTGCCTGTGAAGTTGCATGGAGAAATCTGGGTTGTTTCTGTGGTTAAGGTTGGCCATTTTAGAAGCTTAAGGTTGAAGAAAGGTAGAAAGCAAAGGCGGTTTTGGGAATTAGGTTTGAGGAATAGTGGAATTGAGGAAGATAATGAGGAAGAGGGGGAACCGTTGGGTATTTATGTGAAAAGGGATTTGAACCAAAGTTAATGAAAGAGAATAACTTTGAAATCTGAAAGTCGGTCCCACCTCTGAAAAAGTAGTTTACTTTTGCTCAAAAGTAGTTTCTTGGAATTCGAAAAGCTTCCGAAGGAAAATTATCTTCGGAAGTTTTAGAGAAAAAGCTTGCGAAGCTAAATTGGCTTTGGAAGATTTTCCTGAGAGTCTTGAAAATTTTGCTTCAGAAGAGAAATAAACACTTGAATGCTTTGTATAAGAAACAACAAAGCTTCCGAGAGTTAATTTTGCTTCGGAAGGAAAAAGTCCTTAAAAACAAATAAGTGTCTGAGATAAAATTTTAAGCTTCGGAAGATAGATTTAGACTTCTTCCGAAGGTAAAATTTCTTAGACAGTTATCTATTTTGAAGACATGATTTTCTTCTGAAGATAAAATTATATCTTCCGAAGGATCAGAAAATTTTCAGGAATCTAAGGAAAGTCTTCAAAAAGAATTTTATATCCCAAGAAAACATGAGCTTATGGAAGTGATGAACAAGACAACTTAGGACACACATATTTTAAGAAATAATTAGAATTAGTTTTAAGAAAATGTCTACTCAAAGTTAATCATCCCAATAGCTGATATTAGATATTTAAATCTTTGTTCATCAAAAGCTTTTGTAAACAGATCAGCATATTGTTCATCTGTATGAACTTTGACTAGTTTAATTAATCCTTTTTAATACTTATCTCTTATTAAATGATACCTGATATTGATGTGTTTGGTCCTTGAGTGGTGCACAGGGTTCTCAGTGATAGAGATAGCACTATTGTTGTCTATGTGGATAGGAGTCTCCTTGAAGTTAAATCCATAGTCCAGCATCTGATTTTGAATCCAAAGCACTTGAGTACAGCAGCTTGCAGCAGCAATGTATTCAGCCTCAGCAGTTGATGTAGACACACAGGATTGTTTCTTACATTGCCATGAGACAACCCTTCCACCAAGGAATTGACATCCCCCAGATATAGACTTTGCAGTCATGTTGCAACCACCATAATCACTATCTGTATAAGCATATAGATTGAAGTCAGGATATAGACATCTCAACTTGCTCTTATCAAAACCAACTTTGGTTTTGCCAGAGAGACCAGGAAATTTTCTACGTGTTCTTTTGTAAAACTTTTAAGATCTGATATTGATCAATGGCACATGGCTCAAAATATCCATCTCTTCCAGATCATCATTAGCAATTCCTTTCAAATCATCCATCTGAAAACACAAGTTATCAACACTAAAACCTGAGTTACCCTCAACTCCAACAAAAGCATGATTTCCACTATTTGAAGAGAAATCAATATGCTCATCATATGAACTTTCAGATGAAGCATATTGAGACTCATGACAAACCAGAGCAGTGTTTCCTGGTACAAAGTCATCAGTGAGCTTTCCAGATGAAGATAGTTTCCTTTTCTGTTCTATCTCTCTCAAATGTTAAGAGTTTCCCATGAAGTTCGGTGGGAGATAGAGTATCCAGATTTGCACTGGAGCGTAGGACAATGGTATAAGTATCCCATCTCTCAGGCAGGGATCTGAGGAATCTGTTATTCATCTGGCTGTTTGTATATTCATGTTGAACCATTTTTAGCTCAGATATCAAACATGAAAATCGCTCAAACTGTTGAGTCAATGTCTCACCCTTCCTATGAGAGAATGTCTCATATTGCTGGGCAAGGATTTCTCTGTTGTTTGCTAAGACCTCATCAGTTCCTCCAAATTGTTCCTTCAGAGCAACCCAGAGATCATGAGCAGTTTCATGATGCATAAGCCCAGAGTAGATTTCATTAGGCAGTGCCATGGCCAGAATTCCTTGGGCTTTAGCATCAATTTCAAACAACTTTAAATCCTCATCAGAATATTGTTCCTTCTTCTTCGAAACCATCTCATTGGTTTCAGGATTACTCACCATAAGCTTATATGGTCCATGAACCACTGACTTCCAACAACCTGAACTGTTAAAAGACAGGTAATGGAGCATTCGGCGTTGCTATATGTTATACTCACTCCTAACAAGCATCGGAGGCTTAGTTGAGGAGCCAGTATTGTGTGGATCATTGATTGAAGTAGTCATTTTCACCAATTCAACCATATTCAATGAGATTAAAAATAGTCTACTTTAAAAAACTCAATAACACAATTTGAATCTCAATTAATTGACCGGAAGCGACAGAAAATCAAACTCTATAATCAATTCTTGCAAATTTGCTAATTCGATCAAACTTAGCTATCAAAAGAGCAGTTTCAATGATCAATTGTTAAATTGATCAACGATTAACCAGCTCTGATACCATTTGATAGGATCGGATCTAGTTTGATCAATTAGATATGAATTTTGCAGCGGAATATAACAGAAATAAGATCGAATCAAGCAAGATAAGTATGAATATGCAATCACACAATGACGATTATAGAGAGAGAGAACTTTTCTGTTAAAGGAATATTTTCATTCACGCTTAATGCTTCGGTTACAAAACAACTAGGTCAACATTCCTTTTATAAAGGAATGTGACGTCTGCTGATGTCACTTGATAGTGACATCTAACAGAATTATACAAACAACTGAAACTATGCAAACTACTGAGAATGTTCTCAACAACTGATCACATCTCAGAGAATGCTAAGTACAAAAACATAAAACTACTAAACTAAAACTATTGAAACAATAAACTACTGAAAGGTAAATTACAAGTACTTGAAAAGGAAAAACCATCACAACTACTGAAGTTAATAACTTCAGCTGTTGTGACAACTACTTATCACTCTGGTCTTCAGTCTTTATCTTCAGTACTTCACTTTCAGACTTTGTCTTCAGTTCTTTACTTTCAGACTTTGTCTTCAGACCTTGTAATCAGCTGATGTCTTCAGCTGTTGTGATCTTCTTCAGTAGTTGTAATGTCTGTGGGACTTAGAGGTTTTTCTGATCAGGCTCATTGGTTCTTTTGGTCCAACAGACTTCTTGGCAGGTCTTCCAGAATTCAAGCAAATGATCCTCATACAGAGTAGGATCAATGGTTAGGGAGGTGAAGTAGTTGGATAGAGTTAAGAATTGGAAAATCTCTGAGAAACTTTCATCTTTTTCAGAGCTTAACAGATCAACCTGGTTGTGTTGCCTGTGAAGTTGCATGGAGAAATCTGGGTTGTTTCTGTGGTTAAGGTTGGCCATTTTAGAAGCTTAAGGTTGAAGAAAGGTAGAAAGCAAAGGCGGTTTTGGGAATTAGGTTTGAGGAATAGTGGAATTGAGGAAGATAATGAGGAAGAGGGGGAACCGTTGGGTATTTATGTGAAAAGGGATTTGAACCAAAGTTAATGAAAGAGAATAACTTTGAAATCTGAAAGTCGGTCCCACCTCTGAAAAAGTAGTTTACTTTTGCTCAAAAAGTAGTTTCTTGGAATTCGAAAAGCTTCCGAAGGAAAATTATCTTCGGAAGTTTTAGAGAAAAAGCTTGCGAAGCTAAATTGGCTTTGGAAGATTTTCCTGAGAGTCTTGAAAATTTCGCTTCAGAAGAGAAATAAACACTTGAATGCTTTGTATAAGAAACAACAAAGCTTCCGAGAGTTAATTTTGCTTCGGAAGGAAAAAGTCCTTAAAAACAAATAAGTGTCTGAGATAAAATTTTAAGCTTCGGAAGATAGATTTAGACTTCTTCCGAAGGTAAAATTTCTTAGACAGTTATCTATTTTGAATACATGATTTTCTTCTGAAGATAAAATTATATCTTCCGAAGGATCAGAAAATTTTCAGGAATCTAAGGAAAGTCTTCAAAAACAATTTTATATCCAAAGAAAACATGAGCTTATGGAAGTGATGAACAAGACAACTTAGGACACACATATTTTAAGAAATAATTAGAATTAGTTTTAAGAAAATGTCTACTCAAAGTTAATCATCCCAATAGCTGATATTAGATATTTAAATCTTTGTTCATCAAAAGCTTTTGTAAACAGATCAGCATATTGTTCATCTGTATGAACTTTGACTAGTTTAATTAATCCCTTTTCATACTTATCTCTTATTAAATGATACCTGATATTGATGTGTTTGGTCCTTGAGTGGTGCATAGGGTTCTCAGTGATAGAGATAGCACTATTGTTGTCTATATGGATAGGAGTCTCCTTGAAGTTAAATCCATAGTCCAGCATCTGATTTTGAATCCAAAGCACTTGAGCACAGCAGCTTGCAGCAGCAATGTATTCAGCCTCAGCAGTTGATGCAGACACACAGGATTGTTTCTTACATTGCCATGAGACAACCCTTCCACCAAGGAATTGACATCCCCCAGATATAGACTTTGCAGTCATGTTGCAACCACCATAATCACTATCTGTATAAGCATATAGATTGAAGTCAGGATTCTTTGGATACCATAAACCAAGTGTTAAAGCACCTTTGAGATATCTTAGAATCCTTTTGACAGTGATTAAGTGAGACATCTTAGGGTTGGCTTGATATCTTGCACAAATACATGTAGCAAACATGATATCAGGCCTGCTAGCTGTAAGATACATAAGAGACCCAATCATAGCCCTGTATAAATGTTCATCTACACACTCCCCCTCAAGATCAGGTCCAAGGGAGTGGTTTCTGGCTATGGGTGTCTTAGCAATCTTACAATAAGTCATGTTGAACCTTTTGAGTATGTCCTGAACATACTTTGACTGACTTATGAAGATGCCATCTTCAACTTGCTTCACTTGAATTTCCAGAAAGAAATTGAGTTCTCCCATTGCACTCATTTCAAATCTGTGTTTCATCAGCTTCTCAAAGTCTTTGCAGAGCTTTGGATTAGTTGAACCAAAGATGATGTCATCTACATATACTTGAACTAGCAATAAGTCATTTCTATGTCCTTTGATGAAGAGAGTTCCATCTATAGTACCTCTCCTGTATCCATGTTTACAAAGATACTCAGATAATGTCTCATACCATTTCCTGGGTGCCTGATGCAGCCCCATAAAGAGCTTTGTCAAGCTTGCAGACATAATCAGGATAATCAGGGTCTACAAAACCAGGTGGCTGTTTGACATAAACCTCTTCATCAATCACTCCATATAAGAAAGCACACTTTACATCAAGTTGAAAGACCTTGAAGTTCTTGGATGCAGCAAATGCCAGGAATATCCTAACAGCTTCTAATCTTGCTACAGGAGCAAAGACATCAGTGTAGTCAATCCCTTCTTCTTATGTATATCCTTGAACAACTAGTCTTGCCTTGTTCTTGATAATAATTCCTCTATCATCCTTCTTATTCCTAAAAACCCATTTGGTTCCAATGGTAGTCTTCCCATGAGGAAGAGGACAAAGGTTCCAAACTTTCTGCCTTTTGAATTAAAGTAACTCTTGTTTCATAGCTTCAACCCAACTTCCATCCTTTAGAGCTTCATCAACTTTCTTTTGCTCTATCTGAGATAAGAAACAAGAGTGAAGACAAACATTTGCTTCATGGGTTTGTCCTCTTGTTCTTACCCCTGTGACAACATCTCCAATGATGTTTGTGGTGGGGTGAGACTTGTGGATCCTTAGCTGAGGGATCATAGCAAGTTGCTGAGAAAGATCCAAATTTGAGAAATTTAAATCTGGCATAGATGATTCACCCTCCACATTACCACACTTATCAAGATTAACTTGATCCAATGAGTGTGTGACATCATTGATGTTGTCATCTATGGTGTGGTTATTAGCATCAAGGAATTCCTGATCACTTTCACCATCACCATTGTTGTCTTCCACAATTGAGGTATCGTTATCTGGTTGTGGAGCCTCTGAGCTGGAATTTGAAGGCACCCCAGATGTATCAGCTGAATTTGTCATTGTAGTGCTGATAGAAACCTCATTTGCTGAAGTAGTTCCAACTGGAGCTGAAGATGTATGAGTTGAGGGTCTTCCTAGCTCAAATCTTGGATCAGGATCACCTGTATTTAGATTTTCTGCATATCCTGAAACATTCTCACAAGATTTGTTAAAACAGTTGTTAACTAAATCAAGATCAAATAGCCAATCGGGACCAGAACCAGCCACACAAGGTGTGTGTTCATTGAAAGTCACATTGGTTGACTCCTCAACAATTCTAGTTCTGAGATTGTATACTCTATAAGCCTTGGCTTGGGAAGAGTATCCAATGAAGTGTCCATCATCTGATTTCTCAGCAAACTTGGCAATTTGATCCTTGGTATTCAAGATGGTGCAAAGACATCCAAATGACATGAGAAAACCAATGAAAGGTTTTCTCTTGTGCCAAAGTTCATAAGGAGTCTTACCATGTGTCTTAACTACCAAAACTCTGTTTTGCACATAGCAAGCAGTATTTACTGCCTCTGCCCAGAAGGTGATGGGCAGTTTAGAGTCAGACAACATAGTTCTTGCAGCTTCAATTAGTGTCCTGTTTCTCCTCTCAACAACTCTGTTTTGCTGAGGAGTCCTGGGAGCACTATATTGTCTTGTAATACCTTTTTCATCACAAAATGTATCAAGGATTTGATTCTTGAATTCAGTTCCTTGATCAAATCTTATGATTTTGACCTTGTGATCACTTTGATTCTCAATTTTTAAGATGAAATTCTTCAGAATCTCAGGGGTTTCATCCTTAGTTCTAAGAAAGAAAACCCAAGTGAATCTTGTAAAATCATCTGTGATCACCAAACAATAAGAGGTCTTTCCTAGACTCATTACACTGGTGGGGCCAAAGAGATCCATATATAATAAGTGTAGGGGAGTAGTGATGGAGTTCCTTTCCTTAGGCTTGTGAGATACCTTATGTTGCTTCCCTTTCAGGCATGCAACACAATGATCATCTCTTGTAAACTCTTTCTTTGGCATTCCAGTTACAAGATCATGTTTAATTAGCTTATTCATGTTCTTAAAGTTTACATGGCACATTTTTTTATGCCATAGGAAAGACTCATCACTATTTGCTTTAGATAGAAAGCATGAAACTTCTCCAGAAGGAGATGTTTCTTGCAAATCCATCTTGTACATGTTCCCTTTCCTGGGGGCTCTGAACAGGATATGCTCATGAGGAATGACCACACCAGGCTTGAGAACAATGCACTCATGCTCAGTAAAGAGCATGTTATGACTCTGATCACAAAATTAGGATACACTTAGAAGATTGTACCCAAGCTCCATAACAAAGTTTACCTTTTAAATGCTGAGCTTACCATTTGTGACCTTGCCCCTTCCTGAAATGTAACCACCTTCATCTCCTCCAAAAGCAACTGGTCCTCCATCAATTCTCTCAAAGTTATGGAGTAGAGACCTATTGCCTGTCATGTGCCTGGAACAGCCACTATTGATTATCCAGACATTCCTGTTTGTCTTGAGCTGTTCCTGCACAAAGAAAATGATTAGTTACATTTGGAAACCCAAGCCTTACTTGTCTTGGGCTCACTAAGTATAATAGAAGGTAATGCAACAGTAATGGATCCTATGGTTGTACTAGGGGGATCTTCAGTGTTGTTGATGGAGAAACTTCAGTCATTTGGTCTTTCTTAGACTTCCACACCACCTTTGGAGTCTTGGACTTGACCTTCAAATCTTTGGAAGCTTTTGGGACTTCACAAGTTTTGATGACTGAACCTTCGGAAGATTCTACAGTCACTGCAGCAGACTTCAGTGCTTCGGAAGAACTCCTTTCTTCCGAGACCAATTTTTCTTCCGAAGGTAATTTTCCATTTACCTTCTTCTCTTATCTAGAGCTTTCGAAAGAAACAGACTTTCCTTTCGAAGCTTGAACCTTCTTGAAACTCTTTGAAGTCTTTGTATTGGTCATATGGATAGTACTTTTAGGATTATATGGGCAATCCTTAGCAATGTGAGAGGTACTTTCACACATGACACATAACATTTTCTTCTTCAAAAGAGTCTCCTTATGAGAGCAAGACTGTCTTTGGTCACATCCCTTCTCCACCTTCATCTTTGTAGATGCTGAGACAGTCCTTTTGGGCTGTGAACTGTTCTTGGAGTTTGATGGTCCAGGCTGTGCAGCAGTGGTACACAGCAGCTCAGTCTTCTTCTTTGTACTGAGGTGATTTGAACAAGAACCAGAACTCTTAGCTGAGGAGTTTTGCTTGATGTCTTCAGTCTTTACTACTTTAAAACCTGCAGAAATAAAAACTTGTTTCTGCTTAGAATCAAAAGTAGTCTTGATCTCTTGAGCCTTCTTTGTTTTTCTTTTGATCTTCCTGATCAAGTTCTTTCTCTTTGACTTGGTCATCACAGTAGATTTCTTCTCCTCAGAAGGATAGTGGCCCTTAGTAGAATCCTCCTCTTCACTCTTCTCAGAGGAATTATTCATTATCTCTTCTTCATCCTCTTCACTTATAGGATCTATGAGAGGAAGCTCATCTTCACAAGTTTCACACCTAGGAGATCTTACAGACAAGATTGTGTGTGGAGGAGCTATCTCATTTGATCCCAGTCCCTGTCTATTTTGATAGCACACTTTGTTGTGCAAGGATGAGGATATCATGTTTTTGAAGGTCTCTTCTTCAAGAACACTCTTTTCTGCCTTGGCTTTGTTGATCACAAGCTCAGCCTGGCACTCAGTCAACTTAGTTATGAGATCCTGGATTTGAGTCCTAAAATCTGTATGTTCATGTTTTAGTACTGAAATGGTTTTCTCTAAGCCTATATCTTTAACTTGTAATCATTTTCAGACTTTCTAAAATCAGATTTTAAAATGTTTAAGGACTCAAGATCAGATCTCATTTCTAAGTTTTAGGGCCTGTATCTGTTTACTTTAGCAATGCATTCAGGAGTATAGAGATGTTCCAATACCTTGGCTTCATCATGGTCTGCCATTAGTGCTTGGTTTGGAGAAGCGTCTTCCACCTGAAAGCTCTAGTCAAAGCCTCCTTCTTCAACAGCAACATCAACATGTTGCTTTGGCTTCTCATTCTAAGGGGCTTTGTCAGTGTAGTTTGGTCTGGTTTGTGTTTGGCCACCATTTGTTTTAGGTGCCTTACACTCTCTAGCAAAGTGGCCCATCAAGTTACAGTTGTAACACTTGACTTTGCTTTTATCCAAGCCAAACTTTACATTGGTTGCATTGCTTTGAAACCTCCTTCCAGTTCTCTTGTAGAACTTCTTGGCTCTATGAGTGAGGAGAGCCATCTGCTGAACTATTTCCATGTACTCCAGGTCATCTGGATGGATACAGTCCAGGTCTTCAAGAGTGAAGAGAGAGTTCCCACAACTTTCATCAGAAGACACAAAGGCTTGAGAAGAGCTTGTCTCTTGGAATGGGCTTCCTTGAGTGTAGTTCTCCCTGGGTGTCTCTGGGAAGGTGATGAAAGGACCCTTTGGTGAGTTGTCAGGGTAGCATATGAGATGATGTTGGGTTCTATGCTATCCCTTTCAACCACATGCAGGGCTGAACCCATTTGATTGTTGGAGTTTCCAGATGAACCTTGCATGTTCATCTCCATCTGGTAGCCACTGAGAATCCCATATAACTCTGTCAGAGTAAGAGTTTTGAGATTTTCAGTCCTCTTGATCACCACACAGTAGTGTGTCCATTGCCTAGGAAGTGAGGACATGAACTTCCTTACAATGTCCCTGTTCTCAAAAGGAACTCCTCCATCCACTAGGGTATCCACTATCTCAACATACCTGAAGTATTGTTGAGTCATGCTTTCACCTGTTTTGAGGGTGAAGTTTTCAAACTGCTGCTTCAGGAGATCCTTCTTGTTCTTCTTGGCTTCAGAGGAGCCTTCATACATCAGTTTTAGTGCATCCCACAGCTGTTTAGCTGTTTTGCACTTCTTAAAACCTCTATACACAAAGTTTGGAAGGGCAGTTTGAAGAGCAGTCATGGCCTTCCTATCAATCTCTACTCTCTTCCTATCTTCATCAGAGTAGTTGGCCACATCTTTTGGGATCATACCAGCACCAGTAGCAGAGGGAGTGCCGGGTATGAAAGTTCCATTTTCAACAGATTCCCACATTCTTGAGTCTAGAGACCTGATGAAACCTTCCATTCTCATACACCAGGTGTCAAAGTCATCAAGAGTGATCAGTGGGGATTTGTTCATGGTTCCAGTCTCCATATCAGTCTTTGAAATGGATGCCATTTGGAGAGTTTAGTTTTTGTGTATGTGAGGGATCTTAAGATGGTGAGATCTTATATCAAGAGCCTGAAATGCTGTGATACCAATTGCAGGACCGTTTAAGGGCTTAACAATTACAACACAACAACACAAAGAGGAGATTAACTAAACTTGATCAAACAGTAAACTGGATAAGATAATGATACAAAGAACCCAAGTAATGATAAAGAGACAGAACAAGAGATTTGGGTTTCAAGGAGGCAGTATATTGCTTTCTCAAGTTCTATTACAAGTGTTACAAAGCATAAAGAAAGATAGTAGAACTTGGAATACTTATACTACAACCTACAACCGGCTATACTTTGAAAGCCAGCTGGATACAATTGACTAGACATAAACAAAATCAATTGTAGAATCAAAAGGCATATCTGCCTTTTGACCTTGTGACTATGACATGCCATAGCTCACATCCTTATCTATTACAAAAAGGATATAGTACATAAAGTAGAAAGTTACACACTCAAGACCTCAATGTACAGTTACCAAAAGCATGGACCTTTTCACCAACTCATGTAAGTTGGTGACTTTACAGAGATGCAGCGGAAAGGTGTCCAGCTTTATGGAACAGTACATCAGATAAAGCATGTTACTAAAAGTCTTCGGAAGAAATCTGTCTTCATAGAATGAAGCTTCGGAAGACTTTGTCTCTGAGGCTTCGGAAGACTTCATGTTTGGCTTCGGAAAATATTGGTCTTGGCTTCGGAAGATTTTACACTTAGAATATTTTCTAGTGTATAGTGTAAAACTTCCGAAGCATTTCTTCTTCAGTACTTAGTGCATTTGTTGCAGAGAGACATTGGATGTTTTGGTTTGCATCAGACTTAAAGGAATCCTTACAGTTATCATCCTAATTAGACTCCACTTATGTAATTGTGATGAATTGGTGATGTGATTTAAAGATATTGATTAATGTAAATATGTTAATGTTTATAAAGATGAGCCGGCGCGATTTCTCGTCTATCCTACTGTCGTAGTGACTTGATCCTGTCAGGCTGAGTTTACTGCTCAGATCAAAGCCCTAGTAATGTAGGTGAATCTTTTGTGTTCTATTTGAAATACGATTTCTGAAAACATAATTTAATGTTAAAAAGAGAGTTGATCAGGTTCCTTCCTAACATACCATTAATTTTAGAAAACCGTAACAATTACTGAAGTTTCCGAACTAATAAAAGGGAACCCGCAAATGATCAGAAAGTTAAAGTGATATGATTTCTAATAATCATTTCTAGTTCTTTAGCCATGGATTTATTATTAAGACCGGTTTCGCGAATGAAAGTTAATCATACGGGTTTCAACCTTGTATGACAATCACAATCACAAACCATAAATTTATAACTTCCCGTTCAAATGTAGATGCTACCCATCAATAGTTTTCCAAAGACCACCATTACATTAACATAATATTTATCACACCATTAGTTCATCACAAATTACATAAGTTTCATCCGATTAGGATGATAAATAGAGTTTAGCTCATAATGATCTTGAACATAACAACATATAACAAAGAAGATAGATATGTGATCATCGGTGAAATGGAACAATCAAACCGATAATCCACAATGGATGACGTTTAGGTGATCCCAAGCTTCTTCCAAGTGTTGTACGCACCTCCCGAGCCTCCGAATGATCTTGAAGTCTTGATTCCCGAGAGAACTCTGCAGAGTAACTCTCCCACCAAAGCTTGCCAAAAATGGTGAGCTTAGGCTTCTATTTATAGGCTTTTCGGAGTGCTTAAGCACGACCCCGTGCCTAAAAGGCACGGCCCCGTGCTAGTACAATGCTTACAAAAGTTGGTCGGCTCGTACATGCATGTTGTGTCGGGCATGACCCCGTGCTAAATGGGGCACAGCCCCGTGTTGGAGGTGGGGCACGGCCCCATGCCTTATGGGGCACGACCCTGTGTCTACTTTTAGGGAACAGTACTTTTTGTCCTGTCAGATGTCCAAGCACGGGGTTGTGTTAATTTAGCAAGGGGGTGTGTTTCTAGCAAGGCATGGGGGCGTGCTTAATGAGGCACGGCCCCATGCTTGGATTCCAAAGCTCGGATCACTTCAATTTCTTGTTAAATGTACTCCTTTTGTCCATCTTGCCCTTTTAAACACCTGAAAACAGAATTTAACACTTTTAAGTACATTTTCATCATTTTAAGGAAGATATTAAGGAATAATTGATGTGCTTTTGATTGGATTTTTATGTATAATTTGGAGCACATCAAACATCCCCACACTTGAACTTTTTTTGTCCTCAAGCAAAAATCACTTAAAATGACAATTCCACCAAAAACCAAATAAATCAAATTATAAACATGTCTTTCGAGAAATATGCAAGTAAATATTATTTTCATCCAAATATAAATATTCTAAGCACATGTAAAATGATATCCTAGCAAGCAATAGGTTGGTTAGTAAAGATTATTATCATATAAAAATCCACACTTCTCACAAGATGCACTCACACTCAGCTAAATATATAGAGTCATAATCAAGATTAAGTATGACTAATACACTAAATTACCTAGTATGAATACTTTTGAAATCATATGCTTGTTAAGGGATCAAATCTCCACCTACTTAGATATTTACTTGCATAAATCATTAGGTCTTTGATGGGTTGTAACTTGGCTCGGTATTGGGTATGGAATATTTGGAAAAAGTGGCTAATTTCTAAAGACGACGGTCTTGGCTTATTTTTCTAACATAAACTACAAGGAAAGCAATAAAGGTTCCCTATACAATACTTCAAGCTAGAAGGGATATGCTAGCTTGAGGACTCGTTTAAGGTCAGATTGTCAAGACCGTATTTTGCTTTCAAGAATCGCACTTCATCTTTTACCCGAAGATACACAAAACTTTCCTTTCTCAAGGATCGTTCGGCTTGAAACCTAATAGCACCCAATCGGATTAATTCTGTGTATTCGTATTGAGATTCAGTTTGATTCTTTTTGCATTTTCCATTATGGGACCAATTTCCACAATTCGGGCATCTTTCATATCTTTTTGCCCGTCTCTTTATAGCACTTTTGGAAATCCCACAAAATGGCGGAACTTGTTCCTTTTTTTGCCATTTCTTTCTTGCGTCAAACGTGAGATTGAAAATTTGTTCGCGGATTTCCGGGGGAAGTCCCGGTTTTGCGTGATGAAGGCAACAAAGCAAATTGAAATCAAAAGAATGCATTCCAGTTCTTTAAGGTCTGCCGGTAAAAGACCAAATTATTTTTTTAATAAGCCAAAACGTGTCTTTAACGAAAACGGGTTTTGTTGAAGGCTTTTTGGTTAAGTAACTTGGTGACTCGGGTGATTGAAAGATAAAAACGTTTAAGCTCAACGGGGCTAACTAGGGTTGACGTTCGGGTAAGGAAAATTAAAGACAATGGTTGGGGCTTGAATGGTTAAGGTTTCATAGTGCCTAACTCATTTTTATGCAACAAATACTAATTAAGGTCTTGAAATGCATACCCAAAGCAAGTTCTAATCACACGTATCATATGGCACCCTCAATAAAATCCAGAATGAAAGTAGAATTGCAATTTGCAAAAGCTTGTTTAAGGCTCAAAAATAAACTCACATACGGATGAAATTGGGTAAAAGTGTTTCATTTTACATGATTAAATATTTTACTAGATTATTGCTTTTAAGGATATCACAAAAAAAATTTTAAATTTATTTGGACGTCATGGATTTACTTCTTTATTTCCAGGAAACGTATATTTATAATTTGGTTTATCAAAAATTATATTAAATTTCTGGTTTCTTGTCACAAAAATTACTTGGTAAGTGATCTTTTCTTAAAAATTTTAATTTGGACCTTTTTAGCAAAGTCAAATGCATACTCCCATCCCCACACATAAAATTCACATTGTCCTCAATGTGATTAACATATTCACGATCGAGAAAGGGTAATGAAATAAGTTCCCAAAAAATGATGAATTTTTCACTTGTGTTTGGTTGCCCTCGTGTTGTTAGAATCCTCGGTATCACCTGAAATGTCACCAATTTATTGAAAGCATTAAAATCCTAAACACAAAATAAAAACAAAACGACATAAATTAAAAGATAGATTGGCACAAAACAACTATGATGGGGCCCCGAAAATGACACGGTTTTCAAGGGCTTTGTGGTGGGATATCCCCCCACTCGTGGTACATTCGGTTTCTGATGTACGTGACATCGTTGCTCAGGTCATCGACTCGGGAGTGCAGATTTTCGACTCGGTTGAAGGCTCGTTGGGCATATTCAAATGATCGCCTTGCATGGTCGCTGGTGGTTTGGATTGACTCATAAAGGTCTAACATGGTTGGGAATTCCCTGGTACGTAAACTTGAAGATCCAGCTCCGGCTCCTTCCGGCTGTATCGGCATGTCGAGGTCCATGATTATTTCTTCGGGATCCGCCGGATCCTAGATTTGTCCCTTCTTATCCATGAATCTCGGCTGCCCATTTGGTAGGCTTGTCACCATGTACATACTTGTACAAATGCTCAAGTCTAACAGTCCCGGCATCACTCCTACGGTTCCCTTAGTGTTATAACCATAGCTTTCGTATAAGTTCAAATTCCAGCTTCCTCCAAACATGGGTGTTGGAGCACCTGCAATCGCATTCCTGGCAAAAAGATTACAAAACAAATACCCAATATTACATGGCAACTGATTAACAATACAATATAAAATAAACAAGTCCCTCAAATTAACAACTCCCTCGCTTTGACCACGAGCTGTTATGGAATGACTGAGTAACCGATGAATGTATCGCAGCAGCGGGTCTCGTATCTGACTGCTTTTTGTTTTGCTCGAGTTGAACCCTCCGGTTCCAATCCGCTCCCAAAATGCTTTCCTCATTGCACCACTTTCCGCGTCTTTACTTTCCTCGTCCGGGAAGGTATGGTATGTCGGCATTCCAGATATTGCCTCCTCCTCCATTTCTTGTTCCGTGTATATTCCAAGATAGACACCGAACAAGGCAATGGATGTTTTATGCCAATGCCCAGCTAGTCTGAATGAAACTGCACTTTCATCTCAAGGGTCAGAGTCTTTCATGCTAAATTTAAAAGATGCTAAAAATTCAAGAGTTAGTTCATAGACGGAAGGTCTATTTTGTGAGAATAAACGTTTCCAGTGAACACTTAATAAATTATTATATCTTTCTAGCTGTCCGACTGCCGCTAGTGTTTCTTCATCTGCTTGTAAGTGGGATCTTTCGACCCTTTGTAGCAATCTTTGAAGTCTATCCTGACACCATCTCTCGCGGCTCCCTTCAAAATGTAAGTAGGGATGATCCATGATCCTGAAATTTTAAAAATAAGTTAATCTATACAAGACAAATTTTTTAACCAGTTTCATGATGTTAGTGAAAATTATATGTTTTTCAAGACATAACATCATAATGATTCAATTCATGTTCAAAAATAGTTAAGAATTTATCATCCAAGGAAAATTTTTTGAACATGGGGATGCGCTTTGTAAAACGTGGGGGTGCGGTTAACATGTTTAGGCATGAAATCTTGACTCGAGCAATCGTGGTTTTGTTTGTAAATCGTTGAATAGGCATGGGTTTAACATTTTCTTGCTTTAAAAATCAAAGATTATACGTTTAACATTTTAATCATTTGTTAATATTTCAAGATACTCAAAATATATATATTGTTTTACACCACTTGAGAATTCTTGTAACTTGAACATGATTAACAAAGATTTACCACGAATTATGAAGATAGTCTTGTTAACAACAAAAGAAAACAACTAATTAACTAACTAAACATACTAAAATTTAACTAAACATACTAATTAACACTAATCTACTACAAGAATAAACATGAACAAGTAGGTTAAAAGCATTCATCATTCCATAACATGTTTAAGAACAAGTGTTTACACATAATTGCTAGGATTTCGGTTGTTTACAGACCTAATCACCTAACTACATGTAAATGACTTTCATAATTATAGGAATTAGCATACTAACCTCTTGGTCAATTACTCTTGCAAGAACACTTGAAAAGATGAAAGATAAATGGAAAATAAGTGGAATTGAAGGTGGATACGACTTTGCAGGCAAATGAGTTCGGTTTTTAACATGCAAAATTGATGAGAAACAAGACAAAAGGCTGAAAAATGTCAGGTGGTGTCATGTCTTGTCGAGCACGGGGGCGTGCCTCCTTAGGCACGGGGGCGTGCTCATGAGGTAGCGTTCGGTTTCAGTCTTTTGTTGTTCCGTTTTTCAGTTTCACGTGTTATGTAATTTTCCCGGTTAATTTTTATCACTTCCAAATCATCAGAAAAGATACGAAAATAGTCCTATAGTTAGATAACATAAGCCAAATTGAAAATTACATTTCCTAGGGTCCTACGGTTACACGATACGTTAAAATCCGAGAATCTGAAACAGCAAAACCAGACTCTTTAACGCGCAACAGCGCACTTAACACATCACGGAATGCTTCTAAAAGAAACCTCCACACATTTCGTGTGGAAGGTTCGGCATGGGATAGTGAGAAGTGCGGTTGCTCAATTCCGCAAGCTGCCGGATAATGGAAATGAGTTCCTCGCTCATCTGTTGAACTTTTTGGATAAGTTCAGCTAAATGTTGGGAAGCAACGAGGTTCATTTCAGTCAATTGCTTGATTAGTTCATGCATTTTGAAGAAATATTCTTGAGTCGTTGGCTCTCGCATTTCAGAACGCGGTTTCTTCGCAGGATTCCAGTTTGAGCTTCCATGACTTGATTCTTTCATTTTTTCAGACGTTTTTAAGCAGGAATAAGTGTGATGAAAGAATGGAACAAGTGTGGTATTTATACACAGGTCATGAAAAGTGAACACAAGGGCGTGCTTGGCTAGGCACGGCCCCGTGCTTGTCAGATTTCGTCTTAAATTCGACCTGCAACGTTCCAGAGTCGTCAGCGGAGATCGTGGAAAGAATTTGTCAGAGACACGGGGGCGTGCTTGATGAGGCTCGGCCCCGTGCTTGTGCTTGTGAAGTCCTAAAAATTGCTAAAAAGTGAGAAAAATTTATGTACAGGTACCGCGTTTAAGTTTCGGGTCTTCGGCATGACCCTTCCCCACACTTAGTTTTCGTCGGGGCGGAGGTGTAATTCCTCCGAAGGAATCTTGGTTGGTCCATCGTTATACGGTTTCAAACGATGACCATTTACTTTGAAGCTTAAACCTGCGTGGTTGTAAATTTCAATGGCACCATTCAGAAACAAGTTTTTGATCGTATATGGTCCAGACCAACGTGATTTCAGTTTTCGGGAAATAAACGTAAACGAGAGTTATACACTAAGAGACGTTCTCCCACATGAAATTGTTTTGTGCTCTTTAATCGAGCGTCGTGGAATTTTCTTGTCTTTACTTTGTAAACCCTAGCGTTTTCGTACGCTTGTTCCTTCAATTCCTCCAATTCGTGAATTTGTAGGAATCGATTCTTTCCTGCAAGGTCTTGGTCCAGGTTTGCTTCTTTAAGTGCCCAAAAGGCCTTGTGCTCTAGTTCTACAGGTAGATGACACGACTTCCCATAAACTAGTTTAAACGGTGTTGTGCCGATGGAAGTCTTATAGGCTGTTCGAAAAGCCCATAATGCATCATCTAACTTTGTAGACCAGTCCTTGTGATTTTGACCTACAGTTTTCTCAAGGATTCGTTTGATACCTCGGTTAGTGACTTCGGCTTGCCCATTCGCTTGTGGATGGTAAGCAGTTGTAAAGCGATGGTGAACTCCATAACGTGCCATTGCTCTTTCAAGCTGATTGTTACAGAAATGAGTTCCTCGGTCACTGATCAGAGCTTTGGTGGCACCAAAACGAGAAAATAGTTTCTTAAGGAATTTGACAACGTTCCTGGCATCATTAGTAGGCAGGGCTTGAGCTTCATCCCATTTTGAAACGTAATCGACTGCTACCAAGATGTAACGATTGCCAAATGACACCGGGAATGGCCCCATGAAATCAATACCCCATATATCAAATACCTCGCATACTTGAACTGGTTTCTGAGGCATCTCATCCCGTGTTGAGATATTGGTTGCTCTGTGACATGCATCACAGGTGCGTACCATGTTATGAGCATCCTTGAACATCGTGGGCCAGTAAAATCCAGAGTCGAATACTTTCTTGGCTATTAAGGTTGCTCCATGGTGTCCTCTTGTGGGTCCTTCATGATAGTGCCTTAGAATTTGTTATGCTTCACTTCCGTATACGCATCTTTGAATGAGTCGGTCTGCACCGATTCTGAACAGATACGGGTCCTCCCAATAGTAATGTTTGATATCAGTAAAGAACTTCTTCTTTTGCTGATAAGTCATTCCTTTGAGAAGGATTCCGCTTGCTAAGTAATTTGCAAAATCGGCAAACCAAGGATATTCATCGATTGAGGATTGAATGTGCATAAGGAATTCGTGAGGAAAATTGTCGTTTATTTTGGCTTCCTCAGTTTGTGAAGGACTTGAATCCTCAAGACGCGAAAGATGATCAGCCGCTAGATTTTCCGCTCCTTTCTTATCACGAATTTCGATATCAAATTCTTGAAGCAGAAGAATCCAACGAATCAATCTTGGCTTTGCATCTTGTTTGTTGAACAAATAACGAAGGGCTGCATGATCGGTGTAAACAATTGTTTTTGAAAGGATGAGATACGAGCGGAATTTGTCGAATACGAAAACTACCGCAAGAAGTTCTTTTTCGGTGGTAGTGTAGTTTTCTTGTGCGTCGTTTAGGGTTTTGCTCGCATAATGAATTGGGTGAAATTGCTTGTCTTTCCTCTGTCCTAATACAGCTCCTACCGCGAAATCGCTTGCATCGCACATGAGTTCAAATGGTAGCGTCCAATATGGAGAAACCATGATTGGAGCAGTTACCAGTCTCTCCTTAAGCAATTTGAATGCACTAATGCATTCATCGGAAAATACGAATTGCGCGTCTTTCTCCAGAAGTTGAGTCATTGGTCGAGCGATTTTTGAGAAATCTTTTATGAAACGACGGTAGAATCCTGCATGTCCCAGGAAACTTCTGATGTCTTTCACGGTTGTGGGATGTGGAAGTTTAGAAATAGTGTCGACTTTGGCTTGATCGACTTCAAGCCCCACTCGAGAGATTTTGTGTCCTAACACTATTCCTTCCGTAACCATGAAGTGGCACTTTTCCCAATTTAAAACAAGGTTAGAGTCTTCACATCTAACCAGCATCTTTTCCAGGTTTTCAAGACATTGCTCAAATGAGTTTCCAAAGATGGAGAAATCATCCATGAAAACTTCCATTGAGTGTTCAATCATATCATGAAAAATTGCTACCATGCATCTTTGAAATGTAGCAGGAGCATTACACAATCCAAAGGGCATTCGCCGATAAGCAAATGTGCCATATGGACAGGTGAATGTTGTTTTTTCTTGATCTTCGGGAGCAATAGGAATTTGGAAATATCCTGAGAAGCCGTCCAGGAAACAATAGAACATTTTTCCAGACTATCTCTCAAGCATTTGGTCGATGAAAGGAAGAGGGAAGTGATCTTTCCTTGTGGCGTCATTGAGTTTGCGATAGTCTATGCAAACTCTCCATCCTGTAACCGTACGAGTGGGAATGAGCTCATTCTTCTCGTTAGTTACAACAGTTATTCCTCCTTTCTTTGGAACAACTTGGACGGTAGTGACCCAAGGCGAATCAGAAATAGGGTAAATCAAACCGGCATCTAGCAATTTGATTACTTCTTTCTTCACCACCTCTTGCATGCTCGGGTTTAAACGTCTTTGAGGTTGAATGACGGATTTGAAATTCTCCTCCATCAATATTTTATGAGTGCAAAAGGATGGATTGATTCCCTTGATGTCCATGATTTTCCATGCAACTGCTCGTTTGTGTGCCTTAAGCACATTGAGCAACTTGTTCTTCTCATCGATTGACAAGGCAGATGAGATTATGACAAGAAGTTGAGATGTGTTTTCAAAAAAAGTGTATTCGAGATGAGATGGAAGTTCTTTGAGCTCTAAAACTGGAGGGTCTTCGATAGAAGGTTTGGCTTTTGGTTCTAAGTCTTGCTCAATGATCTCAAATGCTTCTCGATGAAATGATGTTTCATCAACTTCAAGTTCTGGAATGATTTGGTTCTCACAAATAGGTTCGGTGATTTGGACTTCTATTAATTGAGTGTTGCATGCTTCATTTTGAAGGGTTTCCTTCAAATGACACCTTATGATCGAATCGCAAGCATCAACGTAATAGAGTGAGTCATCTGATGTTGAGGGTGTTTCATGGATTGGCCTATATCGAAAGTTACTTCCTCCTTGTCTACTCTAAGCGTGAGTTTGCCTGTACAAACATCAATGAGGGCTCGAGCAGTCGCTAAGAAAGGTCGACCTAGGATAAGAGGAACATTTTTGTCCTCATCCATGTCAAGGATCACAAAATCAACGGGAAATACGAATTTGTCAATTTTAACTAAGAGATTTTCAACGATGCCCCTCGGATATTTGACAGAACGGTCAGCTACTGGATGCTCATACGGGTAGGTCTAGGTTCACCTAGATTTAATTTTTCAAAAACCGCATAAGGCATAAGGTTAATGCTTGCACCTAAATCAGCTAACGTATTACTGACAGAAAGATTTCCTATTAGGCAAGGTATGGTGAAACTTCCTGGATCAGTCATCTTTTGAGGTAGTTTGTTTTGAAGAACTGCAGAGCATTCCTCATTCAAAACTACGTGTGATAACTCTTCCAGCTTCTTTTTGTTTGACAAGACACCTTTTAGAAACTTAGCGTAGTTTGGCATTTGTGCTAAGGCCTCCACCAAGGGCAGATTGATGTGGAGTTGCTTGAACAACCCAAGGAATTTGCCATATTGTGCCTCCATTCTTTGTTGTCTCAAACGACCTGGATATGGAGGTGGTGGAACATAAGGTGGTGGTGGAACGTATTTCTTTGATGGTTCTTCAATAACAATAGGTTGCTTTTGCTTATCACTCGAATTACTTGGAGTTTCAGTTTCTACTTCTTCAAGGATGGGTTGTAATGCGGGTGCATCACCTTGAGTGGTTTTGCCACTCCTGGTGGTGATGGCTTTGACTTGAGCATTAGGATTTGTCACAGTGTTGCTGGGCAAAGCTCCTTGAGGTCTTTCAGAGAGTTGTTGTGCTATTTGACCTACTTGGTGCTCTATGGTCTGTAATGATGCTTTGTTGCTTTTGATGTCAGCTTCATTTCTTTGGAACCTCTCCTCATTTCTTCGATCAGATTTCCGGATGTACTCATCTGTGGCTTGTGTGGTTAACAACAGTTGCTGCAATAAGTCTTCCATTGACGATGCTCCATGGTCTTGGTTACTACTGCTTGGACCTTGGTATGGTGGTTTCTGTTGTTTGTAAGGTGGCCTTCGGTTGAATCCAGATGATTGTTGGTTACGGCCAGCATCTCTGTAATTCGAGTTGCTTCTCCAATTTGAATTGTATGAGTTGTTTGGGCCTCCTACGTAGTCAACATCTTCAACCATCATAATGCCTTGTGGGCACTCGTTGGTCTTGTGTGAATTTCCACATGTGTTGCATCGTGTTGGAGTTTTCTTTAGCTCGCTTTGCAATTGTTCAAATTTTTTGGTTAGAGCTTCTAATTGGGCTGCAATTAGGGTTTCGGAGTCTACTTGATAAATACCTTTAGAACTGGGTTTGGTTCTTAAAGGATTGTAAGCAAAGCTCTTCTTAGCTGCTCTTTCTAAGGCTTGATTTGCTTCTGTTGGCGTGACACTTCCGAAATCTCCTCCTGCACTTTGGTCTACCGCTTGCTTGTGAGCTCCGCTGATCGCATCGTAAAAGGTTTGACACTACAGCCACAGATCAAGTTCGTGATGTGGGCATCTCCGAAGGAGACTTGTATATCTCTCCCATGCTGCGTGTAATGATTCATTGTCGTCTTGGCGGAAACTTGTGATGTTGCTTCTTAGTTTGGCAGTGCGATCAGGTGGAAAGTATTTCAAAAGGAATTGTTCAGCCATTCCCGCCCATGTGGTGATGGAACCAGGCGGAAGTGAATCAAGCCAATCGATGGCTCGGCCTCGAAGTGAAAATGGAAAAAGTCTTAGTCCAATGGCGTCGTCTGAACAGTTATTGATTTTGAAGGTCGCACAGATACGAAGGAATCGTGTGATGGAATCGTGAGATGTGAGCATTAGGATCTTCGTCTTGTAACCCATGGAACTGAACAGAGCTTTCTACGAGTTGGATAATACTAGACTTAATCTCGAAATTGTTGGCCGCTATTGCTGGTTGGACAACACTAGACTCATAACCATCTATTGATGGTGTGGCATAGTGTGTCATCTTCATTTCCTCGTCTTGGTTAGCCATGTCTTCTTCGGATGGTGTATCTTCCAAAATGTCTTCTTCAATGACTGGTGCTTCTTGTTGTGATCTTTTGCGCAATCTTTGACGGAAAAGTCGTTCGAGTTCCTGAAGAGGCGGAACAAGTTCAGAACTAGACGAGTCGGACATACACTAACTTAAGGAAGCATAAACTAACTAAGGTTTAAAATGAATCATGCAAAAATAACTAAACTAACTAAGGCAAACTACCTAAAAATAAAAATGAAGTTTAAACAAAAATATATTAACAGGTTATATGCAAGATAGTCAAAAATTTAGTTTGTCTTTCAAACTACCATGTGTCCCTGGCAACGACGCCAAAAACTTGATGGGTGCAGATAGTATATATATTTTGATAAAGATTTATTGCACAGATTCAGTTTTAATTGGTTGTTACTAATACTAAACCACACACACAAAAGGCAGTGTACCTGTCGTGAGGTAATATAGTGTTGGTAAGAACCGAGTATCAATCCGTGGACACACCTAGCCTACTCAACAAACTTGATGTTTGACTATCAGATTTGGTTTTTGTTAAAGAAAGTGATAACTTTCATTTGGAAAGATTTTTAGGGTTTAAAAGTAAACAATAATAGAAAGAAAGTAAACTAAGATTTGAAGCGTTTGGATTTAAAATCAGGGAATAAAAGTTATCATCCTAATTAGACTCCACTTATGTAATTATGATGAATTGGTGATGTGATTTAAAGATATTGATTAATGTAGTTATGTTAATTTTTATAAAGATGAGCCGGCGCGATTTCTCGTCTATCCTGCTGCCGTAGTGACTTGATCCTGTCAGGCTGAGTTTACTACTCAGATCAAAGCCCTAGTAATGTAGGTGAATCTTTTGTGTCCTATTTGACATACGATTTCTGAAAACATAATTTAATGTTAAAAAGAGAGTTGATCAGGTTCCTTCCTAACTTACCATTAATTTTAGAAAACCATAACAATTACTGAAGTTTCTGAACTAATAAAAGGGAACCCGCAAATGATCAGAAAGTTAAAGTGATATGATTTCTAATAACCATTTCTAGTTCATTAGCCATGGATTTATTATGAAGACCGGTTTCGCGAATGCAAGTTAATCATACGGGTTTCAACCTTGTATGACAATCACAATCACATACCATAAATTTATAACTTCCCGTTTAAATGTAGATGCTACCCATCAATAGTTTTCCCAAGACCACTATAACATTAACATAATATTTATCACACCATTAGTTCATCACAAATTACATAAGTTTCATCCGATTAGGATGATAAATAGAGTTTAGCTCATAATGAGCTTGAACATAACAACATATAACAAAGAAGATAGATATGTGATCATCAGTGAAATGGAACAATCAAACTGATAATCCACAATGGATGACGTTTAGGTGATCCCAAGCTTCTTTCAAGTGTTGTATGCACCTCCCGAGCCTCTGAATGATCTTGAAGTCTTGATTCCCGAGAGAATTCTACAGAGTAACTCTCCCACCAAAGCTTGCGAAAAATGGTGAGCTTAGGCTTCTATTTATAGGCTTTCCGGAGTGTTTAAGCACGGACCCGTGCCTTAAAGGCACGGCCTCGTGCTAGTACAATGTTTACGAAAGTTGGTCGGCTCGTACATGCAGGTTGTGTCGGGCACGACCCCGTGCTAAATGGGGCACGGCCCCGTGTTGGAGGTGGGGCACGGCCACGTGCCTTATGGGGCACGGCCCCGTGTCTACTTTTACGGAACAGTACTTTTTGTCCTGTCAGATGTCAAAGCACGGGGGTGTGTTAATTTAGCACGAGGGTGTGTTTCTGGCAAGGCATGGGGGCGTGCTTAATGAGGCACGGCCCCATGCTTGGAGTCCAAAGCTCGGATCACTTCAATTTCTTGTTAAATGTACTCCTTTTGTCCATCTTGCCCTTTTAAACACCTGAAAACACAATTTAACACTTTTAAGTACATTTTCATCATTTTAAGGAAGATATTAAGGAATAATTGATGTGCTTTTGATAGGATTTTTATGTATAATTTGGAGCACATCAACGTTACACGTTATCATTCATTCATTCTCATACTTATCATACATTTCTTACATTTCGTACGTTCGTCATTATCTTCCGATGAAATGTACTATACCCCGCACATTGTGCACAAAGCTAGCTACTGGGCCTAGGGCAAGTACATTCATCACTATCATTCACTTTTCATTCCGGACCAATGCCATGTGCTATACCCCGAACATTGTGCACGAAGCTGGTTACTGGGCCTGAGGTCTATCAATAGACCCCAAACATTGTGCACGAAGCTGACTCGAGTACCTAGGGCAAGCGGCAATTGTCCTATACATATGGTCAATCGCAAAGATTGGACCCTAGTGTACATCTTTTCGGGGTAGCTAACCCATACACAGTTGAGCTAACACCCTTCATTGGGTGTGAACCTCCATACATTTGCTTGCAAGACTTTCTTACATTCATTCTTTCATTAATGCATGCATTCATTCATTCTTTACGTTCCTCTTTTCATTATCATTAACTTCCGCTTTACGTTACATTATACTTTACGTTCATTTTATAATCGTATCACGTAAAGCCATACAAAACATCATCATAAAGATCACATACAACATCATGCATCATCATATAATCATTATACATCTTCCCCGGGAACTTACCAAGTCATAGCCTAAAACTTCCTTTTTCCCAAAATTTCAGAAATAATTTTAAGTCTCTTAGGCTCATAGGCACTATGCAGGCACATGGCCTTTTAGGCGCATAGGAACATAAGAACTTTTAGGCGCATGGGCACTTTTTAGGTGCATGACTCAACACTTAGGCGTATGGGCAACTTTCTAGGTGCCTGGGTACTATGCAGGCGCATGGGCACTTGGGCGCATGGGCAGTTAGGCGCATGGGACACTTAGCCAATCATGAACCTAGGCGCATAGGAACTATTTGGGCGCATGGGTTTCAGGCGCATGGGGACTTAGGCGTATGGCAACTAACTTAACTAACAATCAACATTTCAGTCCCAAATCATCATTCTAACATGTTCAAAGCATAGTTCTAGCATTCTAAGTAATATAAACATGCTCATAACATAATCATAACATTATAATCACCCAAAACATACCCGACCAACATACACATTCATACATACATACGGGTATAAATACCCACTTTATAAAAACATACCTACATGCATTTCCAGCCCCAAAGAAGTTTAAAACATGTAAAATATGGGATCTGGAACTCATCTTTTGCAACTTTTAGGCAAGTCTTCTTCAACCCAAATGCAAAATAAGTTCAAACATCTAGAAACCCACTACAACACACAACCCGAACACAAAACACAAACATAAGCATATAACCGAGGCTATAACTCGGCCAAGAACACTCAAATCACTAAAACTCACCTCAAACTGACTTCTTTCTTCTTGTTCTTCAAAAATTCGGAGCTTTTCTCTGCTTTCTCTCTCTAAAACTGATGAAAAGCAATGTGCTGGGATTATGGGCGGCCATGCCCACATTTTGTACAAAATATAATAATATTTTGTCCTTTGTACACTTTTAACCCCTTTAATTGGGTTTTGTTGCCTTTCCCCTTTTTTATTCTTCTTTTTACATGTTTTTAAAATATCCAGGTGTTACACTCTAAAACTTGATTTTAAAAATGACATATTGTATTTTAACACTTAGAAATTTTGAATAAAAATTGATCAAGTTTTAAAAATCCAAAATCTATTAAGTAAAATTGAAAAATTAACAAGTGTGCAAGATTTGTTATGTTCTACTTGATATTAATCCTAAAATATTAATTTATTTTATGTCAAATACATTTAAGTGAATAAGTGTATAAAACACTGATAATTTTCTAAGTGTTATTGATTCAAAAATTCATAAGTCAACTGAGATTTACATCAATGTAATTTATTTATACTTACAGTTTGTTTCATTTGTGATTGACAGATGGTTGAGTTAAAGTTTGAACCAAAGCATAATGTAGCAGCCTTTCTGAAGGAGGATACTTGAGATGTTGTTGGTTATGAGAAGATGATCAGATTTCTGCTGAAAACCAAATACGTATATGCCATGTGTGCACGTCCAGTTATCTATGTACGACATATTAAGAAGTTTTGGAGAACCGCTGAGATTGAGAGAGATGAAGAAGGAAAGAAAGTTTTGAGAGGTTTCATTAATGGTGACAGAATTATTGAAGTGTCTGAGCAGTCAATAAGAATAGCTCTTAGATTGGATGAGAATGATGGGTCATCCAGATAACTTTCCTAAGAAGCAATTCTTAAGAGCTAGAGTGTTTAATCACTGGAAATAATTGTGCTATATATTCCAACACTATATGTCTAAGAGAAGTGCTGGTTGGAATTCTTTTCCTGTTGATATTGCCTCTCCTAGAGTTATTGTGGCTAAAAACAGACGGTTTAATATGGCCAAATGGATCATGAATGGATTCATTTACAACTTGGAAAAAGGGATAAGGAATTAATACTTGATGTATCCAAGATTCCTTCACATGATCATTAATGAAGAATATCTAGACATCCATGCTTATTGTAAGGCCCCGTTCCCATAACGCTGAGAGTTAGACATTCAACGCACATAATACTTAAAAAAATACATTAACATTTACTAAAACTATTGCCATGGAATAATTTAACAAAAACCATTTCATGCATTAATAAATATTTTTGCTAAATAATATATCGTTGTTAAAGTTACAAAACATTGTCAGTTGCATTACAACGCAAAAATAACATTTCTTCATAAAATGGATGCCAGTCTTTATTCGCCAAGTAGCTTCACCCTCGTGTCATCCTCAGCAACAATTACCTGCCAACTAAAAATGCATAAAAGTCAGCATTCTTTCGTGATCACACATCATACGTGCACATAGATAATATTTATTATCTTTCATCATCATTCGCATCGTAGGCTTCGTTCATTCATCATTATCTTTCACTTCATCTGGACCAATGCCATGTGCTATACCCTGAACATTGTGCACGAAGCTGGTACTAGGCCGAAGTCTATAAATAAATCCTTAACATTGTGCACAAAACTGACTCCAGTACCTTGGGCAAGCGACAAGGGTCCCATACGTTTGATCAATCACAAGGATAAGACCCCTGTGTGCATCCTCATGGGTTAGCTAAACCGCACACAGTTGAGCTAACAAACCCTTCATGAGTTGTGAACCTCCTTTCATTTTGCTTGCAAGACTCTCATTCTTTCTTTACGTTCCAATTTTCATTATCATTAAATCATTCGCTTCATTACATAATACTTTACGTATAATAGCATAAACTCACCACGTAAAGCCACGTAATAGTACGTAATAAGGAACATAAAGAAACAAGCCCAAAACATGCATAACATCAACATATATCACCGTTAAAACATTCCAAGTCTTAACTTGTAAATTCCATTCTCCCAAAAATTTCAGAATATTTTCCAAGGCATTTAGGCGCATGGGCACTATTTCGGCGCATGGGCACTATGTAGGTGCATGTTAACTATTCAGGCGCATGAACACTTAGGCGCATGGGTAACTCAGGCGCATGGGCACTATTAGGGCATATGAGCCTTACTTAGGCGCATGGGGTAACACTTAGGCGTCTAGGGAACTTAGGCGCATGGGCAGTGGGTCCATGGTCATTCAGGCACATGGGCACACACTTAGGCGCATGGGTAGGTTTCTAGCCGCATGAACACTATGTGGGCGCATGGGCAGTTTATGTTCTACTTACATAAATTTTCAGTCCCTGATTCTTATTCTAACAAGTTCTCAACATATTTTCAACATTCTAAACACCTAAATCAGGCCTCTAAATGTAAAACATAACCAGAACATCCTAAAACATACATACATACACATAAACATAACAACAAGCTTTCTGTTCACATACCGAACATTACAAAAAGTTAGTTACATACATTTTCATACCCAAAACAAGTTAATTAAAACCGGGGATTTAGAACTCACCTGATGCAAGCTTGAGCAACACTCATTCAAATCCAAGAGCACAATAAGTTCTAGCACCTAAACACCCCAAAACACATAACTGAGCACACACAAACACATAAGACTCAGTCCAAAGGCTGAAAATCCAGCCAAAACCGAACCAAACACAAGCAAACCTACCTTAGAGCAGCTTCTTTTTCTTCTCTCTAAAATTCTATGAGAGCTTTTGTTTATCTCTCTAAAAAATGATGATAATGATAGTACAGGAGGTGCGGGCGGCCATGCCTCCTTTTTGAACAAAATAATAATAAACTTTGCTCATTGTATAACTTTAACCCCTCGACTTGGGTTATTTTTCTTCTCTTACATTTATTCTTTCATTTCTCTTCTCTTGAAATTTCTGGGTGTTACACTTATGGTGTTAATGGAGAAAGATTAGATCTTGAACACATGTTTTAGACTGTGAATAAAAGACTTGCTGGTGTCACATGAGCCCAAAACATTCCAATGTTTGATTATATGTGTAGGATTCTGTGTGCCCAAGACACTTAGAATATTGATGTGGTTAGTACGTCATGATCCAAGTCGGGTTATACCCAATAACAAGCTATACAAACACCAACAATTATTTATTTGTTGATAAGATCATACAATAAATATTGACACCTATTTAGTATATTGGTTTTCTAAATATTGCTTTTGTGAAAGAACAATATTATATGGATAATTTGTTCGTGAGATATTTATTTGATACATTATTTAAGTTGGTTAAATAATTTCAAATAAAAGTGTGTCATGTTATAAAATTAGACTATGTTTTAATTTTATAACTTAATATGCATGGAAGTGTATATTTTATAAAAATTTCAAAAGGGTGGGAAACCCTTTTTTGGATGGAGCTTGCGGCCGCCCAAAGGGGCATAGGGATGCTCATTTTGTCTTGGCTTCTACAAGACTTAATTCATTCATTCAAGCAACCATCCATTACACACTTTCTCTCACACACACAAAGCAACATTTCTCTCTTAGAAGCTAGCTAAATTTCGGATTTGGAGAAGCAAAACAAGGCTGAAAAATTCGTTTTTCTTAGTTGTTTTGGCTGATACGGATTGCTCTTCTAAGGGGTTTTCTTGTGGTGTAAAGCTCCCTAACAAAGCAAGGTGTTTGGAAGAAGCTTGTGGGTATTACAACTTGAGGTTCTCTTCTTTGAGGGCTGCATAAACAATATCATCATCATCTTCATCTCATCCTTCTTTCATTCGATTTTGAAGGCTGCAGAAAGGTAGTTATGGCAGCCCCTTGTGGCTGTCATATTATGTTGTTTTATGTATACATAGCATGCTTATTCACATACGAAAGATCCCTTTTGATTTGGGTTTGTTTCTCCATCTTAAAACATCATTAAGAACATGAAATTTTCAGATTATAAACATGTTATAATGCCTATCTTCCGCTGCGTTTTTTGTGTAAGTTTAAATGGTTAAATTATGTTTTTGATGTTCTATCAAACCCATCAATGGCATCAAGAGCCGGTTATGTGGATGGCATGCTTGTTTGTATCCTTATAAAATTTGTTTTATGGGATTTTATAACCCTTTTAAGGGCTGCTATGTTTTGTATGAATGATTCCCCAAACTTTCAAGGTCATATCACACATGCTAGTGATTAGACCTTGAAAGATATATATTATGAAATGTTGATTGTTTGGACAATGTTTAAAACCCAAAATTTCAGTTTATGTTGGCTGAAATTTGGTGTTTTAAGTGGGGTTTCATTATATGTTTGGATGATATGATCATTGGATGTTAGTGTGCATAATCTAGCCTTTGGCCTTTTAATTTGATGATTGGAATGGTTGGTTTTATTCATTCAATTGGGTTGTAATTTTTATGTTTATTATTTGGGTTGTAATTATTTATTCATTTGGTTATGTAATTAATAGATTAGGTGCATTTCTTTTATTAGAAAAATGTATTAGGATACAATTTTGTAAAAGGAAGATGCACAAGATCAAGACCCAAAGATGGACATCAAAGACATGGAACTTGAAGCATATGGATGCAAGTTCAAGTGGGAGTCTATGTTGATCTCGTTTTGTGTTATTTTCAACCCTTAGGAAAGACCAAATGACCACACTTGTGATGGCAAACAAGTGTGGTCACAATAGTAGCTAAGGTTATGCACATTATGGATGTTTATGCTTATGCTTGTTTGTATGTTTGTTATTTGATTGTATGGTTGAAATTTTGACATGCATTACAAACTAATTAACAAACTTAACATGTTATAAAAATGATGGTTCTTAATCATTAAAATGTAATAAAAGGTTATTAAAATGATTTAATGATTTTATAATAAAATGGGTTTTATTAAAAGAACCATAGGGTATCTTGTATTTGAAAGCATGCAAAAACAAGTACATAGAGTTTTCTAAAACTAGAATTATGAAATCTCTAAACTTTTGACAAACAATTTTAACACCGTCCTTTTGCATAACACTTGAGTCATTTGGAAACACTAAATGGGATAAAGGTCACCAAACCGTTTAGAGGGAACTTGTGATTTAAGGTGGGGATACCACATTGGTGGGATAAAGGTCACCTAACCACTTATGTGGGTAAACTCACACGTGTGTGCAAGTAGGATAACTTGATTTGCAAACCATGTTAAATGGATCACCTAAATATGGTTTCCAAATGGTGTTGATGGGATTAACATGCCGACTTTACATATGATGTTTAAAGTCGATCCCATACCTCTAGAAGTTACAAATGGTTGCAACCGTCAATCGTTGACCACGTTATTAATTTAAATCGTGGGATAAAGGTCACCTAACCACAATTTAAATGTAATTTGGGTTCTAGATTTTAATATAAAAATGACCTTAAAAGGCATTAATTATTAAAAAACAGCAATATCGAAAATACTAAATAGACCTTTGTTAAATTTTGTAGATGGCCACCAACAATTAAAATCACGATAACACATCCGCGTCCAACCAATCATTACGTGCGATCCTCCAAAAGGAACGTCTAAATCATAACAACTTTATTGATTGGTATCAAAACTTGAGAATCGTTCTCAAGCAAGAGAAACGATCATATGTTTTAGACGACCCTATCCCCCATCAACCTACTGAGGATGATGAGGAGGCCTTCAACGATTGGTTGAAGTACACTGAGGACTCCGTCCAAGTGTCTTGTCTCATGCTAGCGAGCATGACTCTAGATCTCCAAAAGGAGTATGAACATCACGGAGCTTATGACATGATAACCCAATTGAAGGAAACGATCCAACAGCAAGCAAGGGTTGAGCGCTTCGAAACGGTTCGAGCACTCCATGCATGTCGTATGGACGACAACCAATCTGTTTCATCTTATGTACTTAAGATGAAAAGTCATATTGACCGCCTCGAGAGGCTTAATTGTCCCGTCTCGAAGGAATTGGCCACGGATTTGATCCTTAATGGCCTTACCAAGAAGTTCGAGACATTTGTGTTGAACTACAACATGAATGCTTGGGACAAGAGCATTGGTGAGCTTCACTCAATGCTCAAAACGGCCGAGGCGGCCATGGGTAAAAGGGTTTTACCCGTTCTCACCATCAATGAAGGTGGGAACAAGAAAAGGCCTTATCCCGCACCCAAGGCAAAGGTTGCCAAGGGTAAGGGACCCGTTTTGGGAAAAGGGAAAGGGGTGGTAAGGGTACCACCCAAACCACAGGAGAAGAAGCAAAAGGTTGCTACCAATGACCCATGCTTCAAGTGTGGGGAGATTGGACATTGGGCAAGGAATTGTCCTGTCCATCTACAAGAGTTGAAAGCCAAGAGGGATGCCGGGCAGACCTCAGGTACAATATACATGATTCATATTGATCTTAATGTTACATCTTCTAACACATGGGTATTGGATACCGGATGTGGAACTCATATTTGCAATTTGTTGCAGGGGTTCACAAGAAGTAAGGACTTCAATCAAGGGGATGTTAGTCTCTTCATGGGCAATGGAACCAAAGTCCAAGTTGAAGCTCGTGGGGACTACATCCTAAAACTTCCAAGTGGTTTGGATGTTATTTTGAAGAATATTTTGTATGCTCCTAGTTTGTCTAGGAACATTATTTCTGTATCCCAATTAAGACATTATGATTATGTATTATCTTTTGTTGAAAATGATATTCATGTTTCTTTAAATGATATGTTCTATTTTAAAGCAATTCCCATTAATGGTATTTATGAATTGGTTCATGAAAACGCTTTAAATAGTTCATTGTACCAAACTAACACCAAGAAACTCAAGTTGGACTTGAATGATACCTATCTTTGGCATTGTCGTCTTGGTCATATAAACAAGAAAAGAATTCAAACACTACAAAAGAATGGTCTTTTAAAAACAAGTGAATGTGATTCATTTGATGTGTGTGAATCTTGTTTACAAGGTAAAATGACTAAGGCACCCTTTAGTGGGACTAACGAAAGGGCAAAAGATTTATTAGGAATCATACATTCGGATGTATGTGGTCCTTTTAAGCCAATGACTAGGAATGGTGAAAGATACTTCATTACCTTTACCGACGATTATAGTCGCTATGGGTATGTGTACTTATTAAGGCACAAAGATGAAGCTTTTGAAATGTTCAAAATCTTCAAGAATGAAGTAGAAAATCAACTCAACAAGTCGATTAAAGTTCTCCGTACCGATAGAGGAGGTGAATACCTAAGTGATGCTTTTCAAGATCATCTTAGGAGTTGTGGGATTGTCTCACAACTCACTCCACCTGGAACACCACAACATAATGGTGTGTCTGAGAGGAGGAATCGAACCTTATTGGATATGGTCCGATCTATGATGGCTAGAAGCACATTACCTCTATCATTTTGGGGTTTCGCTTTGCTCTCCGCGGCCCGTATTCTAAATATGGCCCCAACCAAAAAGGTGGAAAGGACACCTTTTGAGATATGGCATGGAAGAGTTCCATCCCTATCATACTTAAGGGTCTGGGGTTGTGAGGCTTATGTTAAGACTCCCACCCCAAACAAATTGGAAGTCCGATCCACCAAGTGTATCTTTATTGGATATCCTAGAGATTCTATGGGATATTATTTCTATGATCCACTGGAACAAAAGGTGTTTGTTGCCAGAAAGGGTGAGTTCTTAGAAGCAAAGTTCCTTATGGAAGGAACTAGCAGTAGAACAGTGGATCTTGAGGAGGATCAAGAACCACAACCCGATGCACGTTTGGTTGAAACTAGCACTCAACATGAGGATGTTGAGGATGATCAAATGGTTGATCAATACACACAAAACGTTCGCAGAAGTGGTAGAACTAGTAATCCACCTGAAAGATACGGATTTTTCATGGATGGATGCTATGTGGTAGATTCAAATGAACCAACCACATACCATGATGCAGTGTCCAATTTGGATTGTGACAAATGGCTTGAGGCCATGAACGTTGAGATGCAATCCATGTATGACAATCAAGTTTGGGAACTTGTTGTACCACCTCTTAATTCCAAGGTAGTTGGAAGTAAGTGGGTTTTCAAGAAGAAAACCGATATGCATGGAAACTTGGATACTTATAAAGCTAGACTTGTAGCAAAGGGTTTCACTCAAACTCAAGGGGTTGATTATGATGAAACCTTCTCACCTGTTGCGATGCTAAAGTCTATAAGGATATTGTTTGCCATAGCTGCTCATTATGATTATGAGATTTGGCAAATGGATGTCAAAACCGCTTTCCTAAATGGATATCTTGAGGAAGATGTCTATATGGTTCAGCCTGAAGGTTTTGTCGATCCAAAACATCCTAATAAAGTATGCAAGTTAAAGAAATCAATCTATGGATTGAAACAAGCATCGAGAAGCTGGAATCACCGTTTTGATGAGGAAGTAAAGAAATTTGGCTTCATCAAAAACGCTGATGAGGCTTGTGTGTATAAGAAGGCTAGTGGGAGCACAGTAACTTTCCTAGTATTGTATGTTGATGACATACTACTATTTGGAAATGACAATCCAACCTTGGAAGGTGTAAAAACCTGGCTTGGAAGTTGTTTTTCCATCAAGGATCTTGGTGAAGCTGCCTATATTCTCGGAATAAAGATCTATAGGGATGGATCAAGGCGGTTGATTGGTTTGAATCAAAGTGCATACATTGATAAGATCTTGAAAAGGTTCAAGATGGAGAACTCTAAGAAAGGTACCGTACCTATTCAAAGAGGAACGATATTGAGTACGACTCAATGTCCTAGCTCAAAGGATGAGCAAGATAAAATGAAGGCAATCCCATACGCATCTGCTATTGGATCCATCATGTATGCAATGATATGCACTCGACCGGACGTGTCATGCGCCTTAAGCATGACAAGTCGTTACCAGCAAAATCCTGGAAACAGTCATTGGATGGCTGTTAAGAACATACTTAAGTACCTAAGGAGGACAAGAGATATGTTCCTAATCTATGGATCTGGTGATGAGGAACTCGTTGTAAAAGGTTACACGGATGCGAGTTTCCAAACCGATCGTGATGATTCTCGGTCACAATCGGGATATATTTTCATTCTGAATGGAGGAGCGGTCTATTGGAAGAGCTCCAAACAGGATGTGGTGGCTCTATCAACTACAGAATCAGAATATGTCGCCGCCTCATTGGCAGCTCAAGAAGCTGCATGGTTGAAGAAATTCATTGCCGATCTAGGGGTTGTCCCTTCCATTCAGGAACCCCTAGAGATCTTTTGTGATAACGAAGGTGCGATTGCTCAAATCAAGGAACCTCGTGCTCATCAAAAGACTAGGCACATTGAGCG